>PVJD01000609.1:0-393895 GCA_004026545.1 Mormoops blainvillei | reverse complement strand
ATGGCAGAACAGAGAGGTTGTAGCAGATGCCATATTGCACACCTAAAATATTTACTGCCTGTCCTACCCAAAACAAAGAGCCCATTGCTTATGTTGATGATATAAACAAACTATATCTAAGACCCCAGGTCAAAAGTATTTGTCCTTTTAATACAGAGAAGTAAGATGGTCTTTTTTCTGACATGAAAATGTTCCAGCAACTGTCCCTATAAGCCATCCAAAGTGTCTGTGTTTTTAAATGATTTTTTATGTGTTTGTTATCTTGCAATGTACATTGTTATTTTGAAACTGCACAGAGACTCCTCCAGGTGCTGAGATAATTTGTAATCTAACAGTAAAAATACTTGGTTCTGAAACATAACAGTGATATTTGAGGACAGGCACCAGGAAACACCAACATGATATTCTAATGAATGTTTATGAGCCCCTCCACCTGGCCTTCGAGATTTCCATGTTCCACTGCTAATGTATTTGCACCTGTATGGAGGTGTGTGTGTGTTTGTGTGTGTGTGTGTGCGCGTGTGCATTAGAAAGGCCAAAGAAACGGAGAATCATTCTGAGCCCACCACTGGCACAAGCAAATATGTTAAGTTCACACTGTTACTCTCCTTCCTCCCTTTTATGAACACTGACGACAGATCATCTTTGGACCTTAACTATGGCACGCTCTTCTGATTCTTGCACACACACTGTCTTCATTCATACAATTGCCTCCCCTCTTTCCTGAAATATATTTTTTCCATTTCTCTTAGCTCATTTCCATCTGTACCCAAGTATGCTGTATTAACTCCTTCCAGTGTACACTAATTTCTTTCATTATACTGACAATAACGCTCATTGAAAGACCTTTCTGTGTTTGCCCTCTTCAATTGCTCTCTGCCATTCTCTCTTGAATCCATTCCAATCAGGCTTTTGGTCCCCCTGCTCCCACACCACTGAAACTGCTCTCAGTCACTTAAAGACCTTCACACTGCTAAATTCTATATTGTTTTCAAGGCTGATTTTACTCAGCCTTTCAGCAAAATATATCAATATCTCTCAATAGTTTCTCTTTATACCACTTACTTCACCTGACTCCTGGGTTACCACTGTGTTACAGTTTTCTTCCTAGCTCCTTGGATGTTTCTTCCTTGTTCCTCTGACTGGTCGAGCCTCATTTCTCTGACCCCTTACCATTAGAATGACTCTGCTTATTCAGTAATCCTCTTCTCTTTTTGTGCCCTCACTTTCTAGGTGAAGCTATCCGGTCTCATGATTTTAGATACTGCTGTCATCCATATTAACTGACCACCTCCTACACTGGTTATTAGTTTTCAGCTGGCCTGGACAGCAGTGTGCCTTCACTGTGTTGTATCGGGGCTAGGCCAGCTCTCTCTCCTGCTGTCATAATCTAGTCCGCAGGGACCTCATTTGTCTGGAAAGTCTATAGATCAACACACTGGTCCACTGTATGGGTGGCATCATGCTGACTGGGCCTAGATAACAGAAAGCAGCATGAAGCTCAGATGCCTTAATAAGACAAATGAATGCCAGAGGGTAGGCAAAAACACATGAATGCTGAGGCCCACTACCTTCGTGAAGTTTCTGGGACCCCAGTGGTCTAGAGCAAGCTGAGATATTGGATGCTTCCTGCAAGAAGAAAGACAAATTGTGACAACCGGTACTACCTGGAATTAAGAAAGAGGCATAAAGCTAGTCTGGTATCTTTGGATTTGTGAGGCAAAGATACATCACATTGCAGTGTGCTTCCCTAAGCCATTTGAAGGGTGCCTTCAAGGTCTCTGCTGTTAAGGGAGAACAGGGAAAGAGACGATCCCACTGCAGATCCAAATGCTCTGCCATTTAAGCCTTATGACCCAGCAGGTCCACTGGTGTTTAAAGCGCTTGTGGCAAATGTGTGTGTTTCATGGACGTGCTAGGAATATTTAAGAGGACAATTCACAATGCAGACTTCTAAGGTTTCAGAGCAAAGGCTTATCTTATTCTATAGATAATTATTCTCTTTTTGAGAAACAGCTCCTAGATAGTCACTGGGCTCTCGTGGATACAATGCACTTGACTGAGAAACATCAAGTGCCCATGCATCCTGAGCTGCCTACCACGTCATTCGACCTATTAAATCAGAAAGTTGGACACATGCACCTGCAATCCACCAGGCGGAAATGGGATATAAGAGATGGATCTGGAGCAGGTTCTGAAGGAAGAAACAAGTTATGTGATCAAGCGATTCATTTAACACCTACTCTTACTGTATTGTCCCCTCTCCCTCAATCTATACTTAAGGCATGGGAAGTTGTTATGAACAGTGTGACTGAGGATAAAAATACAGGCTTGGTTTACAGCATGATATACTAAAAACAACTGGACATAGGTTGCTTCAGCACCATTGTATGATCTAAGGTAGTTCTTAAAGATGGAAGTGAAAGGGAAACATTTTGTCAGAGAGAATTTGAGCAGTATATTCTGTTGTCCCTTTCTCTAGATTTTGATCTTGCTAGCGAAAAGGGCCTATACTAATTCATGGACAGCTTCTAAGAGTTTAGCTGAATGGTCAGGGACTTGAGCAGAATTGGAAAGTTAATGACAAGAGAATCTAGAGAAAAATATGTGAATAGCTCTCTGAGAAAGGCACAGGTACAGATATTTTGTGCTATATAAATTATAACCAAATGTCATGTGCTACAGAGGAGGCGCTCAGTAATTAGGTGGCAATAAGATAATGAAGATATATTCAGTGGATGTCAATCAGCCTATTTCTCTTGCTGTTTCAACTCTTGCTAATGTATTCATTTAAAAATTAACCAAGTTAGCAGGGTGCCCATGTGTTCAAAAGCATGAGCGCCCCTCACCAAGGCTGACTAGGCTCTCACCATTTGTGAGCAACTAGCCTGCGCGCATCAGAGACCAACACAGACCTCCTGACATGACACCAGTCCCAGGAGGACCAAACAGCCACCGGGCAGCAGGCTGATTACCCTGGATCCTTCCATCACCATGGGAGCAGTGGTTTATCTTCATAGGTGCAAACACTTGCAGATACTGATTTGCATTTCCTCTCTGCCAGGCTTCTGACATCATTACCATCCCACCAACCATTGCTTTTGAGTAAGGAACTCGTTTGACAGCAATGGGCCCACGCCCATGGAGTTTACTGGTATTAACACACATACCCTTATCTAGAAGCAGCTAACATGACAAGTGAGGAGAATGGCCTACTGAAGACTCAGACATGGCACATTTTGGGAAGCAACCCTACAAAAGTGTGGAGTATTACCCTACCGGTATAGCTTTAGAACCAGACACCAATGTACAGTGATGTTTTCCTCCCAGCCGGAAAATTCACAGTGAAAGTAAGGACAGTTCTCTTCTCCATTGCAACAAAGGCCCCTTCATAAAATATTTGTTTTATATTGCTCCCAATTTGGACTCTGTTAATTTAGCTGCCTTAGTTCTCAAGGGAAGAATGGCTTGACAAGGTCATGCAACAAGAGTTTCACTGAATTAAAAATTGACGTGATCACCTGGCCATCAGGACCCTTGGTGTCACTGAAGTTAATAGGTAAATGTGATTAAAATATTGGTTGGGTAATCAATGTCATTGACCAAGAGGAAATTGAGTTGATGTTATACGGGGAGGGGGGGGGAATACATCTGGAACCCAGGAGATTTTCTGATACACCTCTTAATAATTTTTATGTCCAATAGTATTGCTAATTGGAAAGCTACAGGAAAACATAAAGGTACAGGAATTGAGAATTCAAGCCTTTCCAACCTTTCAGGGATGAAGACCTAATTGAATACTCCAAGTTAATAATTCTGTTGAGATAAAGGGTGGGCTTGATGGAATAAAAATTATGAAATGGCTAACAGAAGGAGAAATTTATACATATCTACAACAGCCTTATTCAAAAGGTATAACCCTACACATCCCTCACCTTGACTTCCCAGTCTCCACAAGATCTGCTCCCCAGAAACACTGCAGAGCTCACCTCTTACCACTCTCCCTCATGCTCAGCTCCCACGAGACCCATCTCAACGTTCCTAGAACACCTGAGAGCTGTCCCAGCTCCAGGCCACTGCAGTGCTGTGACCTCTCCTTGGCTCACTCTTCCATTTCAATGTCTTCTCTATTTAAATGTCCTCTCATAAGAGGGCTTTTCCTGACCACTCACTCTAAACAACCCATGTCATTTCTTGGTAGCCTCTTCCCTCCTATATTTTCTTCTTAGTACACACTACCACCGCATGACAGACCAATCTCTAATACCTACATATGTATTATTAATATTATTTTTAAATGTTTTATTTTAATATATTTACTAAACATATTACAATAATATCAATATTTAATGGTTATAATTATTTATTCATTGTCCTTCTCCCCTCTCGAGAATGAAAGATTGACAAAGGCAGAGATGCTATTTTTGATCATGGTTGTATCCCCATTGCCTAATATGATGTCTGGTATATAGCACCACAATCAAGTTATCTTTCTATTTGTCACCACCCACCAACCCTAAGCTCACTTTTGAAGCTAACAAGGGATTTGCTGATGTCCTGTGTTCAGCCCCTTGTTGTATGTGACCTTGGTGAATGAACGCAGTATCAAGTACAGCTCTGAATTTATCATATAATTAATGATACATTTACAAAATTTAGAAAGGCAGTGCTTCTCCCACAGGGCCAGATTTAACCCCTGATGATTTGTTTGCCCTTTTGAGAGTATTTATTTACTTACTAACTCTTGGATCAGAACCCAGTAGAAATTAATGAACAATTAGTGTCCCAACAATATTGAAAGGCCATTGACTCTGCCTCAATATTATCAGGTTGTCAAGTCTCTTGTCTATATTTTTACCTCCCTCAGAAAACACATTCCATCCTGCACTTCTGTTACTGGTTTGATCAAAATCAAAGGGCTAGTCTTTGTCACAGAATGAGGTTGTACCTGTAGGCATTGTGGGTACATCTGTTTTCTTGTGATGTTGTTTTCAACACAAAAGATGCCCATACATCATTAAAGATTCCACCCTAATGATTCCACATGTCCATGTTCTGCAGAGACAAAACAAGGATGCATCTGTTACATCTGATGACTGTCAAAGTTCTTTCATAACTCAAGTAACGTAAAACTCTTCAGAGAAGGAATGGGCCTTTAAAGAATTTGGGGATAAAAGGGCAGAGTTAATGCAGTTCAGCACAGGTTGCTGGTTGCCCCTGATATCTATTCTGTTTGCACAGTAATGGAATTTTATTGGTGCATGGTCATCGAGATGAAAACTTGACTGCTCAAGCCCTCTTCATAAGGAAGTGTTGCCATGTGATGAAGTTCCAGCCAATCGGTGTGAGATGTGATGTGTCAACTTAGGAGTTATTCTTTGACTTTCATATGTGATGAAATATATTCACGTGTGAGCACATTAAGTCCTCAGGCTTGAGTCAGTCTCTAGGTTTGAATCCTAGTTCACCATTTATTAGCTCTGGAACTTTGATTGAGTGACTTTACTTCTCTGTGCTTTATCTCTTCATGCTTTCAGCAAAATCAAAATGGGGCTCATGCCACCACTCATATTTGCCACTAAATACAATGATCATTTAGTATGCTTAGAACAGAGCATGGCGCTCAGTAAGCATTACCCATCGATTTAGAGATGGCTCAAGGCTAGCTATTCATTCAGCCAAATTTTCATCATCTAAGTGAAGCTTTCTTTGTGTCATACAACTTTCATTCTCTTAGCAGTTGGTAAAACAATTCCTGCTTGAGGGAAAATTACCTTTGCTTAGAAAAATTTCTGATAAGTCTGGTTGGGTGAGGTGAGCCTATTTGGCTGGAGTGAGTGGAGGTTGATGCCAACATTTTTAAAAGATTTGATGTCTCTGAGACAGCCAGGAGAGACATTTCTTTGATGCCATGGGGAAGGAAGGAAGGAAGGGAGGAAGGAAAGATGGTACAGTCTAGGAAGATGGTGGAAGACTACAATATCTGTCATCCCTTCTCTTGGGTCACAAAATACTCAGTGAACTTACTCAGGGTCAGAGAAACAGTGATACTGAATATTTTTTAGGAAATTGATGATGAAGCTGAGTTTTGTTTCTAGTTGTTATGGAATTAAATAGAACCTGTTTAAGCAGGAGCACAGAATGTACAATCTTAAACAAGTGTCTTTTAAAATTTATAGGGTAAGTTGCCCTGGTTGGTGTGGCTCAGTGGATTGAGCATTGGCCTGCAAACCAAAGGGTCGCCGGTTCAATTCCCAGTCAGGGCACATGCCTGGATTGTGGGGTAGGTCCCCAGTAGGGGGCATGTGAGAGGCAACCACATATTGATGCTTCTCTCCCTCTTTTTCTCCCTTCCTTCCCTTCTCTCTAAAAATAAATAAATAAAATCTTTTAAAAAAAAATTATAGGGTAAGTCTTTAGGTCTTATTGTCTGGAGCTGGGAATCACAAGTTCAGGTGGCCCTGTGCTTGCAGGTGTCTATCCCTTCCCCCACCTCCATCCCTGGGAGGTTGACCACATTCTCCCTGGAGCTTCCACTGTACCGTGAACATACCTCGTTTCTACCAGCTTTCATGTTGCACTGAGTGTTGTCACTTGTTTCCTAATATACTTTATTCCCCTACTAGAATGTGAATTCCTAGTGGTAGGGACTGTGTTTTATTTATGTCTGTACCCTAATATCTTGCTTGTTATTATTGTAAGTGCCTATTGAATAAATGAGAAAAATAATGCTTTGAAATTCACTTTCCTACTCCTATTCATGAAGAAAGTGAAAAGGATGGTGGGAACAGCCATCTATGGTAAGTATGATAATGAAAACAGAGAAGCTGCAACTATTACATTATGTGCCTCTTGTGATGATCATCTACATGTTACATTGCATCAATCAAAATTGTCAATGACGAATCACTTTTAAAAAGGCAGGCAGAGTTTAGTGAGAAGGGCACAGAATTTATGCAAAATATACAGTATTTATGTAGTTACAGTAGCATCTTTTATTGCCCTGATCCATGGAGGCAGGTTAATACCTTAAAACCCCAAATGGGGGAAATCTTTCTTTTCTATACTGTATCATCCGATGTAAAGTTCATGACCTTTCTACTTCCATAAGCTTTCTAGGTTCTTTTTATGTATTCGGTTTTTAAGATCAGTAGATATCTTGCTTTAAAAAAAAAATACAGGAACATATTAGTTACCTGGGAGTGGGGAAGGTGATTGGAGACATCTGTGGGAAACAAAGGATGTATAGACAATGAGAACAAAAGACCCTCAGCAATAATTACGCTGTCCCCTTATTTCAAGAAATCGGAATAGTTTAAGAGATTAGAGTTAACATTCTGTGTTTCCAACTTCATAACTGTTATGTATAATAATATGCATATTAATCTGTTACTTTAATGTGGTTGGTGAGAAAGTTCACAAGAAAAGAAACAAAGTGTAAAGCAAAATTCTACGGCTCTGAGTTCTTCTGTGAATGTGGTTGGGTTTCTTCTGAGTAGCTGGGCATCTGCCCTTGCCAACTGCAAATAGAGTCAATGGAGACTGTTAATTCAATAATTATCAAATGCATTAAATATGATTTTTTCCTTTATTCCCATTTTCAAGTATTGTATTTTATTTTTTGAGTTTTAATATACTTTACACAGGGAGTTCACTTGGGGCTTTTGATTTTAAAATCTGATAGAGTTCATCTATGGCAGAGTAAGCGCAAATAAAATTCAATGCAACATGGAAGGGACAGCATGTGTGCCTTATGAGTAACTTACGGTGAAAAAGAAAGTCCCAGTGTATTATGCACAGGAAAATCTCATTACTTTCTATCGATGGATGGCATTTCTTTGCAAAGCTGTTTTGCTGTTTAATAAAATGAACAGAGGTACTGCAAATCCAAAATGTTAAGGTGATGGAGAAGGAGACTTAGATGTATGCACAACAAATGTATGGATGATTTAGGCAGACACAAAGGACAATGGTGGTTGACAAAGCTGCATGAAGAATACAGACATCCAATCATTTAGTACATATTGATTTAGTTTTAGTCTGTAGCACAGTTTTCCATTTGTTGTATAACACTTCACTGAGCACTGGAATATAGTACTTTTTAAAATTTGTCAATTACAGTTTACATTCAATATTAGTTTATATTAATCTCAGGTACACAGCACAGTGGTTAGACAATCACATACTTTACAAACTGCCCTCCCTGTTATTTTAGGACCCACCTGACACTGTACATAGTTATTACAATATTATTGACTATGTTCCTTATGCTACACTTTATAGCTCCATGACTGTTTCGTGGATATCAATTTGTATTTCTGAATTCCTTCTCCTTCTTTACCCAGCCCCCCACACTCCCTCCCTCTTAAAAACCATCATTCTGATCTGTATATAGGAGTCTGTTTATATTTTCTTGGTTTGTTTACATTGCTCTTTAGATTCCACATATAACTAAAACCGTACGGTATTTGTCTTTCTCTGTCTGACTTATTTCATACCATAATAACAGTTAGGTCCATCCATGCTGTAACAAATGGTAAGATTGCATTCTTTTTTATGGCCAAATGATAGTCTATCGTACATACATACCACAGCTTTTTTATCCGCTCATCTACTGATGGGTACTTGGGTTGTTTCCATTTCTTGGCTGTTGTAAATAATGCTGAATGGAACTTAGGGGTGCATATATTCTTTTGAACAGCACTTCTACATTGGGTTATAGAATAATTAGTGACTATACAGACTCTGCCCCAATCACACATCGGTTGCAGTTGGAATCATTAAAAGCTTGCAAGCTATTTCAGGGACAGTGAGCAGATGAAAAAAAGCATGGACAGGAGTAGAAGTCATGGCAATTAGGACACGAGCGAGGCAGAGCAAGACTGGAGGAACAAAGTGCCGAGAAGAGCAGCCCCGATGTGGTAAAAGGGCCTCTGCAAAGGCAAAGCATCAGGGAGAATCGAGTTTGGCTGTGGTACATTTACAAAAGTTACATTCTTTGTTTGCTTAGCTTACTTTGGTAGATACACCACTACTGATTCATTTTATGAAGTCTGTTTTTCTTTTTTTTTAAGAGCTCTGTGCTTGTAGAAGTATCAAAACCCAAAAGGATTAATTTATAATGTAGGATCTTAATCTGATGAGAGTTAACTGTAAAGCTTAATTATATTTGTCCAACAGTAATTTAAAGAATTAGAACAAGGCTTTTACAGTATCCTGAGTAATGAGGGTTTCGTTCTGTTTTTGCTGTTCAGGTGAATTCTTCTTATGACACAGAATATTGGTGAAAAGCATAACACCTAATGTTACCCTTTAAGATCTCTCCATTTCCTGATACTGCATCAGTTTCTAGCCTTTTAATCCAGGTTTCCTCATCTATAAAATGCTGGTAACAACAGCCTCTATCTCATCGGTAATTAGTAGAATTAAATGAAGTAATGTTGAAAGAATGTTTTTCACTGCCAAATATAATTAGCCCTCAGTAAATGTTAGCTGTTACTCCTGCTATTGTCATAAGGTTCATCTCAGACACAATATGTTCGCAGAGAAAAATGTTCCCATTTGGAAATATATAGCATAAGAATGAGGACACCTGTTTAAATGCTCAATTCTGAAGACAGAATTGTTCCTCTCTCCAAAAAAAAAAAAAAAAAGAAAAAGAAGAAGAAAAAAGATGAACTGATGTTTATTTAATTTCTTTCCTACAAATCCTCGGCCATCTAAAGTAAACTACTTAAGGCTCCTGTTTCTTTGTATCTATCACATTAGAGAATTTAACACTGTATACTTCACAGTATTTTTTATTTTTTGGATAATTATGAACTAATGATTCTAAATGGTTTAGGAAATACAGAGTACTTATGCCAGACTAAATGATATTGACCTAGAAACAAATGTAGCAATTATAAATAGCTTAGATAAAGTAGAGAATTATTTAAATCTTCACCATACTGCCAAAGATCTTCAGATTGTAGCCTATTTATTTTGATTAACTTTATTGTCTCTATTTAAATGTGATAAACAGATAAAATAATATACTCTTGAACCTTATACTGACATTAACGTAATGCATGAAATAAACAGTACAATAAATGCAAAGCACCTGTTTTAATACAATACATTCATGTGATTTCCAAAAAATCATCTGGCTTTCTATGGCTCCTTTAGAAATTGTTCTTATCATGAGAACATAAATTCTAATGTGTGCTAATAACAGATACTACTATAGTGCATTTTTTTGAAATATAAACAAATAAAATACATTTTAAAGGCATAGAATAGTACTCTCTAACCATCAAAGAAAAAGAACTCTAGAGGAGCCAAAAGGAAATCCATTTTTTAGCCTCAAACAAGGGAGAAACCATCTGTGCTAAATCATAAAACAAATGCACTGAGAGTTTATATCAATATACACATGGGAAGGAAGTTATTTACTTTGTGTAGGAAAAATCCTCCTTATATTTAATCATGTGAATTTCATGGGTCAGTAGACTCCTAGACCCTTTTTATGTTTTAAAAAAATACTTAAAATTTTCAACTAAACTTCTCAAATAGAGCCAAGCTCAGGAACCTCATCTCTAGCCAATAATATTTGGGATTTAAATTTGAAAGGAAGCATGAGAAAATGAGTTGCTCGGGTTTTTGCATCTTTTTGTGTTAATTCTTTCTCCCCAGCCATCTTTCATGTTATTCTTTTTATACATTAATTGATTCTACCTGTGTATTCTCAAAGGTCTAACACTAGATTAACTAAAGGAAAATACACAAAACATGGTAGTAAGAAGGTATTTTGAAGATGTAATTGTTGTTTTTAAAACCAGGTTACTAATATAATTTTGTTCTAATAGATAGGTCTGGGTATGTGCGCAATACTTAAACAACAGAAAAATTCTATATTTGATTTAAGGATGATGTTGGTCTTGAACCCATCCAAAGGTGTCTTTTGCTCGAAAATGATAAAGGGCCCTTATTGTAACTCTCTCGTATAGCAGGAGGTCCAAGGGCTACTTTCTTACAAAGTCACAAATTGTGAAATATGAAACTTGTGATTGGAAAGTAAATTAAGAGAAGACTTCCTGAAAAGTAATTGTAATAGGATTCAAAATATTTTGCTATAGAATAAAGAAAAAGAGAATGACTTTACAATTAATAAGCACAAAAATGGAAGTTTTCACAGTCACGGAAATTTTTATAAGCAATATTTTAATCTATAGTGTTAGCTTAAATAGGAGTTGTGTTGCCTTGGTGAGGGCAAAAATTGGTCTCTAACTTTAAAAGATTATGAGGTTGAGCTGGCAGGAGGCACTTCCTAGAATTGAAACATTTCACAAATAATTTAACGAATAACAAAATTTCTCTTGAAGTTACACCCAACAATAGAAATAGCCTGTCCTGTATAAATAGGTTAAGAGAAAACTGGAAAGAGGCACAAAAGAAAATTATAAATTTTTGGAGTTTTTATTAAACATGGGCCAAATGTATTTCAAGAACTCTAATGGCCTGCTCTATAAGAATCTGCATGAATGAATTCTACATCCATGGTCTACAATGCATTCATCAAAATCTGTTACATGCTGAGATAAGTCTCTGAAATATATTCATTGTCTGCATTTAAAACTTCATTCCGTCAGAATAACTTTATATTTCTCAACTAGTTTTATGAATACTTTAATATTCATTTCCATTGTGTAAATGAAAAGCCAGCTTGTCATTTGGTTATATGCAAGATTCATAAAGTTTTATTTCTAAAATAACAGCACTTCTAAACTTCGCTTCCTCATGCACTGTTGGCTTCAGTTGAATATCTGACATTCTCTCACATTTTGTCCGTGATCTGCAGATGTGAACTTTCTGTACACACCTTGAGAGCCGAAAAAGTTACACAAACTATCCCAGGGAAATTTTCATTTTTCACTCAACACTCAAGGAACAGTTCCATATCGAATACCTTGTGTGGAGGAGTTACCTGTTAAATACCTCCTGTACCAGCTGCTGAGGACACAGTGCTGCATATGCTGACAGTGGCTCCTGCCCTTTAAGAGTGTACGCTGTAATGGAGGACTGACCTCTGACGGGTGTGGTAATGGGAGGCAGGCCTTTAGGAGAGCAAATGGAATCTATCTCGTCCAAGGCAGCTTAAGCTGAGTTTCCCCTTTGCATCCCAAAGCACGAAATCAGTTTTATTGTTCAATGAGACATCAAGCTCTTTGTTAAAAGAACAAACCATGAGAGTTGAAGATTATGTGTTTCATGATGTGAATACCTATAAAATGTCACCGTAGTTTTCAGGGTGTTTTCTTTGTTATGTCATTTCTTTAACTTTTTATTTTTATAAGGTTTTGGGTAGCTTGTTAAACTGAACCTAAAGACTAAACTGAACTGTAAGACTAAAATACAATGATGCACATACTTCTCCTCCATCCTCATCAGAACAGATATCCATAATTGATCACGGTACTTGTTACAATGAATCTAGATGTGATCTTACCACCTGCTTGCACAAACACTTCAAGAGCTGCCATCAATTGGCTGTCTGAGGAAAGGGAACCTCTTTAGCATGTCTCGCTGGACAGTGAGTTCCTTGAGAACAAGAGGTAATGTTTTCTCCACAGAGGTCAGCACCTTTGCATGTAGCAGATGGTCAAAACACAGGAGAAGTTCTAGGATTATGGAACATGGAGAGAGACGTGATAATTCATTCAATCCAACTCTTTCACATTACAGAGGACTTTGGGCCCAGAGGGACTGATGAAGAAATAGGCATCTGCTTGTTGTTTTGTCCGTTTAGATGACTTTCCATACACATGGCTAGCTCTTCACTTCCCAAGACTCTACTAACATAGACTTCCTTCTGTAAAGTCACTCCTAGTGAGAAAGCAAAACCAATAAATCACATGTGGTGATTTCATGGCAAATCCATGGACTATGTTTTATCTGCATCTTCTAATTTTAATGATCTATAGGTGTTACCTCTTCCTTTAAACTATGCACTCCTTTAGTGACTACTTCTCATTCACTTCTGCACCCAAACATCTGGATGCATGTGTGGCACATAGCACACATAGTAGGTCCTCAGTAACTATTTGTAAAAGGGATGAATAAATATATAAGCCATTTTTCAATTAGAAACAACTTGTGCTTTTAAAAAAAATATTGTGAGTACTTTGTACTTCAAAACTCATTTCTCCCCAAAAGCAAATTTAAATAACATTATGCAGTAGCATAGTATATAACCACAAGCCTGTAGCAATGGGTTGTTTTTTTAAGATTTTATTTAACTATTTATTTTACAGAGAAGGGAAGAGAGGGAGAAAGGGAGGGAGATAAACATCAACGTGATAGAGAAACATCAATTGGATGCCTCTGGCACATGCCCGGGCACTGACCCGGAACCCACAACCCAGGCATGTGCCCTGACCAGGAATTAGGTGCCCTAATCAGCAACTTTTGCCTTTGCAGGATGACACCCAACCAACTGAAACATGCCAGTCAGGGCTGTAGCAATTTTTTTTCCAGAAGAGGATAAAGTCAGCAAGTACTTACTGGAGAAAGTGATAACTCCACTGAGTTCAATATTAAGAGAATTTTTAAGTGATCCCTTTGTTCACAGAAGAAGAGCCTCATTTGATTCACAGAGTCTTAAAGTTCATAAAGTCCAAGGAAATAATAAGAACGTATTTGCTTGGAAGAAGAGAACAGTGGACACAAATGGAGCCATGAAGAAGGAAGGTGCAAGGATAGGGAAGGTGGAGGGAAGAATGAGAAGCACCATGCAGGGATGCATCAATGAATGAATCTATGATTATGTCCATACTTTAAAAAATGCCTCCTTGATCCTAGAAGAATTAGAGGGAAATCTCTGAATGAAGCAAAATATGAGGAAGCATAGAATTTAAGATGTTCCAGGCATGATAGAGACCTCAGAATAAATAGGAATTTTACAAAGAGAAGGACATGAGTTTAATAGCCAGGATGCTAAATTGAATCAGAAAAGAATGATTCTAATAATGTTAATATTTTCCCATTAATATAACATTAAATATTACTAAATGTTTCACCTGTGTTATCATACTTTGCAGAGAGGAATACCAAGTCAAAATTTACAAATGGTTTTGCCCAGAGTTGGAAAATGAATAAATGTTGCAGTCTGGACAAAAATGTGAGTCTTCTGACACTGCAATTCCTGCTTATTGTACAGTGTTAGCCTTATAAGAGATGATAGGAAAGAAGGGTGAGAAAGAGGAGGTAGTTATAAATCAGTAGAGATCACTTGGTCTAAACGTCTTTAGATTTCTTCTCAACTTCTCCTCTCAGTCATAAAAAGTGTGTCTGTTTAATATTCCATGAAAACAAATACAGAGTTCTCCCTATCCTTGAAAAAAATAATTATTTTAAAAATATTTTGGGGCTTTTCATGCATTAGTAGAATGAGGAAGGAAAAAAAAAGGAGACTTTTTATCCTGAGATATCTGTATTTATGACAATTTCAAAGTTTTATTAACTAGGTTTCCAAAGTAGAAACCTTTCACACATAGCAACACACTGCAGGGTTCCTTATTCTCCGGTAATCCCACATCATTTATGGAAAATAAATCAGTGGACAGCTCTTCCACAAACATGTTTCATGCTGAAGTACTTTTGTCTCCCAGGGTTCAAGAGTGAGCTTGATCTGTCCTCCTTAGACAGACAAAAGATACCATGAGTAAAAAATAAAATGAAAGGAACGGGAAGACTTCGAAAGAAAAATTGAGTGGTAGGGTTGGAACAGAGCTCCCTGCTATCTTTTATCCTTAATTGGTTGAGAATTTCTAGTGGCCTGCCTATGTCTAAGGGAAAATAGACTGACAGTGATTTAACCTATTAATTTATGCCTCAGAACACGCTCCAAATTAAATAGCTAAATTTAAGGAAAGTTAGATGCCAAGAAAACAGAGATGGGAATGAAGGTAGGGGCATTTTGGACAAACATAATATAAACTCTAAGAACAGCAGGCTAGCTGGTATTAAAAAAAAGGCTTGGTTATCAAAAGGCATACTGGATAATCATATGAGTTAAATTTGGGATAGGTCACTATACATTTTGGGAGAGGGGAGTATTTGAGAATAGTATTTCCAAATGAAATGATTTGCACCAATTTTCAAAATTTTCTTTGCATCACAATAATTTCATAATTGACAATGATAAACATGACTAAAATACTTGACATAAGAACAAAGCATATTTACAGTAGAAAAAATTTTGATGAAAATATTTTAAATGTCTCATTAAATATACATTAGCTTTGGAAGAGCCTCAGGGGTTTTGAGTTGTCAGAAATTTTAAGATGGCAGAGCACAGTCTTGCACATCACGTCAAGCATGGAAAAGAAAACAAGTTCTTAGTTTTGGCTAAGAACTAGGTTGAAACCATGGTTGCATCATAGTTGGGGTCATGAATTTAGAGTCAGACTTGGGTGTAAATCTGACTACGTCTTCATTGGTTGTGTAATCCTGAAGAAGTTATTTGAACTCCTTGAGACTCCATTTTATTGTTTCTGAAAAGGGGAATAATAATATCAACTCCCCAGATTTACTGAAAAGATTAAACGAGATAATGTACCCAAAATACTTAGCAAAATCTCTCTAGGTAGAATGACAAAGACCTCCAGGACCTGCACAAGGTTCTCCAGTGCCTGCCCGCCTGCTTACCCATCCCACTCCCGATCTCAGTCAATGAGCTTGGGCCAGACTCAGCCTCTCTCTGAACTCCGAACCCACTGAGCCCTGACTCTGACCATTTGCCCTCTGTCCAGAAAGTTTTCCTCTAGGTGTTTGCAGAGCTGACACTTTCCTTTCATTCAGGTCTCAGATCGAATTTCATCTCAAGAGATGCTCTTTCTTTCACCCTGCTACTTAGAGGAACTTCCTTCCTCTGTTGTTCACCCTTTTGTCTTTGCTGTTTCCTCTGTTGCACCTGTCACTGTCTGTATTGTTATTTAGGTATCTGTTTACAAGTCTTTTGTCCATCATGCTATACCAGGATGGATGCTCCTAACAGGTAAGAACCTCATCTGTCTTAACTAATATTGCAGTACATTTGGTAGAGGCTGGATTCATGCCCACCAAACTTATTTTCTCCTTCCCGGGAACAATGGCCACACTTCCTAGGTTTCCTCACAACCAGCATGACCATGTGGCTGAGTCCTAGCAAATGGCATGTAGTGACTGTTACATATGTCTCTTTGAGACCAGATCCACAAAGCCCTCTCAGTTATAGTTTTCTATTCCCTCCTCCCTTCTTTCCAGGTTGGATGAAGAGGGTCCTGGGGATGACTCCAGGGCTCTAAGGGATTGCCAAGTTGAGAGGCATAACAATTCCACCCTGGGAATTTTTTTGGTAAAGCAACCAGCCATAGGAATACCTGAACAAACATACTGAAGGGCCCAGAAAACCGCCTGGCACCTAGTAGATGTATGGGCTGAATGTCTGTGTCCCCTCAAAATTCATATGTTGAGTCCCTAGGCCCCTCTGTGATGTAATGGAAGAGGAGACTCATTAGAGTAGTTAGGTCATTAGGCCTTGAGGGTGGGGCCCTCACAGTGGGATTCAGGGCCTTATAAGAAGAAAATAATCTCTCCCTTTCTCTCTACCTCTATTTCTATCTCTCTGTCTCTCTGCCTTTCCAAGCAGGTAGTGAGGAAAGGCTGTGTGAGCACAGAGCAGAAGCTGGCCATCTGTACGAGAAAGGGAGCTCTCAAAGCGACCTACATGCTGGCACCCCGATCTCAGACTTCCAGTGTCCAGACCTAAGGGAAAGAGATGTCTGTTGTTTAAACCACCCGGTCTGTGGTATTTTGTTATAGCAGCCTAAGCTGGCTAAGACAGTGGGTATGTAATACACATGTAAGAAGTATTGGTTGAATAAGAAAAAAAGTTAAATTAACGGTCATGTGTGCCATATGGTATCACAGCTCTGTCCCTAAACTATATTGTCTCAAAGCAGGTCGAAGAAGAAATGGCTCTGGGGTAAGAAATTTCATCTAGATGACGCTGGAAGATCTCCCAGGTGTGAACAGTGTTAGGGGGTGAGGAAACTACTCTTCCTGGGTTTAGAAATGTAGTGGATATTAAACATAAAAAAAGAAAATTAAAGAGATTTCAGTGTACAGTGTTACTGGTTCCCTGCACTGACATTTCCTGTTTGGGATCATAAAGAGAATACGAAGGACTCATAAAACCCTAAATGAATTGTGCCATAAATGTTAACTGCCACTGATAGCAATGCCGAACACCACTCCAAGGCAATGCTGCTGCTCGGTAAATCTCTGCTACGAGGCCTGAGAGCGAAGGCAAAGCCAGTGTCAAGTCCAAATGTATACCACTGCATATGCATGCCCCCCACCTGATGTTACATTTGTATTCTCGTCTGTCAGTAAAAATCTTGGCCAACAAAAGTTATGTGCGTTTAAATAGGATAGGGGTCCCCATCCTGAAAAGACTGCTTCACCAATATTGCTGTGCATTTTAATCATTAAATCCAAAACAGACAATTATTAACCTTCAATCTTTTATCTTTCAAAATGAGCCAGACGTCCAAATACGGGGCCATGCCAAGGCCGTCACTCTTACCAGCAGGCCTTGATAACCAATGCACTGGGGAGGTTTAACAAACTTCTTGTCATAATTTAAGAAGGAGAAGGTCGCAAACATCAGGTCTTTATTATAAGGTATGCCAACTATATAGATCAAGGAGAACAGTTCATTAAATTTTAAAAAAATGTTTTGTAAGATCGGTTTTGAGTAGATTTGTTGAGTCATGCGCCATCCTTATTTTTCTTCCTTTTCTGCAGATGCTTTTAAGGACTTTTATTACTTGTGGTGCGGATGAACTAAAAGAATTCTAGTAATTGCTATCATCAGAGCGTTCATCTCTGCCAGATGAAGCACAGGCATCCAGGCCATTCAGAATTGGTGATCTGGCTCCACAATCCCCACACTGAACGGCTGCCAAGTACTGGCACTGAAACCCCTCGGATGTGATCATTAAGCTTTAGAGTGGTAATCCTTTTTCATGTGCCACTGTAGATTTGGAGAAAGGCAAATACTGAGGCTTTAATTTTGAAGAAATAATTTACAAATACATGAAAGTATAAATCATATATGCAAATACCTGTATCTGTATCACCCAGATTCAAAAATAGAACATAGCCCGGGGTGCTGGGGTACCCATGTGCCCTTGCACGTGTTCCTCCTTAGTCTGAATTTTGTAATTTCCCTAGGTTTTATTCGTACTTGTATTATATTCTGTCATTAAAATAAAATACTTTCCCTAAAAGCTTATACCAGCAATTAGAATGCAAATATATAACACCTGCTAAAAGAACTTTTGCAGTAATAAATTAATAAGCATCTTGTTGTGCTTAATTTGTACCTGTTGACTTAAAAATATTGAACATGTAATGGATCAGACAAGATAACATTGCTCAACGTGTTTTGAAAATCTCCTCTTATTTTAAAACATCAAAAATAAAAGATCTCAGGCAGCAAAAGCAGACAAATCAATTCGTTTTTAGCATGGTCAGATTTGTGATTTTTTTTTTAGGTTTAAGTCCAAATATCCACAAAAATATCAATTTGCAGGTGATATGAATATAATTCTATAGCTTTTGTAATAAATTACAACACAGTAAAAGGGCAAACATCTCTTCAGTTCCATTGCTTTATATTATCATACTATTTTTATTCCAGGAAGCGGCTAAGTTCTTACAAAATCATAAATGGTTGACACAATGAAAAGACGGTTGGCTTCTCCATGATAGGAGGAATGCAAATTAAAATAATAGCTTACCATTTTCACCCAGATTAACAAAAGTTTAATTGACTGGTAATATTCAGCATAGTCTAGAGCCTTCTGGGCTCTAGGAAGGAGTTGAGCTGATGGGCAATGTGGGAGCAGCAAAAGTATCCTAAGGTTCTGTTTCTGAAGGGTTTTGAGATTCTGTTGTGTTTAGAGGTTCTAATGGGTTTATCATTTGTCATACTTTTTGCTATTATTTCTCTATTAGTATGTAAATACACACCTAAGTTTGAAGAGCTCTTCAAGAAGAAAAAGCATCCACAACCCACAAGTATCTGAAAGATAAACAGCTATCCATCATGGCTAGGAGAGGAGGACGTTGGAATTGTCACTCTCACTTTAAGGTATAATCAAAAAGCTTGCATGTTTGTCCCCCAAGAATCTGTGCTAATTTTGTAATTGAAAAGACCCAGCCTCAATGGGTCCTCACACAGGAACAGTTAGGGAGCTGCTCCAACGAGCTGAGCTGATGCGCTGCCGTCATCCTTGTTCGCCGCCTGAGATTACTGCAAAGCTGCGCCTTGAGAAATTGTATTGAAAGTCCTCTCATAAAAGCAATGGCTAAAATTTACCTTCCCTAAAAGGGTGAGGGGGGCTAATCAGAAACATTTTTTTTAATTGTTTTTAAGCTTATTTTTTTCCCTTTTCCAAAGGGATTCACTAACATGGATGTATAGAGCCTCTGCTTACCAAGTTCATGTTTAGGAGGTTTCATTCACAAAGGTAACAGAGAGTAGACATGTCCAGTAACTTATGTCAGCCCTAGCATTTAGAACATGATGATCATACACCAAAGCCTTTCCATCTCTCATGCCTTTTTGTAACAACGATGCACTCTTTTTTTTTTCCTTATCATTTTTAAATTCTTCCCATGCATCAGAGTCCTTCTTATGAGGACAGTTTAATCTCACCCGAGTGGTCATAACCAAATTGTGCATTGATAATGTTTTAATTAAATTTATTGGGGTGATATTGGCTAATAAGGTCATATAGGTTTCAAGGGTACATTTCTATGACATGTGATATGATCTTATATTGCACTGTGTGCTCACTACCCAAAGCCATTATTGATAATTTTTTAATTTAGTATTTTATGTGATGCTACATTGCATGTAATCCATTGTAATGTTAATTTTTAGTAATTATCAAGGCAGGGGACTTTTTAAAAAATCAAACATACAAAAACTGAAAGCTCTTGGAGTGAGGTTTGAGCTGTAGGAACTCCTGCCTGGAATTCCAACAGTGTCTCATGAAATCCAAGTTTCTGTCATAGGATGTATGGACTAGACCCAGATGGATGGCTGAATCCATTCCCCAGAACATCTGTTTTGGATGCTCAGAATTAAGTAGCACCAAGCCATGCATTATGGAGATGGCATACAGGACTATTAAAAGAGAGGAACATAACTTCGGGTCAGGGAACTGAGCAAAGGGCATAAAATGCACCAGATAAAAATCTCAACTTTTCAAACCCTGTGGGAAAAATAAAGGTCGGGGGGAGAGGCAGAACAGGATTCTCAATGTTATCTGGAAAACACTGCCTTAGGGAAGAAAACCACATAAAACTAGCAGCATTTAGACTTCAGGTCTCACTAGAAATGACCAACTCTGGGCAAAGTTGTTATACTCAGTCTACTAAAGCATGAAGTTCAACAGCAAATTAAGGGGAAAGGTCGAAGTTTCCAGGTAGATACAGAGAACACTTCACGTACCCGAGGGGCTCTCAATAATTCAAATGCTGAGTCCCAGGGCCTTCATGAGGATGCTGTCAAAACAACACAAACTGGGGAGTCTGTAAGCCTTCTCTGATAATCCAAATTGAAATTGATTTCTTTCTTATTTTAGTTTAACTTGTATCCGTTAAGTGATTTATAAGGGTAAGCCTATGTTAAACAGCTTTGCATATATTAACTCATTAAATTCTCACAATGACCTTGAGAAGTAGCTTATAATTCCTATTTTATAGTGAAGGAAGTCACTCTGACAGGTTCAGTACCTTTGCCTAGGTTATCCAGCTACGAACTGATACAGCTGGGATATGAACCCAAGTCCGTCTGAGTCCAGAGTCCAGATGCTCAGCTCTTATACGTCTGCAGCTTTCTCAACCAACAAGTTTCAAGGGTCTGCATTTAGTATTTAAGAACAATTGGTTTAAGCCACCATCATCTTGCCACCATCATCTACTATCAGTCTTTTTCCTTGGCACTTCTCCACCAGCTTTTAAGCAACTTGAAAATGTGGACACTTTATATTATTCTTCATTCCTTTCTCTTCTACCTTACTTTCCTATCATTAAGCTTGCCACCACAATGTCCAGCTTACAACATGAATTGAATGTTTGCTGAATGAAGACATGACCTCATTCAAAGTTTAAGAGAGTTGAGAGGTCATGGCCAGGACTCAGCTACTGTAGCCTACGTGAGTACTAGACAACCAAAAAAGTATAGTCAAGAAGCAAGCACTCTTTAGTGAAACAAGCCTTAGTCATTGAAAAATTATGCAAATAAAGAAGGGAACTTTAGGACAGTAGGACCAGGAGTATTTTTCTCCTTGAGCCATGTACAAATGAGTGACAAACCAGCCACACAGTGAAGTAGAAGCATCACAGCTGATTCAAGCTTGGTTTTCTAATACTGTAATAAAAACAGGAATTGGCATTGAGTGTCTGTGATTTGTAAAACTGTGTTCCAAGGAGACTTAATCCTCTAGGGAGATGCCTCGGGGCATGCTGGGGGAGGCGAAAGAACAGCAGACACTTTTGGTTGTTTTCCCAATAGACATTTCCTCTTTCTGCCTTAACAGAGCCCTGAATTTGTTTAGGTAACAATATGATGAGCCTCAGGGAATAAGTTGTTTGTTTAAACCAGTGCTTTGCAAACATTCACGTGCACACAAACAAACAAGATCTTGATAAAATGCAGACTCACGGTTCATATTTCTAGACTGAAATATTTCTAATAAGGTCCCAGGTGATATTGATACTATTAGTCCCCAGGTAACACTTTAAGTCCAAGGCTTTAAAGGAGAGATTCAGATATGACTGCACAGTAGAATCACATGGGGTAGGTTCTGCTTTCATTGGTTGGGGTTAAGCTTGGGATTAGTAAAAAAAAAAAATAAGTAGATAATAATAATAAAAATCCCAGGTTATTTAAATGTGCATGGCTTTAGAGCCATATTAGAAGGTCTATATTCTTTTGCCTCTTACTAGTCTACAACTGAGTAGAAAAACAAGTTCTGGTCCATGAGATATAAAGGGAAGTCTGCCAAAGGAATTCTGAGGAACGTTCTCCTCCTTCATAAAACAATGATGCAAATGACAGTCCCCACTTTCTTCCTTCCTTTTGGTGGGGGACTGTTGTATGTAAATGAAATGCTTGGAGTTGTGGGCTTCATCTCCTACCGAAGAAAGGTGACATCACAGCCCACTGAGCATGGCGAGGAGGAGGAGGAGGAAAACAGCTTCTCGCAGTCGGTGCTGATTAACTGCTGCACCAGCCTTGGAAACGTCTCCTGTTCTATTTACTATTTCTGAGTAACAAGCTACCCTAAGTTCAGTGACCTAAAACCACAACATTTTTATTAAGCGCACAGTTCTGAGGGTCAGGAATTTAAACAGGACACAGTGACCATGATCTATGTTCTCTCCTGCCGGGGGCTTCAGGTGGGAAGACTCAGATACCCGGAAGTGGCTCAAACGGCTAGAGAATGGAGTCCTCTTGGTGGTGTCTTCATTCACAGGTCAGACATGTAGGCTAAGAAGACAAAAGCCGGGCCCAGCTGAAACTGTTGACCAGAGAGCACCTATACATGGCCTCTCCGTGTGGCTTGGGTTTCCTTACAGAATGATGACTGGTTCAGAAAGAAACTGTGTGAGAGAGAGCATTCAGAAACTAAGCTTTCTAAGGGAGCTAGATAGGAGTAGCATGGCCTCTTCTGACCTTGACCTGGAAATCACACGGCGTCACTTCAGCCATGTTTTATAGTCACAAAGGCTAGCTAGATTTAAGAAGAGGGCATTTAGACACCACTCCTTGGCGGGAGAATGGCAATGTCACATTGCAGGAAAGCACGTGGGATTGGGTGGTATTACTGTGACCATACGACAAAGAAAAATGTCTACCTCAACATCTAGACTTTTTATTGACAGTGAATACACATCTCTGTTTTTGAAGCCACTGTCAGCTGGATATTCTGTTATCTGCAGCAAAAGAACCCTAATGCGTGAAGTTCCTTGCTCCAACTTCAGTTACGATAACCATGTTATTACCTGACTTGTAGAGTTAGTCTTTTTTTGTAGGAGATTTTGCAGTTGTGAAGGGGAAGTGAGAGCCTTAGACATGATATAATATGAAAGAGATAGAGATGTGTAATGTCTTGGCCTTTTGAGCAGCTGGGCAAGGGTTGGGGCAGCCAGAATCCCAAGCTGGGACCCATCTCCATGAGATAAAAGAAAAAAAAATGTTTAGAAAAAATTACCATTGATTAGTAGTCTTTAAACTCTGTTCACGTGTTCCTTGAAGAATTTTGAAAAACTATATACTTTCTTTGCCATTATAAAACCACCTAAAATTTTCATTATGAGTTTAAATAATTGCAAAGGATATAACTTTCGGACTATAATACACTACTCTTGTTCCTTAACATACACACACAACTGGGAAAGACTGGGGCCCCATTGGTTTATGGGGCCTGATTAATCATTACATGAAGCATCTCCTTTGTTGGTATCCCCCTGGGAGGTTTTTACACTCCAAGGCAATAGACCAAAATAAGATTTATATGCAAGGAATATGCCTCTTTTTGTAAAAGGCTGTGGTAGAGAGACCATGTAATATATCTTCCAAACATGAACATTTTTTAGAGTAAAAGGGGACACTATTAATAACTGTACTAGGCAATAAGCATAAGCCAGGGAAACAGATATACGATGACTTAGCTACTAGAATACTAGAAAGTTATCAGACGAATCAGTTTATAAAAGAGAAGCCATTGGACGCTGAAGGTCTGGTCATTACTTCACTGAAAAGCCTCCATGTTCGGTACTCCTTGAAAAGTTTTCAATAGCCTCCGGGGTTTGTGCGGATCTGCTATTGAGCTCGTATTCAGCCGTTGCAGTTGTGAAAGTAGTAAAACACGATCACCGTGTTAGTAAACAGAATAACAGGAACTGGGGTAACCATTAAAAATAATGAGGAATCCAAATGCCAGCATAGGTGTTTCATTTCAGAAATCACCAACAAGCAAGCTGTGATTCCAAGACGTTGCTGTGGCATGGGTCCGGAGCCCAGCGCTAAGGAATCTGTTCTAAAGGGCTTGCTGTTTATTTCTGATGTCAGTGGGTAGCCTTGAAGCATGGAGGTCCTTATTTAGGAGAGAGGACAGTTGCAACCTCTCCTAATCGCGCTCTCTCTCTCTCTCTTTAAATTCACTGGTGAGAGAGAAAGAAATTTGTTGTTCCCCTTATTTATGCATTCATTGGCTGATTCTTGTATGTGATCTGACTGGGGTGGAACCGGCAACCTTGGCATATTGGGACAAGGCTCTACACAACTGAGCAACCCAGCTGGGGCCCCAATCTCTTCTATAAACCTCCAAGAGAAATGCTAGTCCTTCACATGGGGAGATATAGGGTCTGAATTCAGGAAGCAACTAATAAGGTACTGGGTGCAATGGACACAGCCAGTTGCCATAGACACAGACAGCAAATGCCTTTATTGTGAGACAATGTCCCCTCCAACAGGCTTGTGAAACATTTGTTTTATTTGACAACTTAACTCCTAATGGAAGGCAGTTGTCTGGGTGCCTTGTAAACAAGTTTCTAGAGAGGGAATCTCCCGGACACCTGTTCAATGACTAAAAGAGACATTCCTCTAGCAAGATGGTGCTAGCACTGCCTCCCTTCTTTCCCTTGAAGATTTATTTTTAGAAAGAGAATCTAGCACCAGGCTGCCCACTCCTCCTCCCCTATCTGCCAGCTCTTCTCTTGAAGGAGAGACAGGGCCTTAGCAAAAGTGTCCACGACCTCCAGGTAGCATCAGCCTCTGAACACACTCCCATTACTTTTTTATTTTCTTTATCTCTTCTGTTCTTCAGCCATTTCTGTTTTGTTTCTATTATCACCTGGGCTCTCCCTGGTCACTGCCTGTGGTTGGCACCAGCTGCCTCCCAGTTAGCATCAATGGGGCGAGAGGACTACTGTCCTTCCTCAAAGGAGGAAGAGAAAATTATACACGGGGTCCGGGCCTCAGCAATGAGCATCGGATAACCACCTTGTACTTTTCATCCTCCTCCACTTCCTGCCTCCCTCTATCCATTTCTCTAGGAGCACACAAACGATAACAGCCTCTCAGGTGTGAAAAGGAAAAGGTACCAATGAGGAGCTGGTGCAGGGAGAGCAGAGCTGGTAGGCAGAGCAGCCCAATGACTCCCCCTCTTTTATGATTAACGTGATCTCCAGTCACTAAACAACTATCGATTCATAGGAAGTTGTTGGAAATTTGATGTAGTTCCTTGTGTCCAGTCATGAAGCCAGCAGATTTATCATTCAGCTACTGACAAGAGTATCAAATGAAAGATCAAAACCAGCACACTAGTCAATAGAGGATTTGGAAATTATTGGAATGATTTTATGAGTGAAATGTGTTACACAAAATAGGACTAGGTAAGAAATTTATATTATATTAAATCTCATAGACAATAAAAAGAGTATGGTATATTTAATATTTGACTTACATTATCAGTTATATTACTACACTGCTTGAATATTTTGACTATTACTTTTTGACATTTTATATCCCAAGTTGAAGAGGCTATCTTAGATGCTTGGACATGGATTCTTCATTTGTATGGTTTCTTCATTTACTAGTTTATTGGATGAAACATTAGGAGAGTTTTAATAACTTTGTCTTTATATTTTCTTTTAAGATACATATTGGAGTAGTTATCAAAGTGATAGTTACGATTTCATTTTAGAAGTAAACAATGGTGCGTTTCAGAAAAATCAAACATATTAGTGAATTTCAATAATTTTGACTTGCCAAAGGTCAGCAATTTCAACCAGTGTGCCAGAAGAATTTTTAAAACATACAATACCTGACTATTTAGTCAGGGGCACTGGCCTCTTTTCCATTAGATTGCCAAATTTTAAAAAATGACAACCTCCAACACAATAATAGCTGTCCAGTGTGAATGAATCAAAATTATACCTACTTTTTTTTATCAGATTGGCAAAAAATATGATCTATTTTTGGTGTGCCATAGAATTTCAGTAATTAGTTTATGTGTGCCATGAAATGTAAAAGGCTGAAAATCGCTGCTATTGGGTGTTCATTTCAGTCTTCTATCGCTCAAAAAACCCCTCTCACCTTATCTCTCTCAGTGAAAAGTCCTACCAATTTCAGGAAGCACTAAATAATTACCTAATGGCTCAGAAGTTAGCCACGAGTCACTTGCTATTATGATTGTAGTAGTCTGAATGGTAGTCTTCCCAGAAGTCCACAACCTAATCTCTGGAATTTGCACAAGTTACTTTACATGACAAAGAGAACATTGCCGATGTCCTCAAGTTAAGGGAAGGTTATCTCAGCTTATTTAGGTGGGCCTTCACATGTAACCAAAGAGGGAGTCTGAGAGAGATTTGACCACAGACTCAGAAGACAGTGTAAAATGGGGAAGAAGTGGATTTGAAGATGCTATGTAGCTGGCCTAGAAGACAAAAGAAGGACACGGGAGCTAAGGTTTGCAAGGAATGCAGCTCTAGAAGGTAGAAAAAGCAAGGAACAGATTCTTCCCTTGAGGCTCTTGATGGAGTGCAGCCCTGCCAACACCTCAGTTTCAGACTCTAACCTCCAGAACAGTAAGAGAATAAATGTGTGTTGTTTTAAGCTCCCGAGCTTGTGGTAATTTGTTACCTCAGCCATAGGAAACTAACACAGTGTTGTACAACAGGGCTCTGAGAAATCCTTACTTGGTCAGCGAGAGGCATAACTGTATTCTGAGATTTCTATATGCTACCAATGTCAAGGTAACTCGCCAGACATTCGCGGGGCATCTGAATTTCTCAGTAGCAGGGGAATGGAATCAGAAGGAAGCCCTTTGCGTCACATGTACCGACTACACAAACATCACATTGGCTGACACCCTTGTAACCCCAGGAAATTATAGTTAAAGAGCTGGAAATCTTCAATCAAATGAGTAACTTAGAGAAAAGGGCCAGAATCTCACAAGGCTGGCAGAGCATTTATAGTTTCATTAAAGGCTACTAAATTATATGACTCAAGAAAATCACTGGCGATCTGTTCAGACCGGAATTCCGTTTCTGTGGTTTCAACCACAAAACCTCTGTGGGTCTTACACCGCATGACAACTGTGGACTCTACTTCCACATTTTGGAGCCCCGAATATTTCTCTAATAATTGGCCTGCAATGCGGGTCCAAGGAAAAATTATAAGGTAGTCACCCTATTGAGATGTTGTCACCATAATCCAGCTTTCCAAGTCCCCTTATACTAAACCTCTGGTCTGTTTTCAGAGAATATCATTTCTTTTACAAGGGGGTAGGAAACTTAAATGAGCACTGATCTTGGAGTCAAGAGTTTCATGCCATACGAGCAGACACAGGAGGAAAATTGGAAAGAACTGTTTAAATGTTGAAATAATAGAAGAATGTCAAGTAGGCTCAAAATTAATACTTAGGGCAGGGGTGTCCAACCTGCGGGCCATGGGCCACATGCAGGCCAGGATGGCTGTGAATGCACGCCAACATAAAATCGTAAACTTACTTAAAACATTGAGGGTTTTGTTTTTGTTTTTTGTTTTGGAATACATGGTGCAATGTATTTAATGTGTGGCCCAAGACAGCTCTTCTTCTTCCAGTGTGGCCCAGAGAGGCTAAAAAATTGGACACTCCTGCTACAGTATCCTTGAAATCAAAAGTGCGACACCCATGACTGTTTTTTATAGACTTTCCATTCTTTTTCTTCTCCTTTCACATTTGACTCCATTCACTCTGGGTGGTGTGACAAAAGGAAGCAACAGTTTCAAGATTTTAAAGCATAAAAGGGGGCTAGATATCCTGTAATTATTTCAGTGGCTTCCATGACAGGATAGAATCTATTCTTCATTCCGAGCCCCAGATCTAAACTGAGTATCTTATAAATACAAGTACTTCCCTAGAATAACATGTATATTTGAATTAAATGATTACAAACAGTTCCACCTTGGGTATAATCATTGTCCTCAGCATGTAAATAACAACTGAGGGATGCAGTGGCGAGGAGTGGCATAATATAACAGATAATGCTGATTGAAGGCCAGACAGCTGACACTTGAATCTCGGGCCCTACCGCAGCTATAACGTTGGGCAAGATACTTAATTTGTCTGAAGCTTCATTTCACTAATCTTTAAAATGATGATAATAATAGTATCTACCTCCCAGAGCTACGCTGAATATATACATAGTTGACCCTTGAACAACGCATGGATTAGGGGCACTGACCACCCATGCAGCTGAAAGTCTGCATACAATTTAAGGTGGCCCTCTGCACACACGGATTCCCAACCCAAGAGAGAAAATTAACATATATAATACATAGAAAGGTGTTTAACACAGAGCTTGGAAAATGTGCTCAATCAATGTCGGCTACTTCTAGATGACCTGGGAGCCAGTAAGGATCTGAATTGAGATATTGCACTAAATTGTTTTTGTCATAACTAGCTTGACAAGCAATGACTGAAGGAAATGGAAAAGGCCCGTGAGACATTTTATATATGGAACAAGTTACCACAGGAAATTTTATTCGAAATATATATAACTTGGTTTTTTAAATTATTTTGAAGAAAGTTACATATATTTTGGACATCAAATGGAGAAGGGGTATACAAGAGGAAGGATCTCCCTACACGCCCATATGCCTGTGCATGAGTGCGTGTGTGTAACACTCCCCTAATTTAACTCCCTGATTTTTCCTTGCTCTTCTACCAGAAATCCTTCGAGGAGCTCAAGTGAGTCCTAAAAGAATTAAATTATGTCCTATAATTTCCTTGCTTAAAACATTTCAATGGTTTCCCACCACACTGAAATAAAATACATACTTCTCATCCCAGGTCACAAAGGGCTACAAAGTCTGGCCCCGCCTTTCTTTCTGACCCTGTCTCCCCCTGTTCTTTCCCAGCTAAACTCCAAGCAAACCGGCTTTCTCCCTGTGGGATGAACTTTCAGGCTTATTTGTGCCTCAGGTACTTCACATTGATCCCTTTGCCTGGAATGCTCTTCCTCCTGAACCCTGCATGTTTCTCTTTTTATTCAGGTCTCAGATAAAACCTGGCCTCCTGAGTGAGCACTTGGCTGACCATGTATCTTAAATAGTTAGCCAGCCATTCTCTACCACTGCAACCGAATTTGAGTCTTTGCATAGCATTTAACACGACTGCATACTTTTCTGGTTTGCTTGCACTTTTTAATTTATTCATGTGTTTATTGATGTAATTACCAGCTTTCTGTTCCCTAGAATAGGAGCTCCATGAGAGCAAGACTTGGTCTTGTTCACTGCTGTGCCTCTTCTGCCAAGAAAAATGCTGTGCAAAAGCAGCAGCTAAATTCATAAGCAACAGCCGAAAGGACACCAGAAAATAAAACCGGAGCATAACATACATTCAGCCTCCACGCCGTCATTCTGAAAATTCTGCCCACCTCTTTCGCTTAGAGATAACTTTAAATGGAACGTCAATTTTCAGCACAGATCATCCAATCATATAAAAATGTCTAATAATGTTCGATAAATTGTTGTTGAAAGAATGGATGTATAAAAATAAGTAAGCGTTATTTAGGCTTTTTTCCAAGTAATTTCAAAAATGCTGCTCACATCATCCTTGTGCATACATCCTTGTACATGTTCAATTAAATGCCAAAAGTTTAATTATCGAGTCAAAGGTATGTGTAATTTAAATTTTGACAGTTATTTCCAAATCACCTTTTAACAGAGTGATACCAATTTACATTTTGAGTGGATTCCTTGATTCTTCTTTAAAGTGTTTTTATGACATGATATTGGAAACACATTTTCTCACTTTAGAAGCTTGGGACACTTCATAATCTCATAACCTTGAAAGGCAAACAGAATAGCCCGGGTGCAGAAGTCCGCATGGGCCTTGTACATGGCTGATGAACCCATGTCTACAAGTACTGACGGTGGGAGGAGGTGCCATGACAAGCGTGTATGACTTACTTTCAAAGGACTGTCATTACCCAGGAGTCTTGGGTTTGGATTTTTTTTCAGCAAACACAAGTCTTCCTAATCAATATTCATTAGGGCCCCTTTCAAGTATGCAAGTGTGATTTACAATAACAAAAACCTTAGTAATCTTACTGAGATGGCAAAAAACCTGATGGCGGAAACAGATATCTTATTCTAAAAGGTTCTCCAATTCCATGAGTTTATTTCTCCCCACTAAAAGTTTGTTTCTCCTTCCCTCTGAGTCATCTATGCCAGCAAACCCAGAATTCTATGTAGCAGACACTGGAAAATATCCTACTGATGAATTTATCTGTATATGTTACTATCTGTTTAACTATAGCAACAAAGCCCTTGAGGAATCTGGGGACATACAGGCTCCATGGACCCCTCTATCCTTTTTGAAAGACACCCACTCTCAGTGCAAAAGTGGTGACTAAATTCATGAGCAACAGCCAAAAGGACACCAGAAAACAAAGCCAGAGAATCCATACATTCAGCCCCCATGCCGTCATTCTGAAAGTTCTGCCAACCTCTTTCACCTAGAAATAACTTTCAATGAAACATCAGTTTTCAGCACAAAATCATCCAAATATATGTTATTTTGACACATAAGACAGTCTCCATCGCTCACCTCTCTTACCCAAGATCAGCATATTCTTGTCTGAGAAGAATTATAACATTGGAAAAGTTGCCCAATTTCATACCGATTCTGGATTCAAAATGTACCCAGATAAAGCATCCAATTTTCTAAACACAGAAGAACGGGGTACTTACAGCAGGGTGTCCAGTACAGTAGGTATAGCTGGCATGGGACTGGTAGTGCAAGCTGGCTCTTGGAAAGGAGTATGTATTCCAAGCTGGTTGGCTGCTGTTCCACTGGGCGCTGAAGCCAGGGCTCATGGTCACCCTTGACTTACTAGTTTGATAGGCTCTCACTGTGGAGCTAGACTATCAAGAAGAAAGAAATGCAATGTAAAAACAGCTCTGCATAAAACCCAAGTCAGATACACACACACACACAACAGCAGCAGCATGCACTCTCTTATATGACCGCGAAACAGAACTCAGCTGGTTAAAAGAAATGGTTGTTTTCTTAAGAGGAGACGTTAAATGTTGTTCTGACTTGGATAAAAGTATTCCCTCACTATTAGAATTTTGACTGGATTGCAACGCACAAAGGCTCATTGAAACTGATCTCATTGAAAACAGTTTTTTTCTAGCTGTGACATGCAACTCCATCCTTCAGAAATGAGGTATGTTTTAGCGGTGACAGTAACCGTGGTGTTTTCAGTTACATAAATTTCCTTTCATCACAGTATTCGCCTTAGAAATTCACCATCAGCCTCATCTGAATTCAGTAAACAAAGGTCAGTACATGACAACTGGATGCAGGCACAGGTCGGTTCCTTACACTATGTGGTCATCAGGTTCCATGAGCCTATTGCTCTCCTGGGGAAGAGGCCAGCAGAAACCTGGACACACTCCAACATGTCACCCTTCCACTACCTACAGACAGCAAGATGATGAAGCGTTTGGAATTGTCATTTACCCGCAACTGGCCCTACTAATGTAATTCAAAATACAGGAATAGGAATATTAATCAATTTGCCAAATGTTAACTATATCTGCTTGTTCATAATTGTATAGAGAGGACAATGAACTGAAAACAAAACTCACTTGTGTCTTCTGTCTTTTTTGTCCTCAGATGGCCATGGCATATAAGGCATATAATAGTTTCTTTTCAGAGAACATTTTCTATCATCAAATTGCAATAGCTACTTACCCAAGTAGCATAGTAACTTTCACAATAAATTCTATTTATAAATCTATGGACACATGCCAACTCAATCACTGGGAAAATGTGCTAATCTCATTGCCATTATATTCAGGAAACCTAGTGGGGAAGAAACTTTTATCCGAGATTGTGTTTCTCATTGGGCTAGATTTTGATACCATTAGATACTTAGAAGGCAACTTTTATGAAGAGAGATTTGGGACTCTTGAGGTAACTAAAAGAAGTAAGGGCTTTAGCAATTCAAAGGCACTAGGCAGGCAATTTTTCTCATAATTTTCTCAAAATATTTGGAAAGCGAAAAGTAATTTACTGGCAAACAATTTAAAATACTTAAACCAAAAACTGGAGAACACAGCTTTGTTAAGGTATATAAATTTATTTGCTATCTGTCTCCAACCTCATCCCCATCCTCACTCTAAGCATGTGTGCTTTCCAAGTGTTGGACAGTTGGAGGAGTTGGACGGGTAGAACAATGCAAAGCTATATACCACTGCATACCTGCCCAGGGCAAACCTGGGCTTTTATAACACTAGGATACCTGTGCTTGGTTCTAAGCATGGAAGTTCAGTATCTGTAGTTTTTTTAAACCCTATTATTTGTACCGTATACACGGTCTCTTCGAAGACTAAATATTAATAAGCCTACCCACAAAACTTCTTTGACTCGGGAAGTGTCTTGGCTTCTGCTCTGCATCTGTGGTCACTTACCACTCTCACTAGCTTAGATGATTCTCTAGGTAGCTCCTTCAAGGCTAGCACAGTTATCTTTAGACTAGTCCAGAGACCTTAAAATTCTTGGAAAAGCAGGCAGTGTATGCGTAAATAAGTTTGTAAATACTCTCATCTCTTAGTTTAATTCTGTTCCTGAAGAGCTTCAGTCTCTCTTCAATGATTTTATTCACGGTGGTATTCTTCATGCCAATTATTTTTCCCTCCCTTTCTTGCAAAGCTCATGCTCAAGTTGCACCTCTTACTCGGTCTCATTATCAGAGTGAGAGGCCTCTAGCTTGTGCGGAGCCTTCCTGCTCTCACAGTGCAGTTCCAACACTTGAGCACGTGATTATATGGTTTTGTGTTCTTCTCTATCTATGTAAATTTCAGCTCTTCAACCAGTGAGGTCATGTATTACCTCTCTCCTAAACTCCAGTCCCAAATCTCAAAATAACTGCTTGATGTGGATATCAATGGCCACAAATGGAACCAAGTTTAAATTACTGTGCATAAAATTAAATGAATTAATTACTTTACTCTGAAATTTTATCTCCCCTTAATTTCTTTATTTCTGATATTAGTAGGGCATTGTTTTGAAACCAACTGCCCTGAAGCTTTAGAACTACTTGGCCTCATTTATCTGTCCGATTCTCCATTATCAGTGCCACCAAATTCTATTGAATCATTTCAGCAGTTTTTGAATTGATGCTTTCCTTTCCATTCCCAGTGCCACTCCCATCTTTAGGATTTTATCAGTTTACATAAGTCACTAAAACTACTTTCTACCTTAATCCACAATTGATCTTCCAAAATGATCACTCATTAGTTTTTCTAGAAACCTGCTTTTGTTGTATTGCTCCCTGCTGCAAAGTGTTTAAGGGCTCTGCTCTGCCTGAGAGAGAAAGTCAAAACTTCCTAGTCTTTCATTTGAATCTTTTTACTATGATCCTAACTAACATTGCAAAGGCTTATATTTATTCCTTTCCATGTAATCTCAAGCTCCAGAAAGATTGCTATTTCAAATATGATGTGCACGTTCATGCTATTGTCACAATCCATCTATTTTCTTGAATGCCCTCCCCTCCTCTCAGTTCACACTTCAATATCTCTAACTTTTCAAGAAAGCTTAGCCCAACCCTCAGCCACCAGCCCATAAGGACTTTTGCCTCTACTAGGCACTGACATTACTGATTCTTCTGCCACACTCACCTGGTCCTTTCATCATATGGGTGGTTACCCAGGAAATCAGTGCCATAAATTCATCAGCGTAACTCATCAATGTCTTAATTAGTTGCTTGCACAACAATTATCACATCCCAACACACATCATTGGGGACAGGCAACTCAGTTGTGTTTTCCAGCAAGATCACAACACAAGAATTTGAGTACGAGTAGTTCATTTTGGAAGTGATCTTAGAGGAAATCAGCAGAATGGAAACTGTGACAGGGAAAGGGGGAGCCAATAAGTTTTTCTGAAGAAATATATGAGTGCAGTGGAGAACTAAGGCTCAGTTCCTTTGGGGGACTCAGGGAGTCAGTGTAAATCATGCTTCAGGGTTATTCTATGCAAAGTGCAAGAAAGCAGGGGTATTTAACCTCTGATTCCTAATCATCACTGGCTGAGAGCTGCTCCTGGGAGCATTAATTCCCAGGCATTTCTGGCCTAACCCACAACTAGCCAAAAGAAAGCTCTCACATAGAGAGTCCCAGCAGATTAATGACATGCTCTGGGCAGGTAAATGCCAAGACGTATGGGCAGAGCATTAATAGCATATGCTACTATGTGCATGGCTCCTGGAACTTCTTTATACTTGCCATTGAGCCCTAGATATTTGCATTTTTCTCTTGAACGATTGAGAGAAGGAACTCAAAAATATTGATCAACTTGACTTCACTTTACTAGCCATTAAGGACTTGAAAAGACAGAAGAAGATACTGGGATACTTGGTAAGTGCAGTGAAAAGGTGCTCAAAATCAGTAGTCACCAGAAAAATATAAAGGAAATCTACAATAAGGTACCAATTCATCCCGACTAGAATGGCTGAAACTGAAAGGACTGACAAATACTAAATGTTGATGAGGTTACTGAGGACGCGGAACTCTCATACACTGTTAGTGGCAGGGCAAAATGTCATGGACCCTGCTTGATGGTTTCTTTAAAATTACACATATTTTACCTATGACACAGAAAATCTACCTGCACCCATTTACCTAACAGAAAATATATTTATACAAAAATATATTTTAAGAATGCACTCAGCAACTTACGCATTATAGTCCCAAACCAGAACTTACTCAAATGTCTATCAACAAGATAATAGATTTAAAAAATACTAGAGCTCATTTAGCTAATGGAATACTACTCAACAATAAAAATAGAACAAACTTCTAATATATACAATTACATGGATGTATCTCAAGATTGCCCTAAATAGAAGATCAAGAACAGAAAAATAGATATGGGCAATTTCATTTATATGAAGTTCAAGATGAGGAAAATATATATAGTAATAGAACTCAAAATGCGTTTGCTGGTGGAGTTGAGGGGAATTGATTAGAAATAAAAATAAGGTAATTTTCTACGGTGATGCAAATCATCTTATTTTCGGTGGTCATTACATGAATGCATACATTTGCCAAACTGAATGCTTGATATCTGTGTGTTTTATTATGTCTTTATGTCTTAACTGTATCTCAATCAACGAAGAATATACTGACATTACACAAGGCTGATTCTGAATTTTTCACGGTAATGGAGGACAGAGATGGCTCAGGAAACTGAATCCCAATGACCCCAAAGTCCTAATTTTTTAGACCCCGTAATTGGCTAATCTGAGGTCTGCTATGTTTTCCCTCCTTGGCACGCCCTCAGAGAGCAATGCAAGGAAGCATCTCACGGCCAAAGGCAGGCAGCCAGAGAGAAGAGTGGAGTCTGGATAAAGAGCCTCTGAATAAGCAAGAGCTGGCAGCATCATCTGGTGTCTGCCAACAGACCAGGCAGACGGGGCTGCTGGAGCAAGAGAAAATGGAGCGCAGCACATAACAAGGGCCCTGTTACATGCTTCCAGAAATTACAGAGCTCCGGGGAACACTTGCTGTTCTCTCTACTTAGTCAGCACTAGAAAACAAAAGGAAGATAAAGAGAGGGGCAGGAGAAAGCTACGTTAAGAAAAAAATGCAACGACGAAGAAAGGAATAACTCATGCTAAGATTTCTAGACACAACTGAGTAAGTCTACAAGGGGACATTAAGACGAACACTTACACACAACTTACTACCTATCAGACACTGACAGTCCTAAGTGTTTCATTTTTACACTGTGATGACTTATGTATTACTCCTCACAATTGCATATGAAAGTTACTATTATTATCTAAATTTTATAGGTGACGAATCTGAGGAAGAATAAAATGAGGTAACGAAATGCAAGGACATAGAACTACTAAGCAGCTGAGTTGATTCAAATCCAAGCAGGAAGCTCCATGATCCGTGCTCTCAACTACACTATCTTATTTGGGAATCTCTACAAAACGGATTCTAAGAAAAGGACTGGTTTGGGTATTAAGGGGAGGGGTGGGGAGGGATAATTACAAGAATAAGGTGGGAAAGAACAGTAAGACTGGATCAGAAAATGAGGAAAAATCAATGTTAATACTTGTTATTGGGCTCTACGGTATAAGGTAAAAAAAGCAGTGGATTCTGCTGAGGCTTCTGGGAAGTATTCAAAATGTCACCCAGGATTGTCCACTGGAAGGTGGGAGGCTAGAGGGTCTGTGGGCCAGCTTCTGTTCCACACTGGGTAAGGGTTGCCCTCTAGGAAAGGATCACAGGCAGCACTTTCAAGCTGTGTGTGGACATGGGAGAATGAGCTGCCATGGCACCTGAGGAGGCGCTGGAAAGGGAAGTGGAAGGACATGCAGGTAAACTCCGGTAGGAAGCCCTAAGTGAGTAAGAACTGCCCATGAGGGTTGCCTCTGAAATTAGCTGAACCAGAGACGGAGTTGGGTGACTGTGACGTGGTCACCAGAGGCAGCCTCTAGAACCCTCTCCACTCCTCTGAGGATAAATGGAATCACAGTAATCACAGTGGCAAAGCTCATAGAAACCAGGCTGGTATGAGTCTTTCATGCATTGTCTCTCTGAATCCCCAGAACGAGCCAATGCTGTTATCCACATTTTAGTGAAGAAACAGGGATGCATAGAGTTTAGACAACTTTCCTAAGGATACGCAGCTAGTAAAGATACAGAGTTAAGATTTAAACATTCAAAAAAAACAGGACTCAGGTTGATTATATGATTAACAATGTATCATCTGCAAAAAACAAGGCTTAGGAATGAACCGCATACTCCACCCTGAAAGAGATTCAGAGAGAAAGCATTACAGGATACATTAATATACCCCTGGCTGGTGTAACTCGGTGGATTGATTGTTTGCCTGTGAACCAAAGGGTCGCCAGTTCAATTCCCTAGTCGGGGCACATGCCTGGGTTGTGGGCCAGGTCCCCAGTGGAGGGTGTGCGAGAGGTAAACACACATTGATGTTTCTCTTTTCCTCCTTTCCCCTCTGTCTAAAAATAAAATAAAGTCTTTTTTAAAAATGATATATTAATATAAATACATAACGTCAAAAATCCAAAAGAACACAAAACTGTTGTGAGATGCAGACATGAGCACCACCCACTGTTAGGGAATGATGCCATCTTTCCCTGTCAGTAATATCATTATCACATGATAATGCACTAAAGTTATCTCAAGTTCAGTCATTGGTGATGACACCATAGCCAACTCCAACTGCCCACATTTTTCTCCTTTAAAAGCTGCCCAGTCTCCATCAATGGGTCTTCCTCAGCAGGAAGAGATTGCAAGATTGTTTTAGAAATATAGGCAATATATTTATACACAAATTAGTTTAACTATATTCCAGTGGTAATCTAAAAATACTGCTAAAGTTAGTCTTAAGGATAATTTATATCCTTTATAAGAAATACTATTAAAATATATGGAATATACTGTCTGTACTAACAGAGGCTCCTGGAGCAACTATTGTGGTAAATGTGTTTAAGCAGCCCAGCTAGTCTTCCCACAGCTCCTGCTGAACATAGCATATGCCTATAGAAACCTAGTTATTCCAGGTGACCTCCCCTAGCTAAGTCTGATTCAACCATGTAGTCACCTGACCCAATCTGGACCAATCGGATAACTTTCCCTGAAGATACAGCATTGTGATTCAATGACTCATAAATTTCCATTGGGCAGTAAAACCAAGAAGAGTTGTAAAGGAAGAACTGAGGTTTGGTTGCATGAATGTAGAAACAAACAAAGCCCATCTAGGAAGAGGTGAGGTGGGTAAAAATGAGAGTGAGAGGAGCAGGGAGAAAAAGAAAGTACAGACAGTAACAGAAATAAGAGACACTCTTGCTTGAAGGAGATAGAAGGAACATTTCAGTCCTGGATGACTTTTATAGTTTTTGGCTCCAGTCTTTTGCAACAGTTGTCTGGACTCCTGATCCTGAGTTCCATAAAATATTCCCGCATCCAGCTACTGAATCCTTTTTTCCTGTTTAGGTGATCTTGAGTATAAATTGGAATTAAATGACCACTGACTCTGCAAAGTGAAAGGAGCAAACATGCAGAAAGAAGCCGAGCTGAGAGACCATGTGATACAGAAGAAGAGAGAAACCAAGGCCTTTTTGGTTCCCCAAAGACCTGTCACATGTCACAGGAATTCCTGTGAACCATTCTAGCGATTTCTCCTTTGCCTTTACTTGTTTGAGTGGATTTTTCTTCCTAACAACCAAATGGTTTCTCTTAGTCCATGTACCATCATTTTTCACCTGTAAAATGTATTTACTATTCTTCTCCTTAGGCTTTTTAAATCAGCATTTCCACTTGACATCAGAGATTCACTGACCCGTCATTGAAGATTTTAAAGTTGTTTCAGTTCTAAAGCAAGAATCATGTAAGTAAAGATGAAAAGCGTAAACCAAATGTTACTCATAAATTATGACATTCTGGGTCAAGCAGGTTGTGTAAAACACCGCAAAGTACAGATGAGAAAAGCCAGCATATTGTTAAAGATTCCATTAGAAATAAAACAACTCCAGTGTCTACTCTTAAAAACAGTGTTGTAAGAGGTATCCATATCTATATTTTTGGTTATTCCCTTTTTTTCCCATTGTTAATTTTATTTTTAGCATCACATTACAAGCATTGTGATATGGGAGCATTAGAAAATATTTATACACACATATATATGTGAATAGTCAGACACACACATAGACATGTATACACACATGTGCACACATACAATTCTTAAGCACCCACAATGAACTTTTTGGTAAGCAAATGTCAACATGAAGTTCACAGAGAGGCTAAATGACTTCCTGTGTGTGTTTATTTCCCGTACTGCCCATGAGGAAGTCTAAAAAGAACAGTTTCTACCCAACAGCTCTCAGGGTTTCAATAGCTTTTTCAAAGTTCGCTGCCCACCCTGTGCCCCAAGCAAAGCATTCCCACTGCGTGGTTTCTAAAGATTTCACTTAGAACCAGCTGAAACCAGAGCCTGAATGGACAGTAAAACCCACACCAAACCTCCCTTTGCACCCTGTGTGGGACAAGTGGTGACTTTGTTCATTTACAAAGGCCTGAGAGAGGAGAGGGAGAGGGCGAGAAACTGACCCTATGGTAGAAGAAGCTTCTGTCCAATAAATCCTCTCAAATGGATCTAAATCACGACTCTCGAAATGAAGGAGGCTGTCCAAGAAAATGGGGAAAAACATCTAAGTTCTTACACCCATCGCCCCAGTGGAACAGGAAAAAGTCTTCTCTCTTCCGACTGACCTATTATCTTTTGTAACATTCCTCAGAGATGAGTCTCTCATGTAGTCTCTGCAGATTCACTTCTCTGAGGTAAAGAAGGCTTTTTTTTTTTTTTTTTTTTTTTGGTATGGTTACTGTTGCTCTCCCAGTGTGGAGATTGTCTTATCTTTTCAGCATTGCTTTTTTTGTGACTTGTAAATAATAAGCATCTGAGTGTGCTTTACTTATCAGTGGTCCTTTTTATAAAATAATCATAAAACATGGTGCTTCCTGGCATTTAAGACTGTTGTTACTGTCTAGCTTCAAAACTTCAAAAATGGAATGAGATGAAATATTTTGTATGCTCAGCAGACATGGTTTAGGGCCTTAGCCTCCGCACTCTGGTGCTTTCCCAGTTCCAACTGAAGACTAACCCTAGGCCAGCCAGGTTGTCCCAGGTAACTCCCCCACTGTCTAGCCTTTGATTGGACCAGGTAGTCACCAGACGCGCGCGGATTGATCAGGTGCTCCCTCCTAGACACTGGTTACTGCCACTCACTGAGTAGTAAACCCCTATTAGGAAAGAACAAAAAGGAGCTGTGTCCATGATTAAGTACTAATTATTATAATGACTCATAGTATTTTGGAGATTGGAAAGAGGGCTTCTGGCATGAAAGTGATTGGAGAGAAAATTTCATCTCCTCTCAGGTGCTTTCATATGCTCATCTGGTAAATGATCAGGTAATCCAAAGCCCAGAGCACTGCTCTCTCCCAGTTCTATAATTTCGGTGATGTCCCATGCCCTTAGGATGCTGGTATCATTATGTAAGTCTTTCCAAGAGGAGAAAGTGCTAATATAATGACTATATATATGTTTTTTATTTCTTTCCTACATCACCTCAACTTTTCTTTGTCCCCTGTTGGACAGAGTGTTCACAGGACCAGGGCTACAACTACCCCTGCTGGAAACAGGGCTGATTCCCAAGCAAGAAATGGTAACTATGTTTTCAAACCCTTATGTCAGAGTTTCTAAGGGCTTGATGGAGCAGGAGATGCCTTAGCGCCATCTGGTATAACTGGGGCTAACAGGGAATGCAGCTACATTGTCTGGCGGTTAAAACCGCCCACCAGTTCCGCACCTGTGTAACCTCACCCCATCCCAAGGACGGCGGGCTGCTGCTACACTAGTTGCCAGCTTAGAAGTGCTGCCTACAATCTGGGCCAGCACAGTGGCTGAACCTGATGTCCCTTCCGAAGGTGGAAGAGTTTGGATATAAATGGAGAGTCAATGGAGTCATAGCTGAGGGTAAAAGAATGAATAAATGGTCGTGTAAAGAGGGAAATCCAATGTCACATAACACCAAAGAGGCTCAAAGCATGAGATGATATTGTCTCTTAGCTCCATTATAACAAATGCCTGAGTGGGTGAAGACACATGTTTGGCAAGACTACTCTTTCTTTCAGGAACCTGGCAAGATCAAATGAATGCCTGCAAACGTGAGTGGTCTTGCCCAGGGGACATTTTCACATGACTTGATGATGGACTGGACTAATAATTAATGACTGGATGGGATTCTAATCATGTGCCAGTATCTTTTGAGTTGTATATCATTTTGCTATAAAGGGACTGTGGCCAGAGATCAGAGGGTGGGCTGTGAAATAATAGAAAAAAAATACATATGTATATACACATAGGTTTCCGTCCCCGGTTCCGGGTTCAGGGCTCCAAAAGCCCTTGGAATCTCCTGAGTGTCAGGAGTGTCTTTTCTTTTAATCAGGGGACTCTTGGTGGCCTCCTGCATGGGGCCAGTCACCAGAAACACCAAGCCATGATTAGAAGTTTGGAAACTTCAGCACCATTCTCCATTCTCTGCCAAGGGGAGAGGAGCCGGAAATAGAGGCAGCTCATAATAGATCAAGTCTACCTGATGAAGCCTCCATTAAAATCCCTGAAGTGAGGGGACTGGGTGGCAGAGCTTTCTGGTTGTGATTATGTAGAAGCACCTGGAGAGCATGGAACCTCCATGCTCTTTCCCACGTATCTTGCCTTACACGTCTCTTCCATCTGGGTGTTCATGTCTGTCCTTTGTCATACCCTTAAACTTAGAATGAACCAGTAATCTAGTAAGCAAACTGTTTTCCTGAGTTCTGTGAGCTGCTCTAGCAAATTAATCAAACCCAAGCAGGGGGCTGAGGGAACCTCTACTTTATAGCCATTCTGTCAGAAGCCCATGTGATGCCCTGGACTTGGAATTGGCATCTAAAGTGTGTGTGTGTGTGTGTGTGTGTGTGTGTGTGCGTGTGTGTGTGTGTGTTGTGAAGGGTGGCAAGGGGAGGGTAGTGGATAAGAGGCAGTCTTATGGGACTCAGTCCTTAACCTGTGGGATCTGATGCTATTATCTCCAGGTAGGCAGTGTTGGAATTGAGTCAAATTGAAGGACACTCAGTCGGTGGCACCAAATTGCTTGGTATGGCAAAAACCTACACACATTTGGTGACCAAAAGTGTCATAAGTAAAGTGTTTTGTGTGAGTACTAAAGCGAGACACACAGGAAAAGTGTATTTTCTGACTCAACCTCCTGTGTCTCAGTTTCCTTTTCTGTAAAGTTGGACTAATAACAGAACCTACCTCATAAAACTGTCATTGGGACTAAGGAAATTAATAAAACATATAATAGAGTGTCTCATACTCATTAGATGGTACTAGTAATTATTATTGAAATAAAATGCTTTTAAAAAAACACAACATGAACATATAACTTTGGGACTAGAATTTATTCTACCTTCTCTTCCTTCCTCCTTTCCTTTTATCCTTCCTCTCCTTTGAAATTAAAAAAAAAAAAATTATCAGCCTAGCTGAGGTTAATTTCTTTGTATTTGAGTAATTGGTTTAACACTTATTTCTCTTTTCCATACTAAAAGTCATTTTACAGCCAGTCCCTGGCTCAGCGCGCAGTCAATGAGCCCAGGCACACTGTTACTCCTGCATGAGTGTCCTGGAAGTTAAAGTCACATAGAACATCCCTGGGGGACACTCCCACAGTCCCAGAGTGACTGAGGCTGGAATGGGCCGATTCCCTAAAACGAAATTAGGCTATAAAAATGACAATAAGATAAATGGAAAATGATGCTTACAAGTTGTTTAATAGCTTAACATCAAGAGGTAAGCTAGTTTATCTCTTTTAAGAAGGATTTCAATGCTAGACCATGAGGGATGCTAAGGCAGGAGTTAATAATCTTCTTATCTCTGAAACTGGAAACATATCTAACACACAGTAGATATTCCAAATGAATCATCCATCCATTCATTCATTAAACACATACTTAATGAGAGCCTACAACGGGCCAGGTCTTGTGTAGAGGCTGGGACTACAACCACGGGAAAAAATTAACAGAGATTAATAATTAGCAAGGGAGACAGGCATTTGAATATGCACATAAATAGTGACATAATGGTTTTAATAGGAAAATACATAGTAAATGAGAATATAGAGCGGGGGCCCTGACCATAACGTGGCTGCAGGGAAGGAAGATGCAAAGGAAGGTGTGTACACGGCTGGATATAAACTGGAAGAAAAGATATATAAAATAGTGGTTGAAAGATAAAGTGTTCCAGATGAAGAGAGGATGGACATACTGAAAGAATGGCCCTGACTATGTGAAGGTTTAGGGAGCCAGTCCTTGTGGGAAATTCACTGTGTTGTGTCAAGAGTTACGGGAGAGAGCAGAGTGCCCAGGGCTGTTCTTTGGGGGAAAGCGAAAGGAGTTGAGTGGGGTGGGGGATAAACCTAGAGAAGTAGAGAGGGCACCGGTCCAGAGGATTTTAGGGTTTAAATTTTTACCCAAGGACAAAGAACGGGTAACCAGTGAAATATTTCACTCAGGAGGGCAATTGGATGGGCGTTTAATAGCAGATACTCTGGAAATCCCTGGAAAATGGATGGGGTGGGGTCAGACTACAGGGTAGGGATTTGATTTTAGGAAAGGCATGCAGTGACACAGACAAGAGGTGATGGTAGCCTGAATCAACAAAAGTGCAAGTAGATAGGTTTGAGGTACATTTAGGAGGGGCTGCTGTTAGGACCCCTGGGGATCAGAGGTGGTAGGAAAGGTGAAAAGAATCACAGATGACTCCCAGGTGACAGGTGATATCACCATTCATTAATCTAGGGAGCACAGAAAACCAATCATCATTATGAGGTAGGATGGTGTAAAAGATAATAAATTCAGTTGTAAACATAACGAAGCTGGGATGTCTGTCCGTCTGCTACGTGCAGGACTGTGGATTTGGTATTCAGCAGAAAACTCGGGGCTAGAAACTTGGAATTCATCAACTAAAGCCATGCAAATGGACTGAGTTAAAAAGGTGGAAAGCTTAAGGCTATCACCAAGGATATTAGTAAAAGCTTAAGGTGATGAGCTAATTCAATTAGGTCCAGTATCCAAAAAATTAAATTCCCATCGGCCAAAGACATAAGAATGGCTTATTAGTGGAAAATTCTATAAAATTACTGTTCCGTGCTGTAAAATGTGGCCAAGTACCAGGAGTGGTTTGCCCTTGGCATCAAGCTTATTCTAATATTAGTGCCACTTATTGAGTTCCTACTTCAAAGGACACAGACCATAGGGAGTTTTCATTCTAAAGCAAACAATGTAGTCTCTACCAGCCATGAAAAATCATTACAGATGGAAAAACTGAACTGGGTGTCAGAGAATTAAGGCTAGTGGAACAATTGGATCTTAGTGGAAAAAAAAAATGGTAATCATCACCCAAGATTTGTTCTACCCACTATGCAGTTTGTTTCATTCTCTCCAGGACATCCTGCCAGAAATTATGTCTTCTCCACATTGCTATAGTTTATGCTGTACAGTGTCGTCACATATCTGTTATGTACTATTTCATCAGCTAATTAAATAGCAGGTATTTATTGTTACCTTACTATGTGCAAGGTACTATACTAGGTCCTACTGAAGGCACAGGGGACTGACAGATTTTCATCCTAAGTAAATGTTTCATCTACTTGACTATGTCAGTGAATACTCAGTAAATGTTTATTTAAAAAAATGCCTCTACTAACTTCTTGTTACCAAAATCATTCTAATTTTTCAAATGTTTTACAAAAATGTGAGCTATTCTGTGAAGTCTTATCCAATTTGTAGTCCTCTAGCAGACATTAATTGCTCTTTCATCTTAACTAGTACATAGTTTTATAACATATCTTTTGTTACACATCTCTTTGTATGTGTGGCAGGTACATCTAAGTTCCAAAGTGTTAGAATATGTGTTTGTGCAAGCATTTATATCTTACCCTCTCCCTCTCCCTCCCTCTCTCTCTCTCTCTCTCTCTCTCTCTCTCTCTCACACACACACACACACACACACACACACACACACACATTCCACCATCTGTTAGATTAGAAGGTGGGCAAAGTTTTTTCTGTAAAGGGCTAGATAGTAAATATTTTAGTCTTTGTGACCCACATAGTCTTGGTAGCACTTATTAAGTTCTGCCATTATAGGATGAAAGTAGCTATCAACAACCTGTAAAACAATGGGTGTGGCTGAGTGCCAATAAAATTTTATTTTCAAAAATAGGCATTGGCCAGGATTTGGTTTGCCATAGTTTGACAAATCTTGTTTTAGACTGTCAATTCTTTAAAATTTATCTCTGTACTTTTTCCAACAACTTATATAATGTTATGAAAATAGAATGCACTGAAAGAAGAGGCTCTGTATCAATTACTATAGTTCTTCATGTGATTTAAAAAAAATTGATTTTGAAAGTCAAAGGGAGAAAAAGATCACCAAGATGGCAGGTCTATAAAACAATGATATTGGTGAGATCAATAGAGAAGAAGAAAAAATTATTTTGGTACAAAAAATAATACATCTATTAGTATTTCGCTCCATCTACCTACAGAATATCCCATTGAAAATACCCTACAGAATAAAGATGGATAAGTCTAAAAATAAAGTTAGAAACTTGTAGGTTAGAGAAGCAAATGTTTAACCATGCACTCCCCCCACCAAAAAGCAAATAATTGAATTTTCAAAATGATATTCCTGAGGAACCAAGTCAAAATAAATAAATAAATAACAATAATCAGAAGGCTAAGAATAATGACCTGGGGTCTTCTAAAGGGAAAAGTTAATTTTCAGGTATGGGAGTATAGATTGGAACTGTTCTCTCTCCCAATTCATATTTTGAAGACCTAACCCCCATATATGATATTATTTGGAGATGGGGCCTTTGCAAGGTAATTGGGTTTAGATGAGGTCACAAAGGTGGGCCCTCATGATGGAATTAGTGCCCATATAAGAGGACATACCAGAGAGCTTCTTCTTTCTGCTCGCTTTCTCTCTCTCTCTCTCTCTCTCTCTCTCTCTCTCTCTCTCTCTCTCTCCCCCCTACATAAAGACACAGCAAGAAGGCCGCCATCTGCAAGCCAGAAGGAGAGCCCTGCTCAGGATCGGATTTGGCCTACACCTTGATCATGGACTTCCCAGCCTCCAGAACTGTAAGAAATCAAGCCCTGTTGTTTAAGTCATTCAATCTATGATATTTTGTTACAGTAGCATACTAATACAAAGGAGAAAGTTGGGTAATCAATACTAACTAGTACATTCACCTTTAAGGTAATCTTGCTAATTAAGTGTAATTGTAATTTTTGTAAGTGTTCTGCAACCACATCTCATCCTACAGTCCTAAACAAAAAATAACAACTTTCTACATTTCTTGGTTGTTTTTTTCTGCAGTGTTTGTCACTAATCCAGTTCATTTGTTATCTTGTATCTTAATCCATACAAGATAACATTTCAAGTAGGGAAAAGTGTTTTAAAGGATTTGGCTGGGTACATGTAAATTCATATACATGTGTAAATACATAATATACTATATATGTGTATAGTCATGCACCTGATAATGATATTTCAGTCAATGATGGATCACATTTACAACAGTGGTTCCATAAGATTATAATGGAGCTGAAAAATTCTTATTGCCTTGTGATGTAACCCTTCGTAATGTTGTGGCACAAAGTTTGCAAAAATCAATAAGGTTGTGGCTGAGATAGCAAACTACTTTAACCTAGGTGTGTACTGGGATGACATTGAGGAGCTCTTAGAGGTGGCCCCTGAGGAATTGACTAATGAGAAATTGATGGAACTGGAGCAGGAATGTAGAGCTGAAGAAGTGAGAAAAGGAAAGTTCAGGAGAAGAAAAAGAACCCTCAAAAAAATTCACAGTGAAGGGTTTAGCAAAAGCTTTTGCAGACCTCAAAGAGCTCTTTAAAAAGTTTGAAAACATGTTCTGCAACACCAAAAGGTTTTCATTAATAGAGAGGAATGTTCTTGGTGCATTATGTGCTTATAAGCAAATGGATAATGGAAAAAAGAAATAAACTAAGGAAACCACCATGGACTTGTTTCTGGAAAGAGTGACACCTCCTCAAGCAGAGCCTCAGGCAGGTCCTTCAGGAGGTGTTCCAGAAGAAGCCATTGTTATCATAGGAGATGACAGCACCCTGTGTTATCACCCCCGAAGAGCTTCCAGCAGGACAAGATGTGGAGGTGGAAGACAGTGTTATTGACAATTTTGACCCTGTGTAGGCCTAGGCTAATGTGTGTGTGTTTGTGTATTTGTTTTTAACAAAAATGTTTAAAAGTAAAAAAAATAAAATCAAAATTTTAAATAGAAAAAAAACATAGTTTAAGGATATGAAGAAAAATTTTTCTACAGTTGTACCATGTGTTTGTGTCTTAAGCTAAGGATTACTACAACAGTCAAAAAGTTAAAAATTAAAATATTTAAAAAATTAAATATTTATAATGTAAAAAAGTTATAGTAAGCTCAGGTTCATTTATTATTGAGAAAATAAAACCAGTTTTAATAAATGTAGCATAACCTAAGTACATAGTGTTTATAAAGTCCGTAGTACTTGGTAAACATATATATATATATGTATATCATGGACCCAGACCCCCATGTTCACTCTCCACTCACTTACTCACTGACTCACCGAGGGCAACTTTCAGTCCCATAAGCTCCATTCATGACAAATGCCCTATACAGACATACCCTTTTTAATCTTTTATACTGTATTTTTACTGTGCCATTTCTATGTTTACATATGCTTAGATACACAAATACTTATCATTGTGTTACAACTGGCCACAGGATTCAGTGTAGTGAGATGTTGTACATACTCGCAGCCTACGAGCAATAGGCTGTACCACGTGGCCCAGGTGTGTAAGAGGCCATGCATCTGGGTTTGTGTAAGTGCTCCCTGTGATGTGATGTTTGCACAAGGACAAAATCGCCTGATGGTGCATTTCTCGGGATGTATCTCTATCATTAAGTGATCTATGACTGTATACAGACATTTGTATTTTTGTGATTATAAAATAGGCTTGATCTACCTAGAGCTATCCATAATGACAGTTTTCTTCATCTCTTCTCTTCCTGTAGCTATAATCTAGTGGGAGTTTAGTCAGGAGTTTATTTAGCTTCTGGGGAATGAGAGAGAAGTGAGCAGGCCCTTAGAAGAGTGTAAGAACAAGAATCAAGTAACTTGCAAAAAAGCATAGTTTTCTGCCTCTCTCCCCCTCTCTCCCTGTCTCTCTGTCTCTCTGTCTCTCTCTGTCTCTCTCTCTCTCTCGCTCTGTGTGTGTGTGTGTATATATATATATATATATGTATGTATATGTATATATATACACATACACATATATAAAACATACTGATACACATATATCTATACACAAACATAGAGTAAATAAGAGAGACTGAGAAAAATAACATGCTCATCATTGCCGAGCACTTTGTGCACATTATTTAATTTATCTTCACAACAACCACCCATGAGGTCATTACTGGGGACTCTGGGCTAGAGCTCACACATGGTGAAACCAAGTTTCAAAAATAAATATCCCCAATCCCAGAACACAGTTCTTCATTCTGTTTGCTACACTGCCTTCTACTCAGTGAAAAAAAAAAAAAATCTTAGCAGCAGAAATAGGAGAGGTAAACAAACAGGTCCATAAACAAACAAACAAACAAACACTTGTCACAAATGAGAGAGAATGAGAGAGAAATAAAAGAAAACATTATGGGAAAGGGCCCCATAGAGCCATGTCTCCATCTGGGGATGTATTGAATGGGGGAACAAGCTGTTCTCTGTGATTGGACAGTGAGAAGCCTGTTGCTACGGCTTCCTTGGTGACGTTCTGTGCTCACTGGTTGAGGAGCCATTGTTTCCTAATTCTTTGACCCCCCTCACTGATCCATTATCCACCCTCATACCCACAGTTTCCACTGACATCATGAGGAACTACCTGGCCTGGTGGTCATTCACCCTTGGTAAGCACACTAATGGCCAATGAAAGCCAAACAAGGATAGGCTGCTTCTAGAACATCTGCATTCAGGTTGCAGATATTAACATCAGAGATGACTGAGGCTTAAATGAGGATTTTTCAAGTGGAAAACTGCTCTGAAAATAAACTAGCAATTGTTTGGATGTTGAAATAAAACTGACAGAGGAGTTTCAGTGATGCCTCAGTCACTGCACGTATAACAGATGGTGTCTCTGTCAGCAAGGAGGGGATTTGGCAGCAAAGAAACTCTACGAGTGAGGGGGATTGTCAGACCCTGAAGCAGCACTGAGACATCCAGGTAAGTGTCTGAGAAATGCCTGGAAATTCAGCACATTGAAGTGCATCTTGGCAAGCCCTCAATGACTCAGAGCCACTAAGAACAAAGAAGGAGGCGTAGACAGTTACTCAGTAAGTCCAGCTTGGTACGTGAAACAGATATTTCCATATACCACTGGAAGGAGCATAAAATGTTACAACCGTTTAAAACCACTTGGGGCAGTTTAAAATAAAATGAAAATATTTCATATCCTCCGGCATCAATTCCTGTTATTGTATTTCCATAACACAAACAAAACCACAAATAAACAAGGAGTCATGGGCTGTAATTTTCCATGTAGAATTGTTTTCAATAACAAAGATTAGATATCATCCAAATGTGAATGAACATGGAAAATTCAGTAACTACACGCTATGACAGACTGGGTTTGCTGTCCATCCATTAGGCATCCTTTTCTTCCTTATAACCAGTGAAGTTCTGTTTGCAACAATATATGAAGTTTCAATGATAGATCATCGTAGGTCAAAGGCAGTGATGACTACTTGGTTCCCACTCGCTGAACATTCACATTCCCACCTTCCAGTATAGCAGGTGTGGAACGGACCCAGTTCTCGTGAATGGGATGTATTGGGGTATATGCTGAAGGATGCTGGGCTTCCTGAGAAAAGGAAAGCTATTTCGTCCTGGTCCTCTTGATCTTGCTTTTAAATGCAGTAGGAACTGATGCCCAGTCTGAAGTAGTCAAAAAGCGTGAAGGACAAAAGCTGATGTGTGAGAATGGTTAAGAAAGAGAAAAGGAACCCGGGTCCCTGGACAATATTGCTGAGCTGCTGAATTAGCCTTGGAAATACCTAATTTCAGTTTTCTTGTAAGTGAAATAACAGATGTCTATGTTGCTGAAGCCACAGTTAGAGGAGTTTTGGTTACTCTCAGCCAGATGTCCCCATTATACATACTGAAAATATTATGTGATAGTTTTAAAGGGAGTCATATAAATTCTGTATTTACTGATATACTACTTATTGTTAAAAGCAAGCTGTAAAATTATATATATATATGTTTGTGTATATTATGAAAACACTATGAGTGTGTATATCCCTATATATCTATATCATCTATGTAAATGCATAGGAATGGGTCTGAAAGCATGCACACCAAAGCCCTAACTATGGGTCTGGGCAAGGGGACTAAGTTGAGGATCAAAGTGCAGGTGGAGATATAGTCACCGTAACTATGAGGATTTTTACAACTAAAAGTAAATGAATAAAAAGCTAAGAGAGATAAAATAATTGAAAATAAAAATAATAAAGAGGTAAAAAGATGCATTTTATTGATATCAAGGTCTTACCAAAGTGCATTAAATGATTATAAACTTGGACGATAACATGGATTCAAGGTGTTTTTAGTATCTATTCATATTTAAAGCATGTGGCAGGTCGTATATATATGATTTATTCATATCTCTTTAACTATCTTGTGGAAAATATATTTATTTGTGCTAAACGAAGATACTAGGAAATGCGTGTCCTAACAATTTAGAGATATATGGGAAACAGATGCTTCCACACACAAAAGGATTTATTTCTCTGCAGATGTTGCCATGGAAGGTCTTATGTTGTCCTGTTGTTGTGGCGAGCACATTATGAAAGAGAAGTGCAGCATTGCTTTAATCCAAAAAGACTCTCCCACTAATGGAAACCCACAATAACTTCCAGAATCTACCACCACAAGACAGCAGATGGTGATGGTACAAATTACAGAAAATTGTTAAGACATCCTATGTCGAATACATTAGAACGATCATTACAAGATTAATAATGGAGCTAAACAGACATTAGCAGATAGACAAGAGGAAAAATATATGCTCAAAATGAGATTCAAATGAGATAGAAAGCCAACTAGTGTGATACATCAGCAAAACCAGGGCTATAACTTTGTGAAAACAGAAGAAACTTCAATTTGTAAAGGAAAGAATGTGAGCTCTTTTTCAAACTTTGTACCCCGGTGCAGAGGACTGGATATTTATTCAATATTTATTGGACATGGCTATGTATCACAGATGGTGCTGGGGACTTGGAATTCAAAACTGAAAAGGCCCAAATTTTCCTCTTTTGGAATCACCAACGTGCAGAGCAGGACAAACAAAATGGTCTGTTCGAGATAGCATAATGTACATAAAACAAAGTGGAGTCACTCAGGTCAACATAGATGGTTGCTGGTCAGCCATGACACTTTGGTTCAAGGGAGAAACTATGTAATTCACTCTAGACACATCTCGCAAGGAGACACGCCCAAGATATCTGCATACATGGTCAAACAACCATGTCTGCAGAGTGGACCACCCATAGATAGGCTCCTAGGGAAATTCCCCCCTTGCTATCAAGGGTGCCGAGACACTTATCAAGAGACCCAGAAGGATGGAGTACACTACTTTCAAGGTATAACTGAGGTGGGCTCCAGACCACTGCTGAGACAGCTGAGCTCCACACACCAGAGCACGGCTCCACGCCATGCTGACCTCCCTTGGCATCGGCTGCCTGAGGCTCTGCTCTGCTGGACTGCGGACTTCATCTGCCCTCCTGCCCACCTGGTGCTGGAGATCCTTTCTTGCAAGATGCTGATGGTTCTCTTGCTCACCATGCTGTCTCCCAGACCTGCAGACTGACACTCTGGGACTCAGGTCCATTATTTCCTACTGACTGCTGTGTGTGTGTGTGTGTTATATTTCTCTTAGGTTGTCAAAGTGTGAGTAGGACATTAACGTATGCTGATGTTCTACTTTGAGTGAACCTGCATTCAGTAAAGGCTGAGTGAACAGCATAATTACCTTGTGTGACTCTTGTCTATTCCTTGGTGTCAGGCCACTCCGCAGGCAGCTAGCCAAGCAGTTGCCCCGCTGACTTATAGGAAAGACTACATCGCAAACATACACTCAAGAGAACCATCCAGCTGTCGCAATCAAATAATGTCAGTGTATGAAGAGTAGAAGGGTACCAAACAAGAAAGGTAGAGAAAGTGGCCCAGACTGGGGAAAATTAACTCGGTTGGGGAAAGGAGAAAATGAGGGAAAAGATGATGTAGGACTTGGGTGGGGAACATGCGGAGTGATCAGACATGTTTAGAGAACTGAGAGAAATCAGGTTTTATTGCTGCATAAGAGACAGGGAGGTGTGATGGGGCCTGAGGCTGTAAGTGGCTGGAGACGAGCTTGAAGGGCTGGATCTGCTAATGCAAAATGCTTGTCTTGTGTCCTCAGTGTTGGAAAGAAGCTGCAATGACATGGCCAGACTTGCTCTGTGGAAATTTTAGACTAGGGCGAACTGGAGACAGGGAGACCAGTTAAGACACCAGTTACAATAGTCGAAGCAAGCGATAAATAGGGCCTAACATGTGCATATTAGATCCTTAAAAAGAAATGTGGTGAATAAAATAATCTGAAGGCTATCTCTACTATGTTTATTTTTAAATTAGAAAAAAAAGGAAAGAAAAGAGAGAAGAGGAAATTGGCCAAAAATGGGGAGAAGAACCAGTCTGTAGCATAAAAATTGCACTGTCCATAAAGAATTAAAATTCATGATCACCAAATCCCATTTTTTCTAGTACAAAACATATTGTTTCCTAGTAGTCTTATGTACTTTCAATAGCTTATTTTCCCCTTTAATGGCTCCTGAAAATTTCTTTTTTCTTCTTTTTAGCAGCCTGATTTCTATATGTGACTCACTTAATATTTTTCTTTTCTATCAATTCTTTTCACATTCACAATGACCTGTCTCTTCTGAAAACAACGCTAGGCATTCTTGATTATATGATGCGTTTTATTTTTCCTAACGATTTTACATGTTCCTATTACCTTCCTAATTAATGTTATACTTCCTAGAAGTCAGGGAGTTCTAATAATTTATTGGCATTTCAGTACCTAGCAAAGTGCGGAGCCCTGAGAAGCATCAAATTTAAGAGCCAAGAGGGATCTAACATTACCTTATAAAAATCTCTTGGGTTATAAATGAGGAACTCATACTCAGAAAGTTAGATTGTTAGATTAACAATCTAACTCAAGTTTACACCTTTAGAGAAAGAACCAGGATTAGAACCTTGAATTTATTTAGTCAAACATTGTTGAGCGCCTTATTTCAGTATTTTTGCATTAGAAGACCAAAGAAGAGTATCCAGAATTTCAAGCCAGGCTGAAGTTCTAATAACCTGCTTACTTGACTAGAAAAGAAAGCAGGTGAATTCTGCGTCAGAGGCTGCTAGTCCACTAGGCGAACCTGAGTCCTGGGTCTGTGGAGATCCACTGGGAAGGCTGCTAATGGAAGACTCCACCTCCTTCCGAAAGACTGAGGGAAGACACGTGCTCGATGTACCCGAATAGGAATGTGTTCTGTACATTTTATAAAAATGGTCATGACCCAGCTCATGGAAAGTTCCACAATGAGAAAAACAGAGGACACTGTGAGTCCTGGAACACTCAAAGGAAATACTCTCTCTCCTGAAAGCAACAGTTGAACTAATTGCAAAGAACTTAGGGTCTTGTACTCAAATGAAATATTCATAGAACTCCATTTATGAGCTGCATTTAGAAGTGAAGAGACTTTAAAACCCTTCTGCATTCCCAGCAGTCAGCTAATCCATTAGAAATGTGATACCCACTCTAACCCACAGGACCAGAGAGCCAGCCCAGGTGGCCAGCTGAGCTTGGGAGCTTTTTCAAAAGTGGCAGGCGGGGGCTTGAGGATGCTAAGTCATTGTGGTAGCAAATCTCTGGCCCTTCTTAACAGTGAGGTTTATCACCAAGCAGTTAAGTGAAAGAGAAGGAATGCCGAGGAGAATGATGTGAAGGCGGGGGAACAATGTTTCACAGTGACAAATATATATTTCTTTATTTGGTCACAGCAACTGATTCATACATGGCCTAGGTGCAGGGGTGTCCAACCTGCAGCCCACGGGCTGCATGCAGCCCAGGATGGCTAGGAATGTGGCCCAAGACAAAACCATAAATTTACTTAAAACGTTATGAGATTTTTTTGTGATTACACTTTGCAATCTATTTACTGTGTGGCCCAAGACAACTCTTCTTCTTCCAAAAGGTTGGACACCCCTGGGGGGAATATATCTAGTACTCAAGGAATTCAAACATATCTTTAAATTGAACTTGTTTATAAAAGTGTTTACGCCAAGCTGACTGGCTGGCTCCTGGATAGACAGGTGGCTTCTTTCCCATGTTATCCAATTTGCATTTTGTTGGATGAGGGATCAGTAAACTACAGGTCTGTAAGTCATACTCGGCCTGCTCCCTACTTTTGTAAATAAAGGGTTATTGGAATGCAGCAATGCCTGTTTGTTTTGTATTATTGAGTACATGATTGAATAGTTGCAACAAAAATGGTCTGGTGCATACAGACAAAAATATTTACTATTTGACCCTTTACAGAAAAAATTTGGTGGTCCCTGCTTTAGAAAAATATCAGTGGTATAGACAAAGTTTAAACTTTTACTTGAACTAAGCCACATGTGGCTTCTCTGTACTTTTATGTATTAATTAAACACACATGCCTCAATACACATATAATGCAGTATTAGGAACGTAAAACTGTTGATTCAAGATTCAGGCGAATTCAGAATTCAGGGAAGTGAAGTTTTTTACAGTCTGCTTCGCCTGGAAAGGCATAAACAAAAGGAAGTTTTTGAGTATTACAAAGCAACCATTACTGAGTAACAGTGTTTTCAGTAGTTTCCTTGAATTTCTGCCCATTTGTCAGCATTTTCTGAACTTAACGGTGGAAACCATATTTTACTCTTGATTCCTTCCACCCAAAGTGAGTGGGAAAGAACAATTCATGGTGACAAAAGAAATTGCTTGGGTTAAATGTTTGTTATGTACCAGATGTACTGGAAAGCTTGATGGAAATAATCCTTTATAACCTCTCGCTGTCCTCTGAATGTTTTATTATTTATTCAAAGTAACTCTTCCATGACACATAAGAACACATATGTTACTTCATTTATTTACCTGACATGTTGTTAGCAACTAGAGTTGGAAACCAGCTCTAGCACACAGTTTCTTAAGATAAGACCAGGCAAGTGGACCAGAAGACTCGGGTCAACATGGTGACTAGGTACATAATTCTTACTGGAATTTTTCAAGTCAGATCTTTCTGGAAACAAGATCAGATGGAAATAAATAAATAGCAACACTGAGATTTGCTGTAGATATGGGTCTTTTCTTCCATGGCAGAATGAAACAATAAAAGGGTAAGCCAATCATATTCTCTCTGGGTAAAAGAGAAGTGTTCAAAGGGGGAAAAATATTTGTTTCTTTGTACCTTTGGAATGCTAACCTCTTAGATAACCTGACTTGAGTCACCTCCATCATCTCTTGGGCAGTGGGATGTGACTTTTTATTTAACCTGCCCCCACTTTTTTTAATCAAACAGACGTTCATTCCTTTGATCTTAGGATCACACATCACTGTTCCAAGCCTGGTTCAGGCCAGCATTTATTGATTTACTACTATGCTAGGACACTACAATTCCAGTGATGAATAAGACATAATACCTGCCCTTGCTAAGTGAGTAGTTTAGTAGAGGAGAAAGATATTCTAATATGTTGAATATATATTCAATAGATCATTTCGATACGTTTCTCAGATCATTTCAGAATAACTTATTAAGACCTCAGAAAAGGTTTAGAAATTCTAATCTGGTTTTTACTAATTTTGCTCCCAAACTAGGAAGGAGGCATGCAAAATAAATGAAAATTAAAGGTAAGCATTAAAATGATGCTTTAGTCATTCTTTGTTCTCGGCCTGAACATTGTTAGCAAGATTGAAAACCCTAAATGCAAAGAGGAACAAACACTCAGTGTTGCCTCCTGAATGAGGCTTTCAAGGAAAGATGGCTCTCTGACTTTTTTATCCTAGAGGCCTTAATGGATTATAAGCTCCTCAAACACAGAGGCTGTGTATTATCTTTGTATTTCCCATAGCATCTTGCACAAGGTCTAGTGAACAAAAAGAGATGAAGGCCAAGGCCCCAGAGGAAACGAATGGCAAAATATGGGTCTGTTTGTCAAGACTTGTGAATTTTTCCCTATATCGTCAGCAGGGCCGATCCTGCTGATTTAGAAGGGGAATCAAACCGCACATGATGGGTGCCACGTGCCCACATATCTGACAGCTCACACCTATAAAGCAACTGAGCTTGGGCTTCCTCGGTTGTCCCAGCAAGTAGGAGAAATGGGTTATGTGCTCCTGCCAACCCGGCCTGCAGAGAACCAAGAGCTCCTCGCTGCAGGTCATGCCAGAGTTTAGCCCAGTCAGTGCAGTGGACTTTAGGACCTTACAACTTCTCTTATTTAAAGCTTAGTGTTCTTGTCTTAGTGTAGCTCAGTTGGCTGGAGCATTGTCTCATGAACCAGAAGGTCACAAGTTCAATTCCCAGTCAGGACATATGCTGAGGTTGCAGGTTCGGTTCCTGTTAGGGGCACATGCAGCAGGGGACCCAGCCATGTCTGTCTGTCTGTCTGTCTGTCTGTCTGTCTCTCTCTGTCCCCCTTCCTTCCCTCCTCTCTAAAATCAATAAGCATGTCCTCTGGTGAAGATAAAAACAATTTTTTTTAAATAAAGCCTAATGTTCTTTCATTTAAAAAAAGAATCTGTTTTAATAGAATAGATACAAACAATTGTGCTGTAAGGCACATTTTCAGTTATAAATATTTTTAGTACACTTTAGTGTTTTCTTTCTCTTCCTCTCCCTTTTCTCCGTTTTTCTTTATCTTGTTGTGTGCGCACACACATTTGTGTGAAAAACAAAATCAGTGTTTGCTCAGTGGATTTATTTTGAATGATTTCTTTTCCTTAGTGTTCAGATTTGAATAATAAGAAATAAAATTGACAGGTGGAAATAACCAGGAGAGGAAAAGAGTCAAATGTAAAAATATCAGCAAAGATAATTTAAGCATTACATAGGTTGTTATTAACATAAGAGGAATCTGATTAACTTTAAAAAGTTACCCTAATGGAGTATCTTGCAAGCAATTCAGGTACACACACATGACCTCTCCAAGTTCATAGATTCACGGCATCAGTTTTATAACTTGTTCCTGCTAGTCTACATTTTTAATTTTTATAATCATCCAAATCCCTTTCAGTAGAAATAAAGATGTGGATCTAGGAATCTGGGGTGAAAAGTTCATTGTTGAAAATACCTTATTTGTCACTGTTCTTAGTGTGCTTAGGAACTGATTTTCTTTAATCTGACAAAGAATTAGCTTTATGGAAAAAAAGTGAACTAAATTTATGTACTTTCTCATGCAAATAAATATTCACTTATAAAAGTCACATATTTAAACAAATTATTCAGACACCACTCAAAATGTTTTTCATATTTCATCCATTGGTCTTATGTATTTAAAATTCTAAAAGATATTACCCTATAATTGAATTACTATATTAGAAGTTATGGCACCTAAATTGTTCTTATTTCAAGCTCTGCCCCAGGAACACCAGAAACCAAGGCCTTATATACAATTTGGATTTTATAATAATGAAATAGGTCTCTACCGAGTAGGAATTCATTTTAAAAGAATGTAGTAATAATATGAGCAGGAAGCTCATAACTACAAAGTCACATTTTGGAGTTCATTTCCAGATGAATGATCGGGTGCTAGGAGAGTGGTTAAAGCTCAGGTCATAAAGCCTGTGGGAATGGAAAAGCTGCCAGGTGACCAGGTGACAACCAAAACAAGGGGCCCCACAGCAGAGCCACTGACCCAGTAGTTCTCAACTGGGGACAATTTTGACTCCTAGGGCACATTCAGAATGTCTGAAAACATTTGCGATTGTCACAAGTGGAGCAGGTGAATGTTACTAGTGTTCAGTAGATAGAAGCCAGGATGCTGTTAAACTTCCTACTACGCACAGGACAGCTCAAGCAACAAAAAACTGTCTATCCTAAAATGTCAGTCAATGGAGTCAAGTTGAAAAACTCCACACTAGCCCAAAATCCATTATGTTTTGGACGTTGCCACGCCCTATCTTTCCAAAACACACTTCTTGCGATGTGTTGTATATTCACCCTATAGACGGAAATGAACAAAAATGAATTCTTTCCATTATTTCTGCAACATCCCTTAATATAACCAGAGGGACTGTGGGGTGTTGCATAACTAAAACTATGGGCTAACAATCCTAACTCAGAGCTGACCCAGTTAAAAGGAGATGTTTTGGCATTTCTCAAAGGATTTGGAGAGGTAGGATTTTATTTCTCATTCTACTGCCAATTCCTCAAAAGCCTTTAAAAAAAGAAAAAAACTTCAAGCTTAGGATACACAAGCTCGTAATCACTTAAAATCAGAAAAAATTATAGCTTTCACCTCTAAGCAAAGAAGAAACATTTTTTAAAGGTAAAATAGTTTTTAACTTTTGACCTATGTTCTTGAGGAATTTTCTACAACCAGGGGTCTGGGGTTGAAGTAGCATATTAGGTGAACAAAGCGCTACTTAATTTTAGTCTCATAAAGCATAGAGGATGGCAGAACCCTAGCAAAAGTATCTCCCCTGTCGGCCGTCTCCCGCAGGACAGTGCAGGCCCCTTCCTGTGTTAACATGTCCTATGACTCTCCAGGAGTGAAGCACGGGGCCTCCTAAATGACTTTTGCCACAGAACCCTTCAATCCATTGGTTGAATTTTATGGGATCTGAGTTCCACAGAGCAAATCCGGAAAGCACTGGAATGGTAAACCTGGCCTCTCCCCAGTGAAATCTCCCTCCATGTGGAATAAAAGGAGTGGCCTTAGCCAGCTTAGCTGATGGATCTGTTAGCTAGCTTGTTCCTCAGTCAACTGGACCAAGTCGAGCCTGTGCAAATGCAGTACATTAGGTGGTTCTAATGGATATGAATTGGGTTGTTCGCTCCCCCTTTGAGAGTCTAAACCCTTCCAGAGCCAGCTGGTTACATTCTACAGAATACAATGCACCCTAGGCATCTGGCAGATTTTCTATTTCCTTTTTTATTTAAAGAAACTTTTCCAACATATTGCTTAATATAGACTTAAAGCAGTGAAGCCACAGTACATGTTATTATGGCTTTCAAAACAGCATTGTTTCTCCAATGTTGAAATGATCATGGAGGTTTATGTAAATACCTACACAAATAGAAAAATATGTGCAATAATAATAATAATAATATACATTTGCAGTGCCCTAAATGGCTTAATTCATTAAAAAGGAATTTTCATGGACTAGGATGGATTTTTGTATCCTATATTAGATGGAATAAATCATGCGTGTTTTTCTAAATATGTTGCCCTTTATTTATATGACAATAGCATTTATCTATGGTACAAAGGATATATGCTGCAAGGCACATTTTCGGTTACAGGGAAGGATTTATTTTGATTTGCCCACATTCTCTTCCCTAGATCTTCTTATCAAGGGTAAGCATTTGCAATTTGTACATTTAAACCTCTTCCCAGTTTTCACTCATTCCCCAATGCCTCCTGCCCCCAATCTGGCAACCCTAAAAATGCTCTCTGTGTCTATGAGTTTGTTTCTCTTACATTTGTTTGTTTGTCTTGTTTTTTGGGTTTCACATATGAGTGAAAACATATGGTATTTGTATTTCTCTTTCTAACTTATTTTATTTAGCATAAAAGCCTCTAGGTCTATCCATGTTGTCGCAAATCGCGAGATTTTATTCCTTTTTTATGGCTGGGTGATATTCCATTACGCACACACCCCACATCCCATTCACAGGGATGTGAAGTACAACATAGGGAATATAGTTGAAAATATTGTGTGGCATTACAGTAACTGTGCATGGTGCCAGGTGGGTACTAGAATTACTGGGGTGATTACTTCATAAGTTATATAAATGTATATTTACTATTTTGTACCCCTGAAACGAATATAATATTGTATGTCAACTGTAATCAAAAGTTTTTTAAAAATTTTTAGAAAGAGTAAGCATTTTCTAGGCTGCTGTTCACACGTTGGCATTGGGTCTGTTGCTGTCCAAAGCAGCTGGTCCCAGGTCAGTTTTAACCAATAACCTCATTTTATTTGACACGAGATTCGTGCTGCCTGAGCAAATCACCCATGCAGAGGTATGGCTTCATTAACTGGATGGCATCTATTAAAAAAACAGTGTAGGTGTTTGCACTCTAATATAAATAAAAATTTTAAAATTAAAACTTGCCCACAAATCTGAAGCAATACCCAAAGAAAAGTAGGGGAGCAACAGAATTATATTCAGCATTTTTTTTCTTTGTTCAAAATGTAAAAGTCCTGAGATGAGGGTAACTAGTGTAGATGATCCCTTCTTTCAAAAAGAAACTTACTTGTTTTTATTTTTCCTTCTTACCAGTTACACAATTGTCTCCAATTTAGGTAGTTTCTGTCTTCCTTTCTCCCCATCTCCCTTCTGACTCATTCATTCATTCATTCACTTGACATTGTTTGAATGCCTGCCAGGCATTTTACTGAGGAGTGAGGAGTGTAGTTAGTGGCATTATGTTTGTGCCAGAAAAGACATTAGAAAACAGTGGAAGTGGGTCTGACTCATCACAGGCAGCAGCAGTAAATTCAGGTGGGAAAGACCAAAACCACCACCACTGGGTAAAGAAATATGCTGCATCTTAATAAATGTTTTCATTACTGAAATAAAACTGTCCTTTTCATATAATCAAGGATCAGCACGCCATAGCTTGAAAACCAAAGCTGGCCAACTCTCTGTTTTTATACTGCCCATGAGCTAAGATTTTCTTTTTAACAGTTTTTAAATGGTTGGGGGGAAAACTCAAAAGAATAATAATATTTTGTGATGTGAAATTTATATGAATTCAAATTTCACAGTGTTCCTAAATAAAAGTTGAGTTGGAACACAGACGTACCCATCTGTTTATGTACTGTCTGTGGTTGCTTTCATGCTACAAGAACAGAGCTGAGTATTTGCAACAGAGACTTCATGGCCCACAAAACCTAAAATATTTACTACCTGGCCCTTCAAGGAACAGGTTGACCAACTCCAGATATAATTGGCCTAAAAAAAGCATTATGTGTTGACACTGTCACAGCAAATTTGGTACTGTTAAAAACGATCGGTAAGAAGGTTTTCTATTTATCTACCAATATATGAAATAGGGTGGGAAGAGATGTTATATCGAAGTCGACATGCAAGTATGTGGGGAAAGAATAAAGGAATCAGAGTGGTTTATGATTTTGTGACATTTGGGTGTGAAAATATATATCCAAGAATCATTAGACAATCCATCTACCCACTCAGGTTTGCAGTGGCTTGATCCTACTGAAATACTGTCTGGTCTGTATGAAGAGTTTAGAAAGAATTTAAAAAGAAATAAGGGAAATAGAGAAAGCTAGAAAGTAAGATAGATGGACAAAGTTGAAAGAAATCAGGATAATTTAGTGAAGAGAGAAGAAAGCCAAGGGATGATTTACTGCTAGACTTTCAGGCACAAGGAAGGGCAAAGCAGAGACAACGATCTTGAGCTACAGTCAAAGGCATTAAGCTTCCGCATCAGGGAGATTTTCCCGACAAAATGTGTTGTTAATCATGAAACTCTGTGATCTAGAAAGACAACTGTTTCTTCAAGTCTGGAAGTCCTGGATAAAAACAAAGAAGACATTCGTCCAGGCTATCCTTTAGAGAAAACTTAATGTAGGTAAATATTTAGACTATATTAAGTGACCTCTCAGGATGTTTGGCCTTCTGATTATTCTAGCGCTATTTCTGCAAATCTAAATATGTTAATAATTTTTATTAGCAGCTGGGGAAAGGAAGTTAGAAGGGATGAGCACATACATAAAAAGTATTGTGTCTGCTGGTTGTCCCTATAAAATGGGGGTGGGATGGGGGGAAAGCCTCTCTAAGTATCTTTGCTGCATGACTTTTAAACAACTCAGATCAAAAGTCTTCTTGCCAAAAACAGAGCTTCCCAAGCAGTACTGGTATTTTGGACCTTGATTTATACTGATCAACAATCGTATGTCTATAGGGATTAAATTAATTAGAGGAGATTTGTGAGGTGATGTTCAAAGACAAAATTCCTCGAGGTTTACAGGCCATACAAGTTGGAGTATAAAATGGAATACCTTGGGGGAAGATTAAGAGGAACTAATTTTGTACCCAAAGGACTATCATTTTCTATCCTCCTGCAAAAGGGGGACTTTGTTTCAACATGCTTCCAATCAGATAACTAGGGTAATTCCTATAGAGTTATATGCGTTGGGAAATGTCCTTTAAACATAAACTTAGATGGGGAAAGAACTGCATGAAGATGCATGAAGTGTAAAAGGCAAATGGTCTCTTTAAAAAAAATGTACTTCGAATGTCCAAAGGAAAGAGATAGGATTTTAACCTATTTTCCATTTTTTAAGTTCTAAAAATAGTATAAGACATCAGTTTGCATTAACTGAGCCATGGGATAAATTTACAAAGGAAGAGGGTTGTTCAATTTTGAGTAATTATTTTCACCTAGGATGGCTGTATGGGAAGATAGTCCTTGCAAACCAGGTAAGAGGCAGAGATACAACTTGACAAGATTCCTTCCAATCCCAGACAACCTGCTGAGTAGGCAAAGCAGATGGCTGCCTGTGTTTTATCACTTAAGGGTCACTCGGAGGTCTGCCTACATGAAGACATCTTCAAGCTCCTCTTCCTCTCCTTTTAGAATCAATCAGGGAAAAGCTCTGATATTTGCATTTCTACCAAGTTCCCAGATGATGCTCCTGCTTCTGATCCAAGGACCACACTGTGAGAACAACCGATCTAAAGCCATCTCTTGTTCCTTTAACACAATGTAGAGGGGAGGCACCAAAGACCCAACTCTAGTTGACACCGAAAACCGTAACTCCTAGTCTGCCACCCTTGAACGTGAACATTTTTACATAATGCTTAATCGGCACTTTCTATGAGACAGAGCTAATTAGTGCAATCAAGTGTAGTCATGGCCCATTCTATTTAAAACACAAACACAAAGAAAGCCAGTTTGTCCTAGTCCTGAGAAACAAAATTATAGGAAAATGCATTTATTTAGCTGAGAACTAAAAGCTAAGATGTGTCTACCTGGGTCTCTTCCACCCACCTGTAGGGCCACCAATTCCATGAAAAACATCCAAACAAAGCTTTTCAGGTCACAGGTGACATCTAGAGCCTTCCAAGGGCAATACAAAGGGAAGGGGAGATGGAATGACACAATTAGGGGGATTGATTTGGAAACTATCATCTTGGGAATGTGAAATGAAAGAAACTCATTAACACCTTGAACATTCCAAAATATTTATGCCAACATGTAACTATTTCAAATGTTATGTTCCCTGGGGTTCAGATATACCCAATGACAAATATCCTCTAGCTTATCCTGTGTTAATAATAATTTACAGTATTGTTGTTGAACCTGTATAAAGTACCATCTCTGAGACATTACCAGTCAATGTTTGAGGACTAGCTAAGAAGCATACTCTTAAAGAAAAGATACATTCTAAAAAATTTCTGAGTTAGTTACATTAGTTGAGCTGTTTTACATATAGTAAAACAGCTCAACTAGTCAAAGCTTTGACTAGTCAAAGCTAGTCAAAAACTTTGACCAGCTTAGCTAGTCAAAGTAAACATATACTGAGTCGTTTAAGTAAATAATTTTAAGTTAAATAATTTAACTATTTAATACTGGGAAGTTTTAGGTTCGACGTAGTAAACCTGGCCTGTGAAAAACTGGGACAAAAAATTCCATGCTCTTTGGTGAAGGAAGACAACACTTACTTTTATTAAATTTGGCCCCTTATTGTTTACATCACTTGAGGGGAAAAAAAAAGAACAAGACAAAAAAGGAGAGAGGAAAAACAAAGAAGGAAGGAGAGAGGTGGGGAGGAGAGATTGATTGATTGATCTCTCTACATGTGAGGTGACTTTAAACTCCATACTCTGAGGCAGCCCTGTGAAGGTTCGGCATAAATAACCACACAACCAAAAGGCTGAGACTTTCATGAATACCGGCTAAGGCTGTGAAACATACACAGTATCAACGGTGCCCTCATATATAACCAACTAGTTCTCATTCAGTGGATTTTAGCCAGCTATGGGAATGGAAAATTTTAGTATTTAAATAAATTATTTTATCTTGGTTTTTTTAAAGCATCTGATTTCAAATTCCTGTAGACTTATGCATGTTAATATCTTGTGACCAAAATTCTACAGAGCCTGTCTCATATAACATTTAAATGGTTATACTTCCCAAAGGTAATTAAGAATTGCCAAAAACTATTAAAGAGCATAGCTAGGTCTGAATTTCCCTAAATTCTAGAACTGTACAGTACATTCACTTCAAAGCCTGTATACTCACAGTAGATTAAAAACTCTGCTGACTAGAGAATAGAAAATCTCACATAAAGTGAAAACAGACCGGTAGATAGTAGCACGTGTCCCTGTTGTGAAATGCGGTGTGTTTAGAGCTCCATCTGTTCCCAGACTTGAAAAGTCTGGGGTTTTTCCTCAAAACCACCTCAAAAGATTTGTGTGTTTTACCAACAGAATCAGGCCAAATAATCCTTTATAAATAAATCCTTATCCTCATAAACAACAAAAAAAAATCAAAAGAGAAAGAACGCCCCCATCAGTATTTATCTTTTCAGATGCGTCATTCATTTTGTGAAACTAGAGTAATAAGCAAATAACCAGTTTCCCCAATCTGCAAAGATATTGTCAAGACTTTGCCCTTGAAGAAAGGTAGATTTCTCTGTAGTTTTCTCAGGAAACTCAATTCATTTCCTTGCAATTTTCTGCAGGAAAGCATTGCAAGGTAAACATCACTGACCTAACATCAGGCAAGTCTTCCTCCTTGGTAATAAATATGCGCTGCTGGGGCGGGCTCACAAAGAATCTAGACAGCTCCAATCTGACTCCATCCCAGCAGCGAAGCCCCTGGTGCTGGAGCAAAACCTTCAGCTGCCTTTCAGATGTGCGTTTCTACCTACCCCTACTGTTTGCAGCTTAAAACAGAACTGATGCCCATTAAAGACCTGTCTTTTGGGCACTGGTGTAAAATATCTTTGCTAAGCACAATGCACAGTCAACAGAGAACATCCCGTAATTTACTGGGGATTAGTCTTTTGAAATTTTGTGGCATATGTTAAGTTAGATACTAGAATGAGTGAGACTTTTAGGCCTCTGTTGTCAGGATTAACAGTCAAAATTTCAACCTTAGCGTACAAACTCCAGTTTCTTTTTGGGATTTACATATATCCCCTGGGAGATTTTGGGATGTGAATCTGGTGCTGGACGAATAGCTTTTGTTGTACAAGTTGCATGTGTTAGGGCTCATGCGAAAGCCCAGGCAGGGTGCCTTTGGCCAGCTTCCGCATATATGCAACAAACTGACATAAGAAGGAAATAATGGGGTTCTACCACAACACTCTAAATAGCATTCTGGAAAAGCAGGGGTTCAGTGAATGCTTGGTAAGAGGAAGTGCGCACATTACTTATCCCAAAGTACAAAGAGAGAAGGGCATCTAGCAGGGACTCTCATTGGTTTTGCTTGTGTAGTTCTTGAAGATTAATTCAAGTGTCATAAAAAGTTGATGACATTGAAAAGAAGGAACAGTCCTTTGGGTACTAAGAGTATAGATGTTGAGGGCATACAAAGGCCATGGATCAGCAGGTAGCCCGAAGCAGCAGCAGACATGCAGCTGTATGCAGGTCTAGCCCAGAAATGGCAGAGGGATGCAGTAGGCACAAAGTCCAAGTGCAGGCCTGGTAGCCATTGAGGAACTAGGACCCAGCAGAGACAGAACAGCAAAGACGGACAGGAATCACACAAGCTGTCGGGGGAGAGCCAGAGTCCATTTATCTGGGACTGGGACTACTGGTAGAGTCAAAACAGGGGAAAGGCAAGGAAAAAGCAAAGTTAGAAACAAGGGAAGGGACGTGAACCAGACTGAAACTCGGTTACCTCTGGATATCTGGGAATCAAATGCTGAAACTCGTTATACGTGGCCAAGCAGGTAACCTGAAGTTGGGAATGCGGCGGTGGAGCGGGAGACAAAAGCGAGTGGTGGGGCCTCTGGCCAACTCTAGAGAAAGAGATCCTCATTCCATTTTTAAAAACAGATCTGACATTACATTCCGGGAGCCGAATTAACCCACAGTTTTGTGTTCCAAAATGTGGACCGGGTTCAGGGAATAAGGTAGGAAGACTAGGATTTAGCTGGAGATTTGGTGGAGTGAGGTGATCAGTTTGGAGATCGAGACGAGGAATATTTTGCAGTAAGTCAGGTTATATAATTGCCAGCGGAGAGTGTAGCTGTAGAAAACAAGTCACTTGAACCCAAATACATATTTGCCTATATTTGCTCTGGGTTTCAATTTATGCTCTGGCAATTTGCTGAGTTGTAATTCAGGAATAGGAACTGTAAATATGGACCACACAGTATTATGAAATATGCATTGGCCCAGGAGAGTGGAACATTGTTGGAGGACTGAGAAATGTGTTGATAAATGGAGGGATGAATGGGTAAGGAAATAGTTAAAGAATAGTATAACATTAAGAGTAGCCCAATGTTAAGGCAGTCAAATTACAGGTCAAAGAGCAATGTCCTTGTGCCCAAACTAGAAGGTATAGGAGGGGATCATGAAACACGTAATGGGCAGCAAACAGGAACAAGTGTCCACATTCATGGAATAACATGTTACACAGAATATACCACACAGTGGCTACCTACAGGGCTTTGGTGACTAAATGCCTGGGGTTGGAACCCCAGTTCTGTCACTAGCTGTGTGACCTTAACCGAATTAGCTAACGTCTCTGTAGCTTAGTTTTCTCCTCTGGAAAATGGGAATGATCATAAAAATAGGGCTATCTCACAGGACCATTATGAGGAACGGGGCCGTATTTGCGGAGTGCTCAGAACGCAGTCTGGCATGGATTACTAGTAAGTTTCATGGAAGTTTAAACACAAATGCGCCGGGTACTTTATAAACATCATGTTTATCTAATCCTATCAACAAATCAGCAGGATAGCATTATTCCCAGATGACATTCTACAGATGAGAAATCGAGGTTCTAAGGCTCCTGGAGCTGAGAGTCTGCAGGGCTGGAGCAGGAATCTCTCGTTCCTGTATTATGTCACATTTCCACCAGCCCCAGGGCCTGCTGCCTGTGTCTCATTTCAGAAGCCCACCTGGCTACATGCTCTACGCTGGAGTTTATGCTCCTCACAGTTTCTTTTCCTGAATACTTTTCACTTTAGAAATTGACCAGACTTTTCACCAGGACTGTGAGTAATTGTTAAATTACACCTAGGCATGCTGAGAATTAGAAGGCAGGGAAATAGATTTCTCAGGAACATGCAACTACACTTCAAGTGACATCTACATATTTAAAACAGAATTTAAGAGGACATGTGAGCCTCTGTCAGACGATGAGTGGGTGCTAGATGTAAGTTCATGGAACCCACCACCTTTACTATTGTGAAATAATTGTACTGTTAGTGCCTTGATGATTTTTGCCTAAATGTGAGCCATATGTTGGACGTGTAAAAAAAAAGGGGGGGAGGGAGAAAGTCATGGAAATGGCTTTTGTTTTTTTCAATAATTATGAGAAACTGAGGTTTAGATTTGCTTTTGTAGGCAAACCGACTGCCCAGAGCCCTAATATCACATCTGGAAATCCCAAGTTCTGGCATGCAAGTGTTATGGACGCGCCTCTGGAAAAATCTCTTGCCAAGGAGCACTGCAGATTGTCGGTCATTCATGCAGAGCTCGGAATGTTACTGTCCCACTAAAGTTTCTGAGGCATTTCCCCGCCCCCGCCCCCCTAGCAGCTTTCCAGGCACCCCAGGCAGGCCTTGCCCGGGGTCTGAGGGCTCAGAAGAATTTCAGAAAAGGACGGTTTCTAAAGAGGATGGCTAGAAGTAAAGGTATGGTGAGAAAGAGAAGAAAAAGAAAGTAACTCTGAAAAGCTGTGTGGAGGTAAGCTTGAACAGGCTACTAAAAAATAAGGACAGAGAATGGGAGAAACAGAATTAAAAGAAGAACATGGAAAATTTAAACACACAGCCGAGAAAGAGAAAAGCCAAGGAGGAAAATGATGAATTACGGAGTTAGATTTCATGCACTGGAGTCCTTGGTGTGTGTGGACAATGGCACTTTTCAGAAGAAATTCTCCACACCACCTCCTGCCCCAGGATGGACAGTCTTTTAATGCAGGGAAGGAGAATGGAAGGGATAGAAGGGAGGGGAACGGCCTGAGATAATTTATTGGTTAAGATCTCTGCCTCTCTCTCCCCATCCACCCTGCATGAGGTTTAGGGTTTATTCCCAGCTACCCAGTACAGGGGAAATAAACACAAATGCAGGAGACTTGTATAGGCACTTTTACCCAGAGTTCCAAGCAATCCATAAACGACTCAAATGTCAGTTGATGTCCCAATCTCTAAAGCAGGACATAAATAGAAAAGTAAGTATATAAGGGAAAAAAGAAAAACCCAATCCTTCCTCCTTTCTTCTCAATTTCAAGTCTCACATGGCTGCCAATCTTCCCTGTTCCCTAAAGCTACACCAAAGGACGGCATGGATATTACCAGCCACAGGGGACAGGACGTCTCGAAGGGGGCCAGATTCTCTGTCTGTCTTTTTCTTCAACTTCACTCCAACAGTACACAGGGACAAGGTTTCTATTCACACCTGGGACTAAGAGACACAGGAAAGAAATAGTCTTAGATGTCACTTGTCAGGGATTACCTCTACTGCCTCAAGCAAGGGCTCCTGAACCAAATTCGATGCTGAAACTGTGGTTTCTGAAGAAGTTTTCTGGTGTCTGTACAGTTAAGGAGCTGTGCTGCTCTTGTCCCCTCCCTCTGACTTCAAAGGCTGCCTATTTGTGACATTAGCAACTGCTGAGATGAAAGCAGGGAGGAAGTCAGTGAGTGGACTGGGGCCGGCAGTTATATGTGTCGCTTTTATCCTGAATGAGAAGACTACAGAGGAAGATACAAATGATTTATTGTACACCAAGCCAGACAATCCTAACTTGGGGGGAAAAAAATCCCCCAAAACAAAAGGCTAGCAAGTACGCGTTTTCTACTTTTAGATTCTATCTCCCAAAATGGAGGGATTCCACCCGAGTTCTCACATGTTGACCTTATTTCGATATTCACTTCTTTTACAAGTGCAGTGTTTCAGAGATGAGAGGACTTTCGTCTGCAGTTTCTATCGCATAAAGTGTATCATTTTTTTTCCCCCTCAAGTCCAAAGAAGCAGTGTGTCGGTCTCCAGCATGTGTGAGCTTATTAGTTCTCAAATCTTGTTGAATAGCATGAAATTAAGTTTTTAGTCCAATCATGGGAACTGGGGAGAACTAAATCCTACTCATGACCTCCTATTGCACAGAAAAATAAACTACTGAACTAAGTGTGTGCATTAGCCTGCTCTCTTTTAGTTGCGAATGACAGAAAATCCCAGATGAAACCAACTGAAACTAAGAACAGAGATATTATTGTCTCTTGGAACTGTAAAGCCCAAGAAGAGGTTAACGTCAGGTGCAGTTTGATCCTGCGAGAGTCGGTCACATGCTTGCGGTCTCTCAACTGTAGCCCATCCCCACGTTGGCTTCTCTCTTTAGCTACCTCATGATAGCAAGACAGGTACCAGCAGCTTTAGGCTTTCACCCTTAGAAGCCTAAGTCTGAGCGGTGAAAAAAAGTGAGTTCTTAGCAAAAGCTCCGTAAAAATCCCAGGTTTCACTCTGATTGGATTGACTTGGGTCACATCATCCCTGAACCAGTTACTGAGGTTAGGGAAGTCCTGAGCTCTGAACAGGCAGTCCTGCGTGACAAGCTCCCTTCTTTGAGGGCTGCACAAATCTCATGAGCTGAAAACTAGAGCCTTTTAGAGGGAAACTGTAGCCATTTTGCCCAAAGAAGGGTAAAAGAAATCTGGGCAGGCAACACAGAAGGCATATACTAACGCACAGTAGAATATTTCAGAGGTCTCCTGCTGACTTAGGACTATCATTCTTCTACCAGTGCTTAAAGGCAAACAGTAACAGGATCCAAAGTGTTTTTAAAAGCTGAAATTCTTTTCCACAGACTTTTATTAAGGTAATCTGCGATTATTTTATTTTTCTACCTGAACACGTTTATTTGGGTTGTTAACCATTAAGAAGAATGTACGTAACACCTGCAATTCTGGTTTGCTTGCATGCTGCCTTTCACCCCCCAAATGGGTCAGTGTCCAACAAAACAGAGGATGAGAGACCGTGGCTAATCACTCTCCTTGACTCATTCCTTAGTAGCGACCAGTTGTCGAGTTCCTACCATGCACCAGGTGTGGTGCTGAACACAGTTGACCCTTGAACAACACGGGTTTGAAATGTGCATGTTCACTTATATTGTACATGTATTTTTGTCAATAGATACTATAGATATATCTTTTTCCTTATGATTTTCTTAACATTTCGTTTTGTCTAGTTTTCTTTATTGTAAGAATACAGTTTATTATATATATGATATACAAAGTACATGTTAATTGACTGTTTATATTATCGGTAAGGTTTTGAGTCGACAGGAAGCTATTAATAATTCAGTTTTGGGGGAGAGTCAAAAGTTTATGCAGATTTCTGGACACGCAGGTATGTGGTGCCGCTAACACCCATGTTATTCAAAGGTCAACTACACCTATAACGCAAAGTCTCTAAACCTCAAAACATGAGACTTTATGTCACTTGTCCAAAGTCACACAGTTGGTAAAGGGCGGAGCTACAACTGAACCCAAAATTTTTCAAATGTCCCCCTAGGCCCTTTTATCTTGTGCTAAGCTGCCTTGCATTAATTGAGCATAATTCCACTAAGTATATATTCTTTTTTAATTGAAGCTTACACTTGTCCCATTTCACCAGCTTCGATCTTGAACCTGCTTGCGATAATCCAGTGGCTTTCCCCTGCAGCTCTGCTGTGCCAGACTGCCTTGTGTAACCGATCTGGCCAATCTTAGCAATGGGGCTTTCCAACACTGCGACCATGAATGAACTACTACGCCCTGTTACTATGAAGGTCAAATTAGATGAGTTAGTCTTTGCCGAATATAACACGTGCCTTTCAGTGCCATTCCCTTTTTCGTAGTGTTCGATTGGAAGTCCCTCCAAATTTCCATCTGCTAATAGTTCACCCATTCCCAAAGATCAAAATCTTACTCATTAAAAGTCTCCTGAAGCCCTGGCTGGCGTGGCTCAGTGGACTGGACACCAGACTGTGAACTGAAAGGTTGCCTGTTCGATTTCTGGTCAGGGCACATGCCTGGGTTGCCAGCTGGGTCCCTGGTTGGGGACATGCAAGAGGCAGCCGATCGATCTTTCTCTCACACGTCGATATCGCACCCTCTCTTTCTCCCTCTCTTTCCCTCTCTCTAAAAGAAAATAAATAAGATCTATTAAAAAATAAAGTCTAATGCATTGGTATAGTCTTCTGGAAGATAATTTTGCAGCATACATTAAAAGTCATAAAATCATTCACTTTGACTCAATAACCCTACTTCTTGGAATTAATCTTAAGAATATAAAAATATATACATGGAGCTCAATAAATAAACATATATACACCTATTGTATCATTCATTTTTATAGTGAAACAATTTGAAGCATCCTCATTATTATATGGTAGGGCATTCATTGAATAATTTATAGTCATCTATTGTATGGAATAACATGCAATGATTAAAAGCATCATCACAGAAGAGTAGTTAATAACAGGTATGCCAGTCACAATGTACAGGTTACAAAGCTGTGTATGTACAGATTCATCCAATTTTGGAAGATATGCTGATTGGTCCTTCCAGGTTTACCCCTGTTATATCTCCCTCTTGCCCTCTGCCCCAAGAAACTCATGTGCATGCACTACTCAGTGAGTCCTCCAGATCTCTGCTTTCCAACTGGGTGCAGTCGGTGGGAAGCTGCAGTACAAGATCTGAGATGTAGGGCAAAGAAAATCATGAATTTCTTCTCTTGATTCTCCCTCTGCCAAGTTGCATGAGCTGCCTGACTCTCTTGAATGAAGAACACAACTTCTCTGAAGTTCACTTTTTCTCTACTCACTCCCTTCCTAAGCTTTGGTGATCACACCCTCCTGTTATCCCTCAGCTTAACAGTATTTTGCAAAAAACCAACAATGAGTATCTTATTAGGTTTTAGGAATATAAGTAATTTTGATGTTTTTCTCTTTATTCTTTTCTGTACTTTCCAATTTTGTCTAATCAGCATGTAATCATCTCAGAATTTGAAGTAACCACTGGTATTATGTTCTTACAAATCTAACTTATGACAAATGGTAGCTCTTCAGTAAATCTTTCCTGATTACACATCCTCTAAACTCGCCACTCTCTAAAACAAATTTTTCCACCATTTATTTTCTATGCCACCTATATGACACTAACGGCTTCCTGTTGGTAAAGTTTGTGTATATATTTATACCAGCCTAACTCAATGGGGCATTAATATAGCACAGTTTGTATATAGCACTTTTTCTTTTTGAGATTAAAATCTCTTGGAGGGCAGGGGCCATGTTTTATGTTCTCTTTATCCCTACTGTACCTATTACACAGTAGACAATCAATAAACATGGTTGAAATAAATGAAATTTTGAGAAGAGATTTAAAATCTCATTTCTGTCATTTCCACTTTCTTCCTAACAACTCTCCTCTATAAGCAATAAAAATGAATTATTTGAATTCAATTTCTCTGCCAATCCATCTTCTGGTGAAAGTGCAAATCAGGAATGAAATAGCTTGAGGCGAGCAGTACGAAGGGCAGGAAGGAAAAACAGAAGGTTGGAAAAGCCACTAGGAAAGCAGAGTAATGAGTTCTTGGATAATCAAGAGGTGGCTGCCTTTTAAGACCGAGCTTTCTCACTGATAACAAATCTTGGGACTTTAGTATCAGACTTTTAAAATGTATTGTTGGAGGAAGTGACCTGAGTAACAACAGTATTTGGATTAATCGGGTTATCATTATTCATTGTGGGAAAGAAAGTGGCTAGACTAAGATCAGCCTTATAGAAAACCTAACTGTGACCTGATTCCTCTAGGCACCATTTTTCACTTGCTACTTCTACGTTTCCCATCCTCCTACTATAAATAGAGGCAGTGAGTCTAAAGAGGTATTTGAATAGTCACCAAATGCAATCTCCTAGGTACAACTTCAGCAATGATTGGAAAATGTACCCTGGGACAATAAAATGATACACTTGGAGCCCAGGGGTAGCTTACTAAAGTGACAGAAAGTGTCCACCATCCTTCTGGAGATATTCTTGCTGTGGGCTCCACTTCTGAATATTCACACACCTATTGGGTATGTCACTACTTCCACGGTAGTTGCAAGTAAATGCGAAACAGGTATTGACACAAGATGCCACATGATCAAAAACACTAACCTAGTGTCATAAACCAATCCACACAAGCCACCAGGAGGAGGAGCTCTGTGCCTCCTGTTTCAAGGATCCTGAGAGGTACCTCCAGTAGAGCAAGAAAGGAAAGGAGAGACACCATAGTTCTGCCTAATTTATTTTCATTGACTCCACGATGAAAGAGGGAGGGAAGACGTGTCTGCAACATTCCCAAGAAATTCTGGATCTTGCTATCTTATAAAAATTTATTTTATTGCCATCTGAGTTCACATACTCCTGATCTTACCCTTTGTCTATAATACAATTGTCTTTCAGTGTTTCCCAGACCACATATTCCTTAGTCAATTAATATATGCTTCCATCTGGCTTTTATTCTTAAAAGAACTATTAAGAAGAGGAAGTCCTCAGATCAATGACAAGAATTGAGCATGTCTAGATGCAACCAGTACCTCTGATTCATTATCTTGAGTTCTAGCTGTATTCCTGCCTCACTGCAGTTATGTTGTCTGTTTCCACACGACATCCATTCTACCAAATTCAGTCAAGAGCCCACAATGCATACACTGAATCCGTTCACAGTACTTCACTCTTAACAGACATATTCTCTATTCTAATACAGTAAGTTTCCTTCCTAACCATTTTTATACTACTTGGTTACCAAAGATTGTCACATTCCCAAATCAAGGATACTGCGAAATATACAATTCTTCACTTACCCCTCAAGCCATGCAGAGCTCCCAAGTTTCTCTTTATTAAAATTTGCACTCAGAATCTGATCAACTAATTCACACTGAAGTATATATATTCAATTTTCAAAAATGGGCCCCATCTTTCTAGATTTTTCTGTCCTAGTCAATGTTTAAGGTAAGTAGACAAATCTCTTAAGGTAGAATTTTAGGCAACAATGTTAGGTGGTTTATTTTTTGGCGGGGGAAGTTGGTTATGTAACTTTAAAGGAATATATACATACCTTCATGGAATTTTCCCAACCCTAGTACCTAGGTTCACAAAGGTCCCTGTCAGCCTCATCCCTGTGTCAGTCTGCCCTACATAAGAATAACAGCAGTCAGCCCCAGTTGATGTAGCTCAGTGAATTGAGTGTTGGCCTGAGAACCAAAGGGTCACCAGTTCCATTCCCCAGTCAGAGCACATGCCTGGGTTGCGGGCCAGGTCCCCAGTAGGGGGCACACAAGAGGCAATCACGCCTTGATGTTTCCCTCCCCCTCTTTCTCCCTCCCTTTCCCTCTGTCAAAAAATAAAATAAATAAAATCTTTAAAAAAAAAAAAATAACAGCAGTCATGCACATCAATAACAATCTTTATTGCTATTACTCATGCTACCATTTATTAGGCATCTTTCCAGAGTTGTGATATGAATTTTTTAATTTATTTCATGTTCACAACAATTCTGTGAAATTGTCTTTGTACTCTTACTTTATGGTAAAGAAACATAATTTGGTCCACAGAGATCAATAAATGGCAGAGCTGAAACTTTAATTCAAAACTTCAGGATTCTAAAATCCTTGGTCTTAGCCACTATGGTCTCCTTTCTGGTGATCTCAAATAGATTGAACTTTTAAGATAGACTCATTCTTTTCTTTACAATTTCTTGTTTGTTTTTCCTCAGTATTCTCTGGTCAATACTATAAGTGTCAAGTGACTAACTGCATTTAAAGAACTCAGGTTTTTCAGTAACCCCATTGTTAATCTGGTCACTTATACTCCATAAAAAGCTTACTTGGAATAAATTTTTCCATTAAAGCTCCTCCCGCCCCCTGCCAGCCCTCCCACCTCCTGAAAAAACATATTGAAGGGGAAATTAAAGTTTGCATTTATTCCAACCTTATTACTAATCAAAAAGAAAGAATGAAAATGAGTCAATAAGATACTATTTTGTTCCTGTCCTAAATTGATGATGTTTTGGGAAGATGAATCCTTTCAAACAATACTGAAAAGGATATAAATTAATAAAAGAGTTTTCTAAAGAGCAATTAGCCAAAATGACCCAGGAATTCTACTTCTTAGAATGTGTTTTAATTAAATAACCAGAAATGTACCCAGTGGTTCATGTAAGAGTATATCTATCTTTGTATTAGGAAAAAAATAACCTCAATATATAATATTAGGGGGCAACTAACTAATACACTTGTATGACAGAGTAATATAGAGTAATATGAATGTTTTCTAATAATTCTTAATGAAATAAAAATTGCTAAAAAATAGAACAGTAAGTAAAAAAAGGAGATAAAAAACATATGCTTTAAATACGTTTAAGTTGCTGAGAATTAGAGATATTACACCACAAGATTCATTGTTATAGATAAGCAATGAGATTGTGGATAATGTGCTGTTGCTATGTTATGCTTATTGATTTTCCCCAATTTTCCAACAAGGAAATATTACTTAGAATCAGAAGAAAATTAATTAGTTTTTAAAACAGAACTCAAATTAGACTTTTGTTTATATCTAACAGGACTAATCAGATCATCTTTTATTTTCAACCAATGTCTACCTTTTACAATTTGACACTGAGTCCTGTGAACAGTTTACTCACATCTTAATGTGTAGTCTCCTAATTCAATTCTGGCCTCCATTGACTCTCATTAGACTATCCACTCATTATTATCTATTAAGCCCAATATATAGGAAAATTAATACAATAAAATTCCAAGCTAACTCTATGAGCTTGAAATACATACTACAAATAAATGTAAGTTATACTTATTCTTTATTATTACAAATTTCCTCTAGTAAAACTCAATATGATGATTAAATTGTGTGGAATGATGATGAGTATGTGGCTAGAATTTTCAAAAATTGTTGGCACAAATACTGGAAAGAGGAAACAATGGGAGAAAAGGAAATTGTTATTATATGTAATAGGTATTATTTTATATCTGCTTTCCTGTATATAGAGGTGATAGTTAAGAGCTATGGGTTTAATTTGCACCTAAAAGAGAAGATGCTAAACATCAGGAATTCAGGTCTATATCCATCAGGAATAAGATAATGTGATCCACAGATCTCATTAATCCAATCATGGTCCCTTAAAAACAAATAGATCTCTACTTCCATAACTGCAAGCAGTAAAAAAGAACATTTATAAGTTATGATCTGATGATAGGGTACAATGCTCATATAAGGTGATATATAGACATTCACTTGTTCGATTATTATTTGGTTGATTCATTTACTCATTTGAGGTTGCTATGTGTGAAAAACAAATTAAGGTTCCAAATTGCTCTTTTTTATAAGCAGTGTTTTTTTAAATCTTTTTATTTTATTTTTTATTTTTAGACAGAGGGGAAGGGAGTGAGAAAGAGAGACACATCAATGTGTGGTTGCCTCTCACACACCCTCTACTGGGGACCTGGCCTGCAACCCAGGTTTGTGCCCTGACTGGGGAATTGAACTGGTGACCTTGTGGTTCGCAGGTGGACACTCAATCCACTGAGCTATACCAGACAGGACCCAAATTGTTCTTTAATTATAGTGACCAATGTATGACTTGGTATACCTGGGGTGCTAATTAACAATGAGACAGTTGAACCGTATTATACATACACTAATGAAATCAGAACTTATGAGGGGTGGGATATGTAGGGCCAAGAAATCAAAATTGTTACCAAGCTCCTCAGGTGGTTCTTATGACCAGTATTTTTGAAAATAGTAATTATTTTGTCTTTAGACAGACATCATTTGTATGTAAAACATACAAGCACTTTGTAGTCTACAAAACATCAAAGGGGAAGATCTATAATTGTTAGCAAAAATAATGCAGTTAAGGATATTAATATGTTGGTTTTATATTAATAAACCACAGCCTGTCTACAAGCCATTGTTTAAAGACTAAAGGAGTCTATAAGGAAGAGAAGCCACGAATAAAAATCTCACACCTTGGTATATTAAGGAACAACAATGGAAAAAAAAAGTCACATGGACAGAAAAATCATCTAAGGTTTTTAATTGTCTACTATTGACCAAGGATCACAGAATCACAGAGTGGTAATAGAGAAATAAAATATAAAAGGCATTTCGTCCCACCACCTCTACTGTAAATGAGGAATCGGAGGTCCTGAAAGCTGGAGGGGAGACAGATTTAAGCTCTGACTCCAGATATACCAACGTTCATGAATGAAGCTTCCACCTTAGTACTCCATCCCTTGGGTCCTAGAATTCTTCCTTCCCAATCAATATGTCACTCTGATGAGACTTACACAGAATGTTGGCAAAATAGATGCATTTCCAATTTAATGCATAGTTTTCCCACTGTAGTACTATAATGGGAAACATTTGAAATGAGAACTATATCAAAGGTCATATACATCTCACTTGTCATTTTAGGAATCAAATTCCTAACTCACAGTCTGTTCACCCCTTCTTCTCTATTCCAAACTTTTATGTAAGTGATTATCTTTGCCATCATTATTATCTTAATGTTTCTTGTTTGATAGTTCAACCTGTCAAATATTTCCTGTATTCTCTCTTCAGCATCTTCTGTTTGGAGTAACAAACTTGAGTACCTAGCTCATTAATGCTACTTACAAGCTATAAGAGCTTGTATGAGCTACTTACAAGTCTGAGCCTGTTTCCTCATCTTAAAAAAAATAGACATAATAATGTCTAGTGCTTTCTCTATAGTTCTTTGGGTCTTTAAAAAGGAAAAGGGAGGAAGAGAGAAAAATTGTGCAAATTAGCTAGGAGTGAGTTTTTCTCATTTTTCCTTTTGTTTCAATTCTGTCTCTTCCATTGTTACTCACAATAAATGTTGTTTATTCTGCTTTTATAATATTGCTATCTGAGGTATCCACTGAGAACATGGAATAGTTTTTCACTGGCCACTGTCTATAGAAACATCTGTTAGGATAACTGACTCAAGTCATGTAATAGACAGGAGATTCCTACCCAGAAATTACAAAAAGAAAAAAAAAAAGACACTTTTTAGAGGCCTAAACTTTTGTTATTTTACATAGCTGTGCTCCATGGAAATGGTTATATTTTCCAAGTTCCTTCTTTCTTAAAATAATCAGCCCCTGAAACCTTTGGAAAATAAATCATTTAAAAATTCACACTGTTGAGCTATAGAGGATGAAAGAAAGATCTTAGAGCTTGAAGAGAGAAAAACATGTGCAAAAGGTGGGGGGTAGGTCATGGAACCTGATCTGAAAGAGGCAAAATTATAGAAGTACAAGAGTGCAGATCAGGGGCTGAAGTTTTACAAATAAATTTTACCTTCTATAAAATAATATCCCAATCCATGCGAAGAGAGTCATGTCCCTTTATTCAACTCCGAGCCTCTGATATCATGGAGACACAATTTATATTCAGTGCATTGAACTCATAATTCTAGGTAGAATTCCAGCCATATTAATCTGTAGCCAGAGACATGATTCTAAATCGTAATTGTAGGACACTAAAATGTGCAGTCAGCCCTAAGGATATGAATACTCAACCAGAAAAAAAAAAAGAAGTGCTTTTCATTTATAGATAATCATATTCTAGAATCCTAACTTCAGAGTGGAGTCAGAGAGAAAATATTATTAAAGATTGAATTAGAACCTTTTTAATGATATGTATATAAATATTCAGTTAAGTTGAATGAACCCGCCTGGCAGATCTGTTGAAACCCTGACCGTCCCAGGCCTGCAGCTGGCCCGGAGTCCGTGGGAGCGGGGTCAGGGAGGCAGGCTTTCCTTCCTGTTTGCCAGCTCTGTCTGCAGCTGAGCAGGACAGGGGGGCTTTGAAGGGAAGGGTGACTTGGCAGCTCCTCAAAGGTCAGGTGCACAAATGCAGCTAAAATTTCTCTTCTTTTACATTGTCATTTGCTTCATAAATGCTCACAATTTGGAGAAAGTTCAACAATCTTATAATTTCCTCAAGAACCTACTAATTTAAGATATTTAGTAAGTACCTATTGAGCAAAAAGAACAGGGCAGATAGGTCCTGAACCTCAGGTAGCTTACATTTCTTCCTTCTTCTGCCTTGGGCCCTAACCATCAGACATGGGCTGGACAAGGCACCAGGTGTACTACGGAGTTAAAGATGGAACAAAAGATCTCTGCTGCCAGAAAGTGCACGGCTAGCTTCAGTCAACAGACTTGTACATGAATAATAACTCTATAGTGAGACAAATGAAACAGTTGTTTGTACAAAGGGTGTCCTAATTATTTAGGTCATGGAAACAGTGCCATTCCCCCCACCGACATTTCTCATAGCTTAAAGAAAAATCGTATTTGTTAGGTCTCAGGCAGCTGTTGAATTTATGAGCTAGGAAAAGTGATACTCCGGTAAACTAAAATCAATAATTTTATACAGAGAAAGAATTAGACGGCATTATATTAGGGCATAATAGCTACATTTTCTCTCTTCTCTTTTGATGAAATACATTTTTAAAATGTATATACTAAATGGTCATACCAAAGCCATCATCAAAAAGTGTTATGTCCCATTGTAAGTGCTTATGCTTGTTTAAATAATGAATATGGTTTACAGGAATGAAATGCTAAGATTATAAGACTTAGGTATTGGACATCACCTATTGATTTATAATAACTTGTTTTTCCAAGGACCCATGTTTGTAAATTGCTGTAGCAGATCACAATAATATTAGGTCAAATATGTTCTATGGTAAGTCTCTAACTTAGTTTATAAAACATCAGTATTCAGAAAAATAAAATAAAATTCTTATTAAAAATAAAAGTCATATAAATGAAGGTTTGTGCACTGGTTAGGCTGAATTTTCCCCTATAATTAAATGTTAGGCCAAAAAAAATCAATGCTTGTATCAGGAATGTAAAAAGAAATAATTTTTGGCTTATGTTACTATATATTCAGTCCTATGTTCTCTAATTTTTATATCCTAATAGGCAGTAGGCACAGCCAGAATTAACCTTTATAGGGATGATCACATAAAACCCCCAATAAAAAGAAAAGGTTGTAATAATATCCGCTGTATTTACCATGAAAAAAAGCCAATTACAGTTTTCCATTAGTTTTAAAGTTCCATTAATTTCATAATGCACCATTATTTTATATATACACATATAATCTGAAAAAATTTAAAAGCTGCCAAGTAAAAAAATAATACAAGGTTTTATTATCAATTAGAATCTTTATTTTATACTTATTGAAAGCGCTTTGTTTGATTTACTTAGACGTCTAAGTTTAGCTCTATCACTTTCATGCAATCATAAAAAGGAAAATATAAGTGCAATAAAAGTGCTCAGAGTATTCTATCATATTTCGAGTCTAAATTTTCTGTATCGTTTTGGACTTAGAGATGTCCCTACCCAAGTTTCCTGCACAAATACCATTCTCCAAACCAACAAGAGGTTCAGTGGTGCGGCCCTTACTAAGAGGACGTTTCACGGACATGTCCAAGAGCTTTTCTTCCCAACTTTTGCCATTAATTCTGCCAGCCTTAATGCTGACTCTTTCCAAATCCAAACAGAAGGTTTATTGGAAGGTTTTAAGGCAACAAGCAGTGTTCAGGTCCTCAAGCAGCCCTCCTCAAACAGTCCTTCACACGTGTGTAGAATGCAACATTGAGAGTGGAAATCTGGAAGTGCCACTTTGGGTGAATGACAACCAAGTCTGCTTATGAGCAAAAGAAAAAAAATGTAAGGCGTCACGCTTTAAAGAGTGTATTGCAATTTCGGAGACGTTAGCATGTGAAAATATGTGCCTTAGAATCAGTGAAATACAGCAATTCCCAAATTAAACCAAGGTTCAACTATTAAACTATTCAGAATAGCGTATTTCTCTGACATTATTGTTTACATATCGATATATATAATGCCACATGTTAATATATTTTTATATATTAAATTATGTATCTATCATAATACAATAAGCTACCAATGAATACCTTACATACTGTTAGCAAAACTTTGATTTCCAGGCTTTGTTATTATAGGCCAATAAAGCAACGATGGCGTCCTCTCTAAGGAATTAAAACTGTAATTACTAATAATATAAAAATATTTGACTTGAATAAAATATAATTATATATTATTAAAGCCACATAAAATAGAAGCTGGAAAGTGAGGAAGAACCCTCTCCACCCATCCTTAACCTATAAAGATGTAAAACCTGGAATTGGAAAGAGCCAAAGAAAATAGAATTAATCAAGGGCTTTAGGGTGGAGAGATTTGCTGCATTTTTTGTAAAATTCCTATGAAAGTTATATTTGCCTCCTTTGTAACTTTCTACAAAGAAGCACCAGTTCTCGAACAACATCATGCAGAATTTACAGAAGGAAGGATGCCCATTTGGAATAACAGGGCAATGTAAATGATACACAGTTTGGTAAGTTGTCAATAACAAACTTACATTAGAGATTTTTCCTATTTAGATTCCAAGGCATATCCTCGAGTGTGGACAAAGAGTATTCTAAGAGGTTTATTTGCCCATTAGCAATATTTTTCTGACATACATACTAAGTAGATAATAGAATACAAAGGGTTTTTTTTTTAATGTTTAAAACCTCTAAGCTATCTCAAGGGCAATACCTCTACCACCCTTAAATCCCTACCTCACTGACAATAATACACACCACATAATTAACACTTAACGATGCAGTCCATCACACTAATTTCGCCAGACCACAGTGGGTATGTGCAAGAATAAATGAAGGATGAGGTCAGAAAGATAAACTTAAGTTGGGAGTCCTGTTTCAGCTCTCCTCAATAAATGTTAGCGAACGTGCCTAATTAATAACCTAAATCCTTATTAGAAATACGCCGAAGTATTTTCTAAATTGATGGGGACTTTGTGGAACTTTAATTTTGTTCTAGTAAACAACACTCTGTTATTTTACAAGATTTTCAGATGTGTAGAGGTAAGACACCTAACAAGCAAAGGGAGCTGATAAATGTGTTAAAATGCCAGAATACAGATATATTAAACTATGTTAAATTTACTTAATATATGAAATAGTACATATAATTTTATGTTTTATTAAACATAGCATCAAGTCTTTTAATCTATATTCCTATATTTACCTATTCAGCTCCCGGTCTCTGTCAGCCATTCTCATAAATCATGAAGCTTCTGCCGGATGCAGCCTCGCTCCTGCCTACCTTTCCAAGTGTGACTCTCTGCTGCTTCTTGTACCCCAGGCTCCAGGCATAAGGCAACCTCACTTGTAACGTTCAAAAGTACTTGCTTTTCACAAATGTAGTTGCTGTTGCAGAACCTGAAGAACCTTCGCTCCTCTCTCTCTGCCAGACACCTCACTGATTGGCAAAAGGAAGCCACTCTGCTCAGCGCTTGGCGTGGGGGCCATTGTGATGTGAGGGCTGTGATGGAACTAAAAGCTGTCGATTGTATTTGTTGCAGCCATTAAAGAGAGGAATGCTTTTGAAAACCAAACAAATCATGAATAAAATAAAATCTTGAATGTATTTTCTAAAACCAGGCTATCGATGTATCATTCTGATATATATATATTAGTTGAGCATGGAATCCTCATGACAATAGGTTAAGCAAAGTTTCATAAATAGCCTGCCATAATTATCTTCCAGGCCAGTAATTCAAATGTTGAAAAATACATTGTGGAAAAATAAGAGGTTGTTAAAGAAAAATTTTATTCTCCTCAACAACTATGGATACAATTATGGCTTTAAATAAAATCACTAAAATATTTAATTAAAAAATTAATTATCTTTAAGACTGCTAAAATAGTTATCACAAATTACTATGGCAGGGATAAATTTTTTTCTGAAATGTGTTATTTGGTAATTTATTTTTAACAAATCTTACACATTTGTCTACAGAAGAAAGTTTCCGCTGTGAATTAAAACTAATTTAAACTTATTTGAAAAAATCTAGGATGTAAGATTTAATAGAGTTAGCTCTAATAGAAAACAAATTCCAGCAGCTAAAAAGATGAAAATTACAAAATGTACTGATGATTCAAACAATGCCAAATCAAGGTGAAGAACTAGATTTTTTACAGGAATTACATCAAAAGAGTATTATTTCGATTTAATAGTTTTCTTTCGCTTTCAGATTATAGGTTATAAAATCTATTTTTATAGAAGCCTTTGTTTCCATAAAATCTTTCATTAACTTAATAAACAAAGGTGTCAATAGGTATCACAAATAAACTCTTAAGAGGACTATGTTGGTTCATGTAAAGAATATGCTAGGTTGGAGTTAGATGAGCTACTAATAAGACTCCTGAAAATTTCATTAAAAATCTAGTACATGGACATATATGCCCTAAAAATATAAACATTTTGGGAGGCTGTAAATTAAAATGTAAAATTTCTTTTCAACTCACATTTCCACTACTGATTGCACCATCCTCTCTCCAAATAGTTGCAGGTAACAACTAGAATGTATCCTTGCAGAATTACTTAAAGTATTTACATGATGTAGATATCTCTATCTGCATATCTCTTTCACATTATTCTGTAGCATACTTTTGTCTCAAAAAATATTAACAATCATTTTTAGGTGTACACATATATACTAATATATTCTTTTGGAAAAGTTGTTGAGTATACTGTGTCCCACAGTATAGTTGTCCCGGTGTTTATCTATTTATTTAGCATTTATCTACTAATGAAAATTTAGTTTATTTCTTTAATTTAATTTTATGACCATTTTATTTTATTTTACTTTATTTTATTTTATTGTATTGTATTTTCTTATACGTTCCATCTCTCACCATGATGTACAAAGAATATTGCAGTAAAAACAATTAAAAATACTTGATAACATGTTATTAACATGTCTTTGAATGCATCAATGATCTGCCAATAAAGTAGGTAATATAACACTGAGGCCAGAAATGAAGATCAACCTGGTGCCATGGACTTTGTGTTTCTGTCTTCTCAAAACTTATATATTGAAACCCTAATCCCCAATGTGATAGTATTTGGAAATGAGGCCTTTGGAAGTTAATTAGGTCATTGTGGTAGAACTCTCATGATGGTAGTAGTGCCTCTATAGGAAGGGAAACCAGAAAACTTTCCATCCCTCCCTCCCTATACCATGTGAGAATATAGCAGAAACTGAGTTGGTCAGGACCTTGATCTTGGAACTTCCCAGTTCCCAGGACTGTGAGAAATACAAGCCACCCAATTTACGGTATTTTTATAATAGCAGTCCAAGATAAGACATCTAGGTTGTACCTTGCGAGATTTTCCAAGCTATAAATTTGAGCACATATAGAAGGTAAAATCTAGGTCCTTAACTAAGTGAGTGGTCTAGTCAGAGATAATATATAACATCACAGACCTAAAGAACATATATACCCTTACTCATAAAGATAAACTGGCTGGAAACTGTCAGTGCTCCAAGGTAAATGAGGGAACAAACAAAATTCCTTTCTAGGAAAAAAAAAAATTGCAGTCTGGATTTTTTTTTAATTAAAAAATAAAGAGCAACGAAGTTGCCACTTTGTCCAAAGAAATAAAAAGCTGAACAGGCTAAAAAATCAACAACTCTTCTTGCATTTCTCCACAGTAGCAATAAAAAATTAGGAAATCAAATTCCAACAAATGTATACTGATATAAAAACTGGCAAGGCAGAGGAGGTGCAGACTTATTGCAAAATAGAGGAGCAATAGCTTGCCCATTACTGTCTACATGGCCATCATGGATTTTGGGGGACACAATTTTCCTTTTCCTCTTCTATTCATAAGGGTGTATAGCAGTTGTTATGGTAATTAAATTCTAAGATACTTCCCTTCCCATCTTTACTCTTTGCCCTTCTTCTCCTTCTTTTGTAATCATTACCTGTATTAATTTTTTGTTGTTGATAATATCTGAGTACGGTAGTTTCTGTGGGCACTGACTGATAACAGCTACCTAACACCTTTGAAAACCAAGGTATTTACTGATTGAGTAAACTCATTGTTCTTCTGTTGTGCTTTAATATGCATCTTTCATCATCGCCTTTGGTCTGAAATAATGTGAGAATACTTTGTTGTGGTGTTCAGTGTATTTGTTTCATATTCAACATCAATCTGATCTTCCCGTATCAAACAGCTAGGTTTAGAGGAAGAGAAACCACTTAAATAATAGTGGCTTACTCTCTCGGAGAAACACAGATTCACCAACTAGATTCTAGATTTAGTAAAGTCTATTATAATATGGATCTAAATATTATGTATATGGGTTTAAATATATGCATACATATGTTCACATATATGTATATTTTAAATATGTGTATTTATCCCCATTACCTATATATGTGTGCACTTATTCTTTAAATATTTTTAGTTATATTCATGTAAATTTTCATATAAACTATCCTTAAAAATATATTTTAACTATGAGGGGAAAGCCTATATTAGCTTTCCTTGCTCCTTTTTGCAGTGAGTCTAAAATTCATGCATTTTTAAAGAAAATTAGAAGACTAGATTATTTCAACATTTCTATGTTGAGTTATCAAATACATATGTCAAGCCATTTTAGCTTCCCATTCAGCCCCCAGTTTTTAATTCTCTATGAGAATGGTTTCATCTCTGAGGCCAAGTAAAGATGTAAAAATTGCCTTTGTCAGAATAGAAGAAAGATTAGCTCATCAACTAACTATAAAAATAACCAAACTAATTTAACTCAGACAATGGGGCAAGTTTTTGGAGCAAGTTAGTAATAAACTTATAAAGCTATAGAATATAAAATATTTTCAGGAGTTGTCAAAGAAGTGGTGGTAGATAGAAAAATGCATCAATTTTAATTTTTAATTGCTTTTTATTTTCTGCCTAAGTCTTTGCCTCCCAAGGGAAGTATGTGAAGGTCAGTGACTTCCTCAATCTTTAGTTAAGCAGTAACATTTTTAACTATGTTGATAACTTTTGAAAACCAACATGGGTTTTAAGTACTTAGACAATAAATTTAATAATGTGAAATTAAATTATGAGCATTGAATCTAAAGCTCCATTTTTATGACAATGTATTTAGATCAGTATTAAGTTCATGGTAAAACTGAGGGGAAGGTGAAGAGATTTCCCATAAACCCCCTGCTCATGCAACACATGCATAGTCTCCCCCATTACCTACATCCCCCACAAGAGTGGTATGTTTGTTACAATTGATGAAGCCACATCAACACATCATAATAACTAACCCAAAGCCCATAGTTTACATTAGGATTAATTCTCAGTGTTGGGCATTCTATGGGTTTGAACAAATGTATGATGAGATGTATCCATCATTATGGTATCATAAAGAGTATATTCACTGCCCTGAAATTCCTCTGTGCCTTACTTATTCATTCCTGCAGCCCGCACCTTTCCACAGTGCCCCCACCAACCTATGGCAACTACCCATCTTTTTAACTGTCTCCATAGTTCTGCCTTTTCCAGAATGTCATATAGTTGGAATCATACACTATATAGCCTTTTCAGACTGGCTTCTTTTACTTAGTAGTATGCATTTAAGGTTACTGAATGTCTTTTCATGAATTCATAGCTTATTTCTTTTTACTGCTAAATAGTACTTTATTGTTTCTATGTAGCACAGTTGATTTATCCATTCAACTGATTGCTTCCAAGTTTTGACAATTATTAGTAAGTGCTATAAATACCCATACACAGGTATTTATGTAGATGTCAGTTTTCAGTGCCTTCAGGCAATTACCAAGGAGTGTGTTTGCTTGATTGTATGGTAAGAATATTACTGGTTTTGTAAGAAAACGCTGAACTGTCTTCCGAAGTAACAGTATGGTATTATATTCCTACTAGCAGAGAATGAGAGTTTCTATTGCTCCATATCCTCTCTAGCATTTGGTGTCGTCAGTGTTCTGGATTTTGCCTATGCTGCTAAGTTTGTAGTGGCATCATGGTTATTTTAATTTTCATTTGTCTGATGATGTATGATGAACATTTTTACATATGCTAGTCAATTGTCTATCTTCTTCGGTTAGGTGTCTCTTAAGGTCTTTGGTCTAATTGGGTTGGTTTTCTTCTTGTTGAGTTTAAGAGTTTTGTGTACATTTCATATAATAGTCCTTTATCAGATGCTTCTTTTGCAAATTTGTCCCCCAGCCTGAGGTTTGTCTTCTCACCCTCCTGACATTGTCCTTCGCAGTACAGAAGTTTTTCATTTTAATGAAGTTCAGTCTATCAATTCTTTCTTTTATAGATAGTACCTTTGGTGTACATTTCAAAGGCCATTGCCATAACCAAGGTCAACCAAGTTTTTTCCTATGTTATCTTCTAGGATTTTAATAGTTTTCCATTCTATATGTTAGGTCTATGATCCATTTTGAGTTAATATTTGTGAAGAGTATAAAATCCATGTCTAACTTAATTTCTTTTTGAATGTGATATCCAGTTATTCCAGGACCATTAGCTGGAAAGGCTACCTTTGTTATATTGTGTTGACTTTGCTCCTTTGTTGAAGATCAGTTGACCATATTTATGCAGATCTGTTTCTGAGCTCTCCATTCTATTCCACTGATGTCTTTGTCTATCCTTTCACTGATCTGTACTGTCATGATTAATGTAGTTTTATAGCAAGTCTTGAAACCAAGTAGCGTCAGTACTCCAACTTTGTTCTCCTTTGCTATTGTGTTAGTTATTCTTGGTCTTTTTCTTCTCCATATAAACTTTATAATAAGTTTGTCAATATTCACAAAATAATCTTCTAGGACTTTGACTGGGATTGCATTGATCAAGCTGGGAGGAAATTGTGTCTTGACAATATTGATTCTTCTTATCCATGAATATGGAGTAACTCTTCATTTATTGAATGTTTTGATTCTGTTCATCAGAGTTTTGTAACTTATATATATCTTGTACATATTTTGTTGGAATTTTACCTATTTCATTTATTAAGTGCTAATATAAATGGCATTGTGTTTTAAATTTCATATTCTACTTGTTCATTTCTAGTGTACGGGAATGCATTGACTTTTGTAATATTAACCTTGTATCCCACAACTTTGCTGATAATCACTTATTAGTTCCTGGACTTTTTTGGTTGATTACTTCAGATTTTCTACATAGATGATGATGCCATCTATAAACAAAGGCAGTTTTATTTCTTCCTTCCCAATCTCTATATATTTTATTTCCTTTATTTGTCATATTGCATTGGCTAGAATACCCAGTAAAAGATTGAAAAGTTGTTAGAGGGCACATCCTTGCTTTATAACTGTTCTCAGTGGGGAAGCTTTAACTTTCTCACCATAATGTTAGCTGCCATTTTTAAAATAAATATTCTTTCAAAGCTTCATTTTGAATCTCCTTAAAACTGAAATAATTGTCTACATGTAAGAGGATTTTTAAAAATTGTACTTGGCCTTGAAAAGATTTTTAAAAATTTAAGTCTGAAATTAATATTATTTGAATCTTTATTTGTCAATTTATTTTTTGTAATTATCTGCTTTTTATTTTTTTACTCAAATTAAGATTTTTTTAAATTTTATTAAATTTTGGGGGTGACATTGGTTAAAAATTATATAGATTTTAAGTGTAGATTTACAATACATCATCCGTATATTGCATTGCGTGCCCGCCACTCAAAGTCAAATCACTTTCTGACACCATATACTTGCCTCCCTTTACACTTTACTACTCCCTCACCCCTCTTTCCTCTGGTAACCACCATACTGTTGTCTGTGTCTATGAGTTTCAGTTTTATATCCCACATACGAGTGAAATCATATGGTCCTCAGCCTTTTCTGTCTGATATTTCATTTTGCATAATATTCTCAAGGTCCATCCACGTTGTTGCAAATGGCAGTATTTCATCTTCTCTTAAGGCTGAGTAGTATGCATGTACCACATCTTCTTTATCCAATCATCTATCAAAGGACACTCTGGTTGTTTCTATGTCTTGCCCACTGTGAATAATGCTGCAGTGAACATTGGGGTGCATATATCTTTGCAAATAAATATTTTCATGTTTCTTTTTTTGGTAGATATCCAGAAGAGAGATTGCTGTGTCATATGGTAACTCTATTCTTCATTGTTTGAGGAACCATCGTATCATTTTCCATAATGGCTGTACCCGTTTACATTCCCACCAACAGTGAATGAGGGTTCCCTGTTTTCCACAACTTCTCCAACACTCGTTATTACTTGTCTTATGGATAACAGTCATTCTAACAGGTATGAGGTGGTATCTCATGTAGTTCTGATTTGCATTTCCCTAACAGCTAGTGAAGCTGAGTATCGTTTCATATAGTTGTTAGCCATTTGTATGTCATTTTGGGAGAAGTATCTGTTCAGATCCTCCACCCACCTTTTAGTTGGATTGTTTGTTTGTTTGGTGTTGAATTGTATGAGTTCTTGATATATTTCAGATATTAACCCCTTTTTGGAGCAGCTGTTTGCAAATATCATCTCCCATTTGGTTGTTTGCCTTTTTCTTTTTGGTTTTATTTTGTTGGTGATTTTGTTTGCTGTGCGAAAGATTTTCTTTTTGTTTAATATAGTACCATTCATTTATTTTTGCCTTTACTTTCCTTGCCATTCGGGTCAAATTCATAAAATCTTCTCTAAGAACAAGGTCCATGAGTTTAGTACCTATGTTTTCTTCTATGAAATTTATTATTTCAGGTCTCATATTTATGTCTTTGATTAATTTTGAATTAACTTTTGTAAAGGGGGTCAACTGTAGTCTAGTTTCATTCATTTGCATGTGGCTTTTTAATTTTCTCAGCACCATTTACAGAGGAGGATGTTTTTTCTCCATTGTGTGTTTTGGTTCCTTTGCAAAAATGTTTTTGCCCACATACATTTGGTTTTATTTCTGGGTTCTCAATTCTGTTCCATTGGTCTATGTGTCTCTTTTCCTGCCAATACCATGCTGTTTTGATTATCATTGCTCTGGGGTATTATTTGATGTCAGATAACATGATATCTCTGGTTTCATTCCTTTTTCTCAGGATTGCTTTGGCTATTCAAGGTGTTTTGTGGTTTCATATCTATTTGTTAATTTTATATAATTTCTTTTATTTGGAGGCCCATTGAATTCATTTTTTTTAATTTTAGGGAATCATTAAATAATATTTAAATTAAATAAATGAAGAGAAGCCATTATCAAAAAATCAACCAGCTTATAATGTATATCTTTTGTAGATCTTGGACTCCTGTACAAGCTGTATTATAAACATAACTTCTGGTAGGGGTAAAAAGGCTTTTGTTCATTCTTCAGTCAAACATGTTCACTACTACAGTCACAGAGCTAGACCTGACTGTCTTATAAGTTAAGGTAATGTTAGAGTATAAGGCTAACCAGCTGATTCTGGACAAAGTTTCAGTGGGCAAAGTTTCAGACCCTTGATTCACAATTTACTAGCTGTGTGACTCTGGGAAAGTTATTTAATTCTCTGAGTGCCTCGTTTGGTTATTAGTTAAGTGGAATATTATCTATTTCAAAAGGTCATCGTGATTATAAATGGGTTAGTACATATAGTTCTCAAAAAAATGTGTGCAGTATAGCATATGAGTACCACTATTATTAAATGAGGTGAAAAACAAAAAGTACTCATATAAGTGATCCAGGTATACCACCAAATGACATATTTTTTCAGACTCTAAAACCTCACATAAATGTCAATATGACCAGTATAAAACGTACATCATTTCAAGAGGTTACAATGACTGGCTAAAAAAAAACCAAAACAATTTGTGTGTCAGTGGGAGGGGAAGAAACTGTATATAAATTTCACCAGCTATGAGCTCATTTATTTTATCTGCCCTTGGTAGTCTCAAAGAAATGACTAATTTGAATGTTAATAGAACTGCTTTAACCTGTTACCAAGCATAAACAAACAAACTCAACCAGAATCATTTCATTTATGTGGATAACCTACATCCTTCCATCGGGAGACTTAAAAGAATTGTGTGGGAAAGAGAAAGAAAATAAGAAAAGCACTGACCTATGTTCCCAAAGCAAAGTGTGTGTCAAATGTATTTTTCTCTGATTAGTTCTACTTCTATAGCTGGACATTTTGTTTATGAGGTACAATAGGAGGTTAATGGATCAAATGAGCAGATGGTAATATTCTGGAAAATAATGACAGCACTTATGCCACAACCAGGGTCTCGGCCTCACTGAATGATACGGTAGCTCAGCAGTGGGAGATTGTTCCTGGGGGTGCACAGACGGCCTGCAGTGCTGTTTCCATTAAGTGGTTGAATGATCAGCTGCTACACACACAAACACAACTTACGCAAGCACATATGCATAAACTTCACTGTTAAAAACAATTATTCACAAAAAATGCCCAGGGACCATTAATTCTCCAAGTCAGTAAATGCCTATGGATTATCAACTTCATGCTGGGAAATACTGCACAGTACATCTCAAAATATGTTATGCTTAACATTAGAAGTTCATAAAATAATCTTGGGCATTATGTGGACAATTTCAAAATACGTGTGTTTTTTTCTGTGCATAAGAAAAACATAACTGTACAAAAAAAACATTATTTCATAAATAGTGCTTACAAAAAGTGAAAGTATGCATTTAAGTGTTTAAAAAAATGACTCAGGAAGAGAATTGGACCAGTTCATTTGGAGGCACTCCTTCCTAAAACTCCAATAAAATGATGGTAAATAGATATCTTAAAAGAAAGAAACCTACAAGGGCAAAGGAAGTGCAGAGGGGACAACAGCTATATAACTTTGAAGGTTTGAAATCAGAAGGTCTGGGGGAAGCTTGCTTACTCAGTCCTGGGGAAGGCAGATCTGGACGCAGCTCTTAGGAAGCTAAGAAACAACCCACTTTTCACTACAGAAGTCCCATAGGTTACAAGTTGGTAGTATGAGAAATTCTAGAAGATGGAGTGACAATAAAGAAAAACTGAAGAATATACTGTAATTTTGCTCAGGAATTTTGATGCCTTTCTTCCTTTCTTTGGTACCAGGTAATTGCTAATGCTGTCTTCCCCTTAACGCACCTCCCCCCGAAAAAAGACTGGAACTTTTGTGTCCAAAAAGAGGAAAGAATAAAGTCTATGAGCAGCACTAAGAGCAGAGATGATCTTGAAGATTTCCCAATAAAATAGTTGTGGCAAACCACATTTAAAAATTTATCTGCATATAAGAATTTACAACCTGCTCTGATATCACACTCCTAAGTTTGAGCAGATAAAGAAGGATAGGCAGATATTTGAGCGAAAACAAACTCTAATGTGTAAAATAAAAACCAAGACACAAGAAAGAAAAATAAATCTGGCAGAAATAGAGATGGTGCCTGGAAAAATTTGAAAACAGTGTTAATATCCTCAGAGAGAGAACAGGGAATATCTTATTCACGAATCAAGAACTCAGGATGTGAAGGAATGTTCAAAGAACAAACACAAGCTTTAAAAAATTAAAAGATATATCACAGATACCTTCATTGGCCAAAGCTGACCTAGAAAACTGGTTGTAAGCTGTGTAACAGTTTAACAAAAGACATAGCCTTTCAGTTTAAAATATAAAATACAATTTCTTTAATTTTTTTTATTCCATTCAAAAGCATTTTGGTGTAAAATGAATTACCATATTTTACCGTGTATAATGCACCCTTTTGCCCAAATTTTTGAGGGAAAAATAAAGATGCGCATTATACATGGGTATAATGATTACATACCATGGGTATACTAATGGGCATAATAATAACCCCGTGTATAATGGGCACAAAAATGTGGGTGTGTATTATATACAGCAAAATATGATACTAGATTTCCAGTTAAGTGAAAAAAGAAATAAAAAATTGTAATCATTCATTTGAAGCAGAAAAATGTAATGGTCATTGTCCAGAACAATTACTCAATAAACACTGATTAACCTTAGGGTTTCCTTGCTCATTCATCCTGCTGGTTTCATGTATAATTCTCTATTAATTTTAACTGTTTTGGTCAATTATTAAATCTTTGTTAGTAAAGAATGTGAAATTGCAGAGATTTCATTTGACCTGTCCAAACTAGAGATTTGAAGAGAATAATTCTGCTTCTGGTCTCATGATATCAATCAGTTATTAAATTTCCTTTAAATAAACAATTTGTAATCTCTTATTCAGTAATCTTACGTGGGTCATTTGTAACAAAAGTCTATTTGCTTTCATTGTTCCAATTTTTTAAAAATGAAAGCAGAGTACCTCTTTTGAAGACTTTCTATTTCTTAATCCAGGCAGTGAAAGACAGATACCATATGATCTCACTTGTAAGTGGAACCTAACCAACAAAATAAACAAGCAAGCAAAATATAGCCAGCAACATTGAAATAAACAAACTGACAGTAACCAGAGGGGAGGAGGAGGGGGGTTATCAGAGGAAAGGGAGGGAAAGGGTCATCAAGGAACATGTATAAAGGACCCATCGACAAAGCCAAATGGAGGAAGGATTGAGGGTGGAAGGTAGGCAGGGTTGGGGCTGGGGAAGTGGTGGCAGGATAATGTTGATGTGGGGATGATGGGATGGGGTGCAGGGCAGAGAGGATAAAAGGGAGAAAAAAATGAGACAACTGTAATAGCACAATCAATAAAATATACAAAAAAAAGGTTTCCTATTTCTTTCATTTTCAGCTTTTTTTTTATTTTTTGAGCTCCACTTTTGTATTCTCTATATCTTGGTGACTTTGGCTTGTATTAATTATCAGTGATCCAAATTAAAAAATAATCTGTAATATATATATTTTCATTTTAAAAGTAAATTAAATACATGTAAAGATTGAAATAAAATTTCACATACAAAAAATTAGAAGCTATATTAATAGAAAATAAAACCTCGAAGATAAGGATATCTCTCAGAAAATAGAACAAGGATGGAAAAATGAATATATAAAAGCAAGTACAAGGTGTTTAGAAACTGAACCTAGAAGACTGAACATGTGAAGTAGTTCCAGGAAGAAAAACTCAGTTAAAGAGGAATGGGAGAAAAATATCAACACAAAAAATACAAAAAAATATTTTCAGAAATGAAGAACTTAGAATCTCCAGGTTTGAAGGGCCACTAATTTCCCAGATGACACATACAATAGTAATGTGAGGGGGGAAAAAATCAAAATCCTAAAATCTTCCACTAGAAAAGAAAAGTTAGCTTATACATGATAGAGAATCAAAATAGCATTACATTTCTTAATAGAAGTACAAAAGTCAGAAGACAATGGAGCAAGGTCTTCAAAATTCTAAACATGAATTATTTGCAATCTAGAATTTTGTATTCAATCCAACTATCAATCAAGTGTGTTGAAGAAGAAGAAGATATTTTCAGATATGCTTCACTGCAAAAAGTTTACCTCACATCAACTCTTTACCCCAAAGACGCTGGAAGTTTTGTGTATTCCACAAAAATAAGGAAGTGTACCAAAAACTGGAAAGACCCAGGACCCCAGAAATGGGAGATTCATCACTAGAGAGAGAGAGAAGGAAAATCCTAAAATGATGGAGACGGGTGATCCTAAATTGATAACAGCTCTTAGTAAAGAGCAAATAATATAGAATGGTGAGCTACAAAAACTCTGAAAATGATGTCTTAAGAAATTAACATAGATCCCAATGGGTGGCACATAAATTATTAAGCAAGTAGGGAAAAAAACACAATTATTAACTCCAGGGAAAGTAAATGGCTGTACATAAAAAGGAATCCTATCATTGGCTCAGCTGTCAAAATAATATAAACATAGATCTAATCCAAATCATGAAGGTATCTATACTGGGAAAATTAGAAGTGAATCCCTGTGTGATAGAAGGAGGATGACAAAAACTAAATCTTCAATTTATAGAACAGAGGCATCAGTCTTGATAACAGTAGATATAACTGAGAAAGTGTAATTAGTCAAACCAGCCCTTCTGATCGTAAACATGTGCCCTCAGTTGGAATGTTAACACTCTTCCCAGTAAGGTTCTCTGTTCTTTGCATGGCAATGTCAGAGCTGAGTTCTCACTCTCCAGTTTGCATATACAAATGGCAAGCTCAACAACTCAGTCAAAAGGATTTTTCTTGGTATTGAAGTATTGCATAAATTAAATGAAAGAGGGAACTATGATCCTCTCTGTCACAAATCCACCTTAGTAAATATGTGGGGAAAATATGTTTTGAGTAACTTCTGGACCCGTTTAAATGTCAAAATACTTTATATTACAGCTACTCTCCACATTTCTTCCCTTCCCACCTCCAAATTTTAATGTTTTCCCATTTAAGAGAAAACTCGGATGAAAATGATTTGAGCACTCTTTTGTGGTTGTGCTCTCCTCATGTGCTAATTTAGCAGGTGTGTGTGCATTACAATTCTGGTTCTCTAATTTTGGAGGGCTTTTTTTTTTTTTTTTGCTTTTACATGTAAACATGATAGCTTATGAGAAAATTATTTCTGTTATCAAGGTGTCATACCAGAAAATTCTTTTCAAATGCTGCTCTCATATAATGGAGGACAAAGTCACCAAGAATCCCACTAGAAATTATTTCATTCATTCATATCAGGAAACAGTAAAAAAAGTATTTTGTGGGTACGGTGGTGTGTTGTTAAACCTACATTTTCCAAATGAACATATCTTTATTATCTATAGACAATGAGAAATTGAGAGCTCAAGTGATGAATTGGGATAATCATATTAACTCACTATGAAAAACAGATGCATCCTCAGATATTCATTCCTAACCAGTGCTGAGATTGTCAGGATTTTCACCCTAGGACATTTCAGATAAACCAGGGCTGGACAACCTACGGTCTGTTGGCCAAACCTGACCTACCACCTGTTCTTGTAAATAATTTCATTGGGACACAATGAAATTATTACTCCTATTTCTTAATATATTATACATGGCTGCTTTTGTATGCCAATGTCCGATTTGAGGAGTTGCAAAAGGGACTATAAAGCCAATAAAGCTTGAAAGATTTACTTTCGAACCTTTAAGAAAATGTTTGCCAGTCCCTGCATAGGCAATAGAAAGGGAATGGCGCACAGGGCAGAGAGGGGTACTAGTATGAGATTTTCTTGGTTTTTCCATTTTCCAAAATACAAACTAAACTTCATAACAAAATGGATGGTTATCTCAACATGGACACTTATCTCCAGGTCTCTCCCAAGTATCAATTAAATGATAGTAAAGCCATGTAAAACTAATCCACCCATAATGGCATAGAAAAAGGAAGTATGGACACAGCAAACAAAAAAATGCTGACAATTTTATGCAAGATAGGAGTTGGATGGGTTTTATCGATGCGTAATCAGATCAGAGAAAATAGAAGAGCCTTCCGTGGGCACAGTGCTTTTTGGTGAAGCCCCCCAAAAGGCCCAGCAGGTACACAGAGTACAAGTAAATGGGGTGTGGGAATTAGGGTTATTAGTTAAAGGACTTACTGTGCACAGCTGGGGCTGGTCAGCCCCTTCAATTTCATATTCTGTTCAGTTGGCTGCAGCAATGAATCCCATCTTAAGCCTCTGGTAGGGCTTTCTAATGAGAAAAATTTATTTGTAAAGAGTCCATTAGTGTGTATTTTAGGATTAGAGAGAGGTATAAAACAAGTATAATGTCACTGGATCAGTGGGGCAAAAAAAAAAAAGAAAAGAAAAGAAAAAGAAAAAAAGAAAGGCAGTTGGACCAGGAGATAGAAATAAACTCAAGCATCTTTCCCATGGAAAAGATAGGGGATATTTAATACCGCTGCGAAACTTTTGAGCATTCTATGTTTGATGGCCCCCCACATTGTGAATACTACTTCCTGAGGTACAATGGTTAAAACCCTTATTTTCTAACCTCCATTGCAGCTAGAGTGCAGATATATGATTAGTTTCCCCAGTCAGTTGTATCTACAGAAGACTTTTGTTTGTGCATGACCCACCTGAAGAAGCAGACTGGGCCCAGGGCATCTGCTCTGCTGCTGTGGGAGGCAGCAGATGTAGGGTGGCTCTAGGGTGTAGAATGTAGAGTGGCAGCAGCTCCCTAATTAGGTAGTTCTTCAGTGAGTTTCTGGCAACTGCTCATTCCTGGCAGTTTCTTCTAGAAACTGATCCTTCAACTCTCTCAATGATTGGGGGAGTAATTAAATATCTCTTAATTAATCCCTTCTTGATTAAACTAACTATGGTAAACTGTAAATTCTTTGTTCTGAACCTAAGAATTCTAACCAATAAAACATAAAAATAAAATGTTCTGTGCTTGGTAGCAATGCTGACCCTGAGCCTGCCTATATACTGTCTGTCCACATACCCAAAAGGAAAATCTGTACAAGGGAAGGGCCCTTGTTCTTATTCAGAAGTAGCCTTCCCCTTCAGAGTATAAGTTATTTGAGACAATAGTTCCACAACTGTAAAAGAAATGCAGGCCACCTCTCTACACTAATTAATGTAGTTTCTCATTGCTAAATATGAATAGCTTTCTTAAAACGCTATTTATTTTTCTCTGAGAAATTTGAGGAAATAGTAAACCATTATGAACAAGAAACTAAAAAAGATCAATTACACAGCAAAAATGAGATCTTGGTAATTAATAAAATAATTGCAAAATAAATGTCAACTCAGAAACTAAGTAACAGAATGGACAAGGATACAGTAGGTATTAATAACAGATAACATAAATTCAAGGAAAACTTCTAGAACATAGTCCATATTGCCTTCAAAAGAACAAGCATGAAAATAGCATCATATTTTTTATCATCATCAAAATTTCAAAAGGAACAATAACAAGTATCAGTTAAGGGTGACATGGACAAATTCTGAAAATTTACTTTCTACATTTTCTTTCAAAAAGAACAAAAAAATAAGAAAATCAGGCTTGGAAAACTTTTGCAGCAAATTGAGAGGAATCCAAGAGAAAAATCATGGTTTCTTAAAACAATGGAATGACTTTAGGAATGGAATAAATAGCAACAAATAATCAAAGAATGGTAGTTGGGATGTTGGCGGACTATGTAAAGACTGTCTTCAAGAAGAACATAGACTCCATCTCATGCATGTGATAATAAAATGAAGGCATGTGTTATCCATCAACTGCAATTTCAAGACCATTATAAACTAGGCAAAAAACTTCAAAGACAAGTCAATTTTTAAATATAAAACAAACAAAAATTAGGTGTTATTTTGAGTAGCTGATGGAGTATAAGAATAAAGAATACATGTTGAACCCATTCTCTTGAAATCAGTCATTCTGTTTTTCATTTTGATTCTGAAGTAAACATATTAATCAAAATATTATAGATTATATTTAAATTTTTTTCAAAGTATAGTATCAATTTATGGATAAAGATTTTAAAAATTAATTATCTCATAGAATGAGATATAAAAGACACAGGTTTGACATGTTAACACTAGTGGTAAGAGAGGGAAGAGGAGAGAATTAAGGTCAGAGAAGGAAGAGGAAGAAAGAAGTCAGGTCTACCAGGATGGTCCAAACTTTAGAATCAAGAAATAGAGGGTTGGCTTCTGGACAAGATAGAGGCATAGGAAGATTTGCTTTGCTTCCTTGCACAACCAAAAGAAGAATAATAACCAATAAAAAAAAAAGCCAGAACTGCCAGAAAATTTAACTGTATGGAAGTCCAACAACCAATGAGTGAAAGAGGAAATAGTCATCAAGACTGGTATGCCAAGACAAAGAAATATGGCCCAAATGAAAGAACAGATCAAAAACTCCAGAGAAAGAACTAAATGACAAGGAGATAACCAACCTATCAGATGCAGAATTCAAAACACCAGTAATCAGAATGCTTACAGAAATGACTGGTATAGCTGCAAAATAAAGGAAGAAGTGAAGGTTATACAAAGTGAAACAAAGAAAAATATATAGGGAACCAACAGTGAAGGGAAGGAAACTGGTACTCAAACCAATAATTTGGAACAAAAGGAAGAAATAAACATTCAGCTGGAACAGAATGAAGAAACATGAATTCAAAAAAATGAGGAGAGACTTAGGAACCTCTGGGAGAACTTTAAATGTTCCAACTTCTGAATCATAGGGGTGCCAGAAGAAGAAGAGAAAGACCAAGAAATTGAAAACGTGTTTGAAAAAATAATGATAGAAAACTTCCCCAAGTTGGTGAAGGAAATAAGCATACAAGTCCAGGAAACTCAGAAAGCCCCAAACAAGTTGGACCCAAAGAGGAACACGCCAAGACACATCATAATTATATTACCCAAGATTAAAGATAAGGAGAGAATCAAAAAAGCCACAAGAGAAAAGAAGAGAGTTACCTACAAAGGAGTTCCCATAAGACTATCAGTTGATTTCTCAAATGAAACCTTACAGGCCAGAATGGGCTGGATAGAAGTATTCAGACAAGATTGGGCTCATTCAGGGTGGTATGGCTGTAGACTGGAAAGAAGTATTCAAAGTCATGAAAGGCAAGGACCTACATCCATGATTACTCTATCCAGCAAAGCTATCATTTAGAATGGAAAGGCAGATAAAGTGCTTCCCAGATAAGGTAAAGTTAAAGGTGTTCATCACCACCAAGCCCTTATTATATGAAATGTAAAAGGGACTTACCTAAGAAAAAGAAGATTAAAACTATGAACAGAAAATGAGAACAAACTTACAGCTATCAACAAAGGAACCTTAAAAAAAAAACAACTGAGCAAACAACTAGAACCAGAACAGTATCACAGAAATGGAGATCACATGGTTGGTTAACAACAGGGAGGTGGAGGGGAAGACTGGGGGAGAAAGTGCAAGAAATAAGAAGCATAATTGGTACAAAACAGACAAGGGGAGGCTAATACTATAGGAAATGGAGAAGCCAAAGAAATCATGTACGACTCATGGACATAAACTAAGGCGGGGAGGTGTTAGAGGGAATGAGTCACTGGGTGTAGGGAGATACAGAGGAGAATAAAGTGGGACAACTGTAATAGCATAGTCAATAAAATATACTTAAATAAAGAAATAGAGGGTTAATTACATTAATCAAAATGTTAAAATAATAATAGTATGAACAAATCAGGAAGTAGGTGTACATCATAATTATAACTGTTAAATTCAAAATTTTTTCAATCAGAAATTCAATAGAAATTGTACGTCTTAATTCAAGCTGCTGTAACAAAATATAACACACTAGGTGGCTTAAACAACAGATATAGTCCTACCTCAGTTTATTCCTCTTCACTTTATTGTGTTTCACAGATACTGCATTTTCATCAACAAGGCAAGATCCTCCATCAGCAAAAAGATTATGACTCGCTGAATGCTCAGATGATGGTTAACATTTTTTAATTAAGATATGTACATCGGTTTTGAGGACATAATGACATTGCACACTTAACAGACTACAGTATAGTGCAAACATTAATTTTATATGTACTGAGAAAGTAAAAAATTTTGTGGTTTGCTTTATTGTGAGAGTCACTTTCTAGTGATGGTCTGGAGCTGCATTCACAATATCTCCTAGGTATGCCTGTATTTCTTCTTCACAGTCCTAGCGGCTGAGAAGTTCAAGATCCTGATGAAGGTCCTTTTCCTTACTTATAGGTATTCACCTTCCCACCATAATCCTTAGGTGACAGAGAGAAGGTAAGCGCTGGTGTCTCTTATTCTTCTTCTAAGGGTACTAATCGAATCATGGAATCTCCACCCTCATGATCTCATCTAAACCAAATTACTTCCTATATATCCATCTCCGAATACCATCACATTAGAGGTTAGAGCTCCAACATGAATTTTGGAAGAAAATACACATTCAGTACATAACATATCAAGATAATAAATCAATAAAAACATACTAATTAGTGTATTATTTTAAATTATTGAATTAACCCCCAAGGATGCTCTGGAAAGATTTTAATTGTGCCACAAGGAGTGGCACTAGAAATGGAAAGTCAAGACAGGGATCATTTTTGGCTGTGGATTTTATAACTTTGTGTCATTGGAATAATTTTATGCTGTGTGCATACTTTATTTTATGACTTAAATAAAGCATTGGAATAAGATAAAGGCCATATTTGTTAGGATACTCAGAAAATTTTTAGATATTCCAAATTTTTAAAATCATCAAAAACAATGTGATTAGAATATATGTTACAAATCAAAAAGTTTTTACTTTCTTGTTTGGGCAGCCAACAAATACTTACCAACATATGTGAAAACAAATTGCAAAATAATGTTTTGTTATCCATTTATTTCTTAGAAAAACATTGTGAAAGTTGACAAGCTCAAGCTGTACTAACATGAAGAAGATAATACTAGACTGTTTTATTGGATAACAACCCGTATACCATTTCTTCACAATAAAAGTTAACCTTGCTTTATAAAAGATGGTAGCTTCCAAATTTCTACATTTGCTTTAGTACCCCCACCTCATCGATATCCTCAGTCCATTGATACCATGTCTTCCTTTCAACTCTCAGGTCCCTCCTACCTTTCTTTGCCTTCTTCTTTATTGTAGATGACCATCATGTTTACCATAAACCCTCCCAATTCCCTTGCACGTTTCTACTGCCTTCATGGTTTCTCCTTGTCATTCATTGAAGACTTGGATCTGGAGTTCTCTTTCCTTATTCCTCAAAGTCTGCCACTCACCTAGATATCAGAAACCACATGAATGACTGACTTATCTCACATGGTTGCTCTGATCCTTGACTTCCTTCTCTCCAATAGCTCTTTCCTCATGTCACCTCAGCCACCCCATTCCAACAGTATGATCCAGGGTGTTCAACACTTGAAGCTGTTCGGGCTTCATAATCATTAGTTCAATCATTCCGTACTCTCATAACTTAAACAGGGAATAGACCTACCCTTTTATTCTCTTTTCTCTTCCTGTTGGTTGGAATTGGAATGCTAACGCGGACCATGACATGAAAGTCAAACAATGGAGAAAACATTGTATAAAACAGAGAGGCTCTTAGGACCCTCATAATAGCAGGTGCATCATACCAGTCTGGGCTTAACATTAATTTACTGGAGAGAGAAACTTTATATGAGCTGCTGCCATTTTGTGTCTAGGTCCAGTGGAATCTGATTCTAGTTCTCCGATATCACTATAAATTCTTGGTCAACTGTTCAAATGGCCACTCAACACTGTTTGGCATTCTTACCATCATTTCTCTAGTAAGTTCACTCTCCACAGACACCACATATTGCCTTGAAATAACCTGTAAGTTCTTCTCTATCTCCCACCCTTTCTCTCTCATCTCCACACTAATTTCTTGCTTCATACTTCTTAAAGCATATAATTAATTATTGCTTTCAAATCTATTAACTAAACTTAACCTTTACTTACTTTTTCCTTTTTTCCTCCAATGTCCTTGGAAGAAATGAGGTTCCTCCCTAGCGAAGGCCAATCACTCTAGGGGAGCCGATTCCCACCCTTCTGCCACCATGGTTATCCTCTCCCGCCTGCATTTTCAGTTCCCCCAACCCCAGAAGATGCTTTTAGTTTTCTAAAAGCAGCATCTTAACTTGCTCCAATTGTTGTCAACTTATAGAAAACTCCTCCATGGCACCTCCCTTTCTAGCTACTGTTCTCTCTCTTCCCCTGCACATGCGAGCTGCTCATAAGCATTATCTTTGCTCACTGTGCCTATTTTTCTCACCTTCCATTAATGAATCAACCCACTTCAGAGGTACTTCTTTACCATAAACCTAAGGACATTACTTTTGATAAGAAAATATGCACTTGAAGCCTGTATAAAAACCATTTAATACAATTCTTGTGTTAATGCTGGTATCAGAAAATGAAAGGTCACAAACAACCTCCAATCAATGGATTTTTTAATCTTAAACTCACTTGACCTTATGTGCCCATATTTTTTCTTGACTATTGTAACAAAAAATTCTCCTGGCTTTTCTCCTATCTCTCAGGCCAGTCATTTTCCACTTCCTTTACCGATTCAGATTTTTATTTTCAAAAGCTCCAAATTCTTTGCCTTCTCAGTAATTTTGCATATGCTGACCTCTTCCCCTAAATACCCTCTACTCTTCTCTTTGCAAGGAAAACTTTCATACATTCTTCAAGTGTCATTTAAGTATTACTGTCTCAGACAGACAGGACTTGCATTAATCCCCAGTCTAAACTTGTAGGCCACCTTGTCTTTAAAAACCTTTGTTATTTTACAGTTTCGTACTCATTTTGTAAGAGCAGGGACTATGTTCGCCTATTCATTGCTACAGGAGCAGCCTAATGCATGGAAGAGCCTCTATAATTATTTGTGGAAAAAATGTGCGAAAGAATAATTTAGGACTAGGAAATTTTTCAGTTCCCACTATTGTAAATGCAACTATAGAAAAAGGAAGGGGCATGCATTGGGCACATTAATGGTTGTTTCATTTTCTGTTGCTTTCTGTATCAAAGATCAACAAACGTGTTGGTGAGGGGGAATATATTAAAACCCTCTGTATTTTCTGCTCAGTTTTTCTGTAAACCTAAAACTGCTCCAAAAATGTTGTCTATTGATTTTTAAAAAATAGAAAGGCACTATAGCTTAGTAGTGAAGAGCATGGGTTATAAATAAGTCAGACTGCGCAGTTTGAATCGTAGCTCTATTATTTAGAAGCTGTGTGACTTTGGGCAAGTTCCTGAAACTCTTCTTAAGGGCAGCATTGTTTCTGTTTGTTTTATTTTGTTTTGTTTTAACATTTTGTTCACTGCTTTATCCACAGCACCTAGAAAATGCCTGGCCCATAGTATGAACTCAATAAATATCTACCGCATAAAAGAATGAATATACTTAAAAAATCAACCATCAAGTCTCAAACTTTGCAACAAAGTTTTGTGGCAAAACTGAGAGTTCTTTGTTTATATACAATCCACATAATTTTTTCCCTTGCCAGATGGACAGCCAGTGGTATCAATACCAAATGCTTATATTGTAAGATTTTCTCCAGTTCATGTTTCTGTGTTTGAAAAGTTTTTCCACCTAAAGCCAACAATGCAAGTTGTCACATCCACCTTGATTTTCCATCAAGAAAGCACTTTCTCTGAATTGAACTGGCATGGTTCATGTCTTCATGGACACAGTAAGCACTCCAATCTACTTGTTTGCTGCAACTGGATGAAACAACGAATTTTTGACAAATACCAGCTGAGAGTAAACCACTTAGACCGTCTCCAGCTTGAAGAAATGTACCACCCCAACTTAAAATGTCTCAGGGAGACAATCTGCTGCTGTTGTCTAGTAATATCATGTGTATGACTCCCAGGAGCATAGAGAAATATAATTAATGTCTCTCCCTGGAAATTAGAAGGAACAGAACAGCTAATATGCAGGAGACTGCCAAGACCAAAAGCATGTTCCACAAAACTTGGCAAAGAAATAAAAGTTGGCAAAGGAATCAAAACATTCTTACTATGCAGGTTGGGATCGTGCTGAATTCATGTCAACAAATCATAGTTCTCAAGGCCCAGCTCAGCAAATTTATGTTTTTTAAGAAAGAAAAGCAATGTGCTATAGACGGTACAGTTATATTAAATGCCTTAAACTTTGTACAGCACATGGTGAACATTTGTCTTGGTATTTCAAAGTTGAACAAAGTTTTTTTAAGATTCCACTTTTAAAATATACATAAATCAAACTGCCAAAGGGAGATACAATTCATCCTATTTAGAATTTTAACCCTTGTTGTAGAAGGAAAAGAAAAACCTGTGGTATAATCCCTGTTAGACTATCCATCGTTGGCCTCGTTTATCATCAACCACAAAATAAACAAATATTTATGTAGTATATACCATGTGCTGAATATTGTGCTAATCTATGATGATCAATTTAATTACCTATACTCAAAGATGATCAAATATGGTTGAAATAAGGGGAATTAGCACTTGTCTGTTTGTTTATTCATTCAATAGGGCATGCAGTCATTCTGTAGTCCCTCCCACTTGCCAAACCCTCTCCCTGGTGCCTGGCATTTAGAAGTGAATAAAACGGAGAAGGTCTCTGCCCTCATGGAGCCAGATATTTTACTAGGTGTTTTACAAACTTTACCTCACTAAATTTTTACCTCCAAGGTATGACTACTCAGAAACCAGTTTCCTCTGTGGTAGAATTTGGTACTCGGCAACTATGTGAATCTTTCTACATTTCCCAGCCCTCCATACAAGTATGAGGGGCTTTGTGACAATTTAAGATAACAAATGTTGATAAGAAATAACACGTATCACTTCCAGACCAAGACCATTAAAAATGAATGTGCTTCCTCCAACTCTTATCACCTGTTTACATGTGTCTATGAAGGTTGTATGTTCAGCTGGTTTGGCCATAAGATAGAATTTGCCTGGATCCTATGTCACTAAGCGAAAATACGAGCTTTCTTGGGAAAATCAGTGGGTTTGCCTAGTGACTTGCATGAGCAAGAAAAAACATATATTGTGTGAAGTCACTGATATATATGTATGTGTGTGTGTGTGTGTGTGTGTATTTGTTACTGGAGCAAAGCCGGGCTAATACAACTTTGTCCTTCATAAGCATGGTTACTAAGGTTCTGATAATATAAATTAGGATAGAGGCTGTTTGGCTCATGAATCCTTGGGGAGTCTACCGGTGATCTGTCTTCTCTATGTCAAAGAAGTCTAGTAATGTCAACCGGTCAAAATCTGGCAATGCTGAAAGAAAGTTTATCAGGAGATAGAGCTGTGGGATTCTGTCATTTCCCACAACCTTATCTCATAATTGAGCATTCTAAATTGTACATAGCCATAACTCTAGTCTCATTATGCTGCATGTCAAATTTCTAAATTTACCCACAAATTAGATAAAACAACCATTTTTTAGTTTTTTCATCTCCAAACTATTTTTACAGAAACTAGAACAAGTTCAGGATCTAGAGTCAAACTCGTTTATCAGAGACATTTTGACTCTAATTAACCAGGAAGACAAGATGAAATGAAGCCAGTATGTACCTGTTTAATCATCCAAAGCCATATTGCCTTACGTATCAGAAAACTTGCAAACAAAATTTACTTAAATCTCATACCTACTTATAATGAATATCATGTTTCTATATGATTATATATAACTTGATTGAAAACACATTTTTATTTTTTTTAAAGATTTTATTTATTTATTTTTAGAGAAGGGAAGGGAGAAATAAAGAGAGGGATACATCAATGTGTGGTTGCCTCTCACACACCCCCACTGAAGATCTGGCCCGTAACCTAGGCATGTGCCCTGACTGGGAATCGAACTGGTGATGCTTTGGTTCACAGGCCAGCACCCAATCCACTGAGCCACACCATCCTAGGCATCAAAATACATTTTTCAAGTATGCAGCCTTATTTTACATTTTTCAGGTAAGGAAACTGAGGCTCAAAGAGGTATTACCTAACTGGTGAATAGATACAAACCCACATTTATCTGGTTCCTTTCCTAGGGTTTCATGCTTATAGATAGCTAACAGCTCATTAAAGAGAGCTGAGATTGGATAACAATGTGACAGTAGCAGATAAAACTTCCCAAGGACTGGAAGGTCATATATAAACTTGAGATAATGGGTCAAGAAATGTGAATAATTGATGAACAACATCATCGCTATCACATTAGTAATCAGCAGAAATTATTCTGCTGCCTAAATATGAACATACTATTTTAGTGCCATTAATTCTGCAATTAAAAAGAGATGGATGAGACATCATATATACATTTAACTGATAGAAATTCTACATTCTAGGGCAAAAAAAATAAAATAAAAAATAGCAGTGGCTGTTTTCCTGCATCATTCACTCAGTGAATGTAGGGAGAAGCGGATTGAATGGCGGGTGCACTGGGTGCGCACCCTGGGCCCCGACTTCTGAAGGCATGTATTTTTATTTTCCCTGCCTCTCTCTTTTTTTTTAAGGGGCCCAATATTTTCTTCTGCGCCCAAGGCCTCAACTGACCTTAATCCGCCTCTGCATGTAGGACTGAAAGTCATGGGAGATGAAAGACATGAATTTTCCATGGTTCAGTTCATGATTGGGTGTGTCATTCAGAGCATGACAGTCTTGAAACTTTGAGGATTTTTTAAAGAGGAAACCTGCTGGTGTGTTTTTTGTTTTTTGTTTTTGCTTATTCATTGACTTTAGGATGCTTGTGTAAGACCTAATTCCAATGTGAAAACAAGTTCTGAAATATATTACCCCCAAAGTCTTCTAAAATACCATTTGACTTCAGTAAACTTAGAATAAAAACTTTTTAACAACAAATATTCCATATGATTCTAAGGGGATATTTTAGCAGCCTGATATATAGCTAGTGCCCTGGCAACCACTAATTTCACTTTGGGAGAGAAGTAAAAAGGAGAAAGCAACGATGAACATGGAGTATCTTGCTGCTAACCCTCTTCTCATCGATTAAAAACACTGAAAATGCAGGAAAAGGTTACATGTAAATCTTTCATCATATTAAAAAAGGGACATCCCACATGCATCAGACACAAATGCTAGTTTTAGTCCCTGTGGCAGCTTATGTGATTGGCTCCATATCTTTCCACTATCAGCCATGGTAAGATTCTTACAGTTCCATGTCTTCGCCCAGTTTGGTTTTTCCCAATCACATAAACATGGACAACAGTGTGGTAATTGCTGGGGGGAGTGGCATAGAAGGGGGCTAAAGGGTAATGGGAAAAAATACAATAAAGTTTTTAAAAATAAAAAATAAATTTAAAAATAAAATTAAAAAAATAAACATAAATAAAATAAAATAACTCTAAAAAAAGTTTACACAAAATTTTTCCTTAATTTTTCTTTCTGAAATTAATGTCACTGTTAGTTTCACAGATATTGGAGGCTAAAGAGGAATCCTACATTTGTTCTGGCTAAATAGGCATGTTTCAATGTTTGATAACTTTCAGAGTGACTTTCTGAAGGACTTCTTTTCATAGTCTGACATAGCAATATTAATGCTGGCCTCTCAGTCTTAAAATTCCAAGCTAATGTTTTTGATGTTTAGAAATGTATATAGAATCACAATAAACTCAATCAAAAAGCCTAGGAAGCCAACCAAACAAAAATGTTTTTCAAAATGGCTGTAATTTTGATCGATAGGATATGACAACTAGTCAGATGGAAAATCACTCCCCAATACAAGATATTGGCAAATGCCATTTTTTCCAGGACGATCTGTTCTTCCAAAGCAGTTTCTCACAAAGCTATTAAAATTCAGTCATTTCCCTAGTGAACATTATGGAAAAGTCATATTTTGTCTAATGTCACATGCAAATATGATTCGGTTTGAACAATGAAAGAAAAGGCAAAAGATAAAAAATCTCCATCACAGGGTTGACCCATTTCACTCCTCTCAATAATTCTATTTTCAAAGAGTTTTAAGAGGGAAGTAGAAGTTGCTGGAAATATCTCAAGCTTTTAAAGAAGAAACATAAAGTAAAATATTAGGGCTATTCTCAAAGCAAGGAAATTATCTCCCCATGAGGAATAAGAAACAAAATAGTCTTTTCATTTCTCATCTGGTAGAGCTTGATTGAATTAATTCAATCTTCAGATTGACAGTTTAGGTGCTCCTGGCTTGAAAACTGAGTTTGGTTGATAAATAAATCTAATGGAGATGACAGAAAATTTTTGCCAGGAATAAGATGTTTCACTTCCCTAGAACTATGCAGAGATACATTCTTTAAATGCTGAGCAAGTTGAAATGACCTAAAGAGCTGGGAAAGCTTTCTCCTCTACCCTTCTGATAGAACGGCAAAGCCACAAAGGGAGAACCATCCACTTCTATCAGTTACAAAGTACAGGGATGAACTGACTTGCTTCTTATCCCATCTTTTTTGTCTCTTACAGCGTGATGACAGGTGAAAAGTGTTGCCTAGGTTTTGAGTGACAGCCAAATCTATGTGAACCATTCCCTGTGTTTAAATCCCATAAAAAAATGTTATAGCTCCTGAACATAAACCTCTGCAGGTACTGGCAGGCTAATTTTTTTTATGGATACAGAAACTGCTCCTTTGCCTTACAAGAAAGACAACTTTAAAGAGCATTTCTTAGCTACAAATGATAAATGTGACGAATGGGGAAAATACTATGAACCTATTATTTTCTACACTTTATCAAAGGAATGAATGTATTAGAAATTATGAAAATTTTATAAAGTTTTTTGTCTCCTTGTGTATGTATAATTAATGAATATCTCCTTCAAATGCATATTAATAGATACACACATGAACAAACATATATACATACATGTACATAAATAGACATACTTCTTCTCACAGCCTCGGCAGTGTGTAAGCCTTCTTTCCCAATTCCACTTGCTCCCATATTTTACGCACGCAGAATATGGCACTGGTGCCAAAGAACAACAGGTTTGTTCTCACCTGCCAGCTGTCTTCCATTGTTTGTGTCTGTCTATGCTAAAGAATTAAGAAGGATTCTGAGGCCAAGTCTAATAACCAACTGCTCGTGGCCTCTCAGAGAAAGAGCGCATAGCTAGATATCTATTCTCTGTTTTAATTAATCTTTCTCTGAACATGGTTGTTTTAAGAGACACAGCAATACAGACCTCAAAAGAGAAATCAACAACAAATAAAAAGTGACAGGTGTCGGGTCCATGAATGTATTGGATGTATAATGGGAAGAAGCAGAGAGACGTGGAAAACCAGGTACATCCCATTAAGACAACCCAATCTGTAACTACATCATTCAGTTAAATATTTCTTAGCTCAATTTATCACTAAAAAACATTTTAGACAGGACACAAATACTTAGCACTGGCCCGCTCGCTATGATCAAGGGAAGCAAGTGCATGTTACAGGGTCGATATTCACGAAGAAGCTACACTTCCCTTTTCTGGGTAATGAATCCAGAAACCATCTCCAAGCCTGATGGGCATTTTAACATCCCAACGAAGCAACTCTAACAAGGTGTCAGGCATGGCCAGCAGGACCCTTTACACGCCCTACAGAGCTTACACTTTCATTAGAGCTCAACTTCATGGTTGTAGCCTTTTCACAATCCAAATGACTGTGTTCCATAAAAAGGAGGGAAAGGCCCTCCCCTGCCTTGTCCTTTTTTCTAATGCTTCAGAGAGTTCTACGTGTGGATAGGCAACGGCATTTCATGGCTACCTCTGGAGCTTCCTCACCCATGTCCAGAAACTTCTAAAGAAGGTTAACTGTTCCCTGGAAGAAATGAATGACAGCTCAGTGATGGGGATGGGGGGCAAATTTTTGTAAAATTTCAAATTTTGTAACCTGATAACATGATCATTTAAAATTATTAGATGTTGCTAAGTTATAAGTTTGGGTGTTGACATCTGGGAAAGTTATAGACTCTTAAAAATTTTATTTTGAATCATAAAGCTATTGACTATTATATTTCAAAAAAAAAAACTGGTAGCAGGTGGGAGGGAATTCTTTTAGGTATGCGACTCTAATCCTCATAATAAACATAACTGGGACAGAGTAAAGAGAGTTTGGCATTCAAATTCTGTTTATCATTCCTTACATTTTCTACTGAAAGATTCCGGCTATGGTGGCATGCCTCACTGTACTTAGCCTTTTTTTTTTTTTAAATCCTTACCTGAGGACATTTTTTCATTGCTTAGGGAGAGGAAGGGGCAGGGGGAGGGAAAGTGAGAGAGAGATAGAGAGACCTTGATGTGAGAGAAACATCAGTTGGTTGGCCTCTTGTACATGCCCAGACCAGGGATTGAACCCACAACCCGTGTGTGTGCCCTGGCTGGAAATCAAACCGGCAAACTGTCAGTTATAGGACAATGTTCCAACCAGTGGAGCCACACTGGTCAAGGCTACATTTAACTTTTAAATTAACAAAATATGGTCTGTTTTCAGAGGATAATGGTTATAAAGCAACCAACCTCACCCTCAGCGTTTGGTACATAATATATGTTATATAATTGGTAGTCGCTATTAATAACTTTTGCACAAGAACAGAAGTTAAGCTGTACATCTATAGCGCTGCCTAAGTGATACCTGCCCAATGAATCGTTTACTTAGTTAACCAGGTTTTGAGATCATACAAATTCATGCCAGAAATTAAGTTCAGTTCCTTTGTCATAATCTAATTTTTTATATTATTTTTTAAAAATCTTATCTTCTACTTACCTCTGTGCCTAGAATAACTTCCTTTTCATTTGGGAAACTTCTATTTGTCCACAATTCGGGACTCAGTCTAGGCCTCTCTTCTTTTAAGAAGTCTTCTCCCGGCTCTACCCTCTTTCCAACCACTCAGAGTGGGTATCACTTCTTTCTCATCTTGGCCACACTGCTATCATAATACCCATCAGAGTTGTGTTATCATTCTTTGGTCTACTGTTTTCTCCTTCTGGATCCCTTAAAAGCAGGGACCTTGAATTTATATTCACAGCAGCAGACAAGTAATGAGTGTTTAATAAATGTATACTGACTAAATAAATGTCAAATCTATTTTAAGTGATATAACCATAATTCTATTTAAATTGAAGCTCTCTTGAACAGTTGCTTATCCTCTTTATCAAGATAAAGAATAAAAAATTTAAAAATAGTGAGCATTTAATACCTGCCAAGCACTGTGCTAAGACATTTATTTGTTGGGTCTCATTAAATCCTCTCTAAAACTCAGTAGATACAGTTCTATAATGATCACCATTTTAAAGGAGAAATAGCCACAAAGAGCAAAAAGTAACATACCTAAGGATGCAAAATTAGTGAACGGAAGAGTCATAATTTACACCTGTATGTCATGACCCCAAAGGCCAACATTTAACCAACAAGATATACTGTGTTCAGTAAAATTTCCCAGTGTGCAACTCCAGTGCTATTGAAGGTCAACGATAGTGCGCATTAAAATACGTACCTATATGTACACACATGTGCATGCAAATACAATACTAGAAAATTAATCAATACATAATAATACTGTAGATTTTAGCATAAAAAAGTCTGTGAGACAGTCATGACTAGTTCCAGGACTAGTGAATACTGTATGTATCTCAAAATCTAAAGTAAGTCAGCAGATGGGAACTAGGAAGGTTTCTGGTGATGCTAACTTGCCTTGATTTGAGGGGAGAGGGGAACGCTCAGACAGACGACCTAAAGGAACTCCAGATGGACTCCACTGTTTTGGGTAAGGAAGCAGATTGATGGCACATGAAAATTAACTCTGGAAAGGGAGAAATAATGTGTCGGCAAAGCCTCAAATCATCTTTCAGGTGCAGCACTCTGGATTTTTTTCTTAACCTTAATATAAAAAATCAGTTCATGGTCTTTCACTGTCACACAAGCCTAACACGTGAATGCAAGAGAGTAAATATCACAGAATGATAACTTTTCACTTGTAACTTGCATCTGTCAACAGCTGGGCTCTAAACTGGCCAAATGTTCTAGGGAGAAAATAGTTTGGAGTTATTTTGGAGTTACTTTGATGATGTTCTCCACCGTGAAAAACCAATTTTCAGAGAGCAAACAGGATGCTTGTCAGAATGTGAAAAGGGAAAGAACCTAACACCGTGCTAAAGAATTACATTTGATTCCACCGCCTGTGCCTTAGAACCAGAAGCGAAACATCCTAGACTGAGAGTAAATAATCTCTTTCTATATATAAAGAGCGATATTTGGACCTGAACCCAAGGGCCTTCAAAGAAGTACAGTGGGATATGTGGTCATACATTTAGATTTTATGAGGTGACAATAATAATTAATATTTTTATTTTTGCTAATAGAGGACACTGAGAAGTGCTATTTTAATACTATTTTGAATTGGGGGGAGGAAGGGAGAAGAGCTGCTTTCTGTACTATTTTCTTCTGTCTTCTTATGCAATTTTACAAAGCAAGAACTAGGGTCACAGGGAAGTAATGGAAAGTAAACAAAATATACAAAAGAAAGATTTTCTTCTCCACAGGATATAATGAGCTTGTGGTAGTCAATGTCGCTGAAGGTCAGAGGGTCAAGTACTGTGGCTGAAGTTGAAAAGAAGGTGAATATTTTAAGATCAGCAGTAAAAAATGACAATGGGGTAGCTGAATAAGGGGTAATCAAATGCCAAGCCAAGATATGGACAAATAACCTTAGAGGTCTTGAGAGGTTTGATTTAGCTTCTGCACATTATTCCTAAACTGAAAATCTGACTGGACCATGGGCATTCGAGGCCAAGCACAGCCTCACCTTACTTTATTGTCAGATTATATCATCAGCATCAGAGAAATGACAGAAGATGGAACAGTTCCATCTTCCTACAAATCTGAAGATATTCTTTGTTTATTGTTGATAGACTTTTATGAAGAGCAGTCTTTCTTACTAGTAAAAACTTAATACTAATTCAGGCTATTTAAACCATGAATTGTTTAGGAATAGCTTAGAATTCAAAGGGAATTCCTCAAGGAAATATGTGGGGACTTGTTTTATTTTTCACTGTATATCAATTTCTGATAAGATGAAGTTTATCCTTCCTCTTTTAGAAATGTAATTTCAATATATGCATCCCATTTTTAATACCCATGAAAGAGTACTATTTGTTGTAGATTTAGATTTTAATATTAAAAGAAAATCTAGAACTGTGGCTGGTGTAGCTCAGTGGATTGAGCGTCGGCCTGCGAACCAAAGGGTTGCCGGTTCAATTCCCCAGTCAGGGCACATGCCTGGGTTGTGGGCCATATCCCCAGTAGGGGGCACATGAGAGGCAACCACACTTTGATGTTTCTCTCCCTCTCTTTCTCCCTCCCTTCTCCACTGTCTGAAAATAAAATAAAATCTTAAAAAAAAAAGAAGAAAATCTAGAAAGGTAGTGGTGGTGGGTAGAATAATGCACCCCCCCTCCCAAGTTGTCCATGTTCTAATTCCAATGGCAAAGAGGACTTTGCAGATCTGATTAAGGTTCTTGAGATGGGAAAATTATTCTAGATTATCTGGGCTAGAGTTTTGTAACCACAGGGGTCCTTATAAGAGTGAGGTACTGGTAGCAGAGTCAGAGAAGGCCATATGATTGAGGACAGAAGTAGATGTAAGAGAGAGGGAGGGAAAGAGAATGAGATTTGAGGAGACTATGCTGCAGATTTGAAGACAGAGGAAAGAGCCACATGTCCGGGAAAGCATGCAGACTCTAGAAGCTGGGAAAGGCAAAAAAAAAAAAAGGAAAATAGATTCTCCCCTAGAGGCACCAGAAGGCATACAGCCCTGCCAACATGTTGATGTTAGTTCTATCCTCCAGTAATGTAAGATAATAAATTTATGTCATTTAAAACCACTAAATTTGTTATAACAGGGATAGAAAACAAACACAGACTTTGACACCGGAAGTGGGCTGCTGCCACCAAAAACAACTGAAAATGTGGAAGTGGCTTTGGAATTAGGCAACGGGTAGAGGTTGGAAAAATGTAGATGACTGTGATAGAGGGTACCTAGGTGACCTTCAACAGATGGCAGGTAAATATATGGATATTGATGACTCTGCTAGTGAGGACTTAGGTGAAAGTGAGGAGCCCCGTGGAGAAAACCTGTATTTCCTTAAAGAATATTCAAATTGTCATTAACTGACTATTGGTAGAAATGTGGGGTGTCAAGGCATTGTTACCAAGGGCTCAGATAGAAATGAGAACAAAAACATCACTGGAAAGTGAAGAAAAGCAGAGTTTTATTATGTAGTGACAGAAAGCTTAGCTGAAATGTGTCCTGCAAATATATGAAAAGCAGAACTTCTAAGCGATCACAGAGTAGTTAGTTGTGGAGGTTTCCAAGCAAAGTGTTGAAGGTATGGTCTAGTTTTCGTTGTTGTTGTTTATAGTAAAATGTAAAAGGAAAGGAAAAAGTTGAGGGGAAAAAACCTCTTAAGTGACAAAACAAAACAAAAATCAGGACTTAATGATTTAGAAAATTTGCAGTCAATCCAGAAGTAAAAAAAAATGTGTGATTTTAGGACTTCTGAGCTCTAGAACTGTAAAATGATAAATTTGTGCTGTTTCAGCCATTAAGTTTGTAGTAATTTGTCACATCAGAAAAAGGAAAGTAATACCATGGTAAAATGAGAAGCCCCTGGTGGGTAAAGAACATGTTTATTTTGGTGGGGAGCGCTGAGGCCCGGGGGTCATAGACGACTGACACCCATTACTGCTCCATTCCGTCACTCAGGCCTGGGAAGTTTAAATATGTAAGGTACACATGACAACTGCAGCGTCCACACATAACCTCCAAAACTGGGTGACTTAAACGCTGCAATGAATCATTTCTCCTAACTCTAACATTCACCTGGGAAGTTCTGATGGTCTCACTCCTGGGTCTGCAGTCAGCTAAAATCTGTGGGATTCTGGCTGGTCTAGAATGGCCTCAGCTGGGATGACTTGGCTCTCTTCCACACGGTATCTCATCCTCCAGCAGGCTAGCCTGGCCTGTCCCCGTGGCGGTGGCTGGGTTCCAGAAGAGAAAACAGAGCACGCAAGGCCTCTTGGGGCCAAGGCTCTGAATTTACATATCATTACCTGCTGAGAAAAGTAAGCCTCACAGCCCGCCCAGATGAAAGGGGTGGGGAAACGGGCTCTGTCTCTTAAACGGAGGGATTGCAGAGCCCCACAAAGTTACAAAGATGGGCGAAAAAATATGGCAATATTCTTGCGTCAGTGTACCACGGGGTTCATGATAAAATCTATGATAATAAATCTTCATTCGGAGTTAGACCTAGGAACCCAGATATACTTGTAAGACATCAGCTTTTGAAATCATTCAACTAATAGTATGGTCCAGAGCCTAAAACGGAGGGAAAGGAGGAGGAAGAAAGAGAAAGAGCGAGAGACTGATCTGTGGGATTATTAAACTATTTGTTCATGGCAGAGCCATAAAAAAAAAAACACAAAAAACTACAAAATCTGACTGTAAACTTCTACTGTGGGAATGAGTTACTGACAAATGGCTGACTACAATGGGATAACTTTTCCCATATCACAAATGCAAAATTTCTCTGATCATCAAAAGCATCTATTTGCAGAAATAATCTTCTGATATATTGATTAGCAGTATTAGTTTTCATTTGAACCTGTTAAGTAATCTTTCTTTTGAAAAGAATTAACCTACATAATCAACTTTTAAACAGAAAAAATATATAGGTAATTAGCCTGAAAATCAGCTGAAATTGAACAGGGATTTGAAATAAGGCCCATTGTACCACATTTTTAATTTTCTGGAAATAATATTACACAGTAACCTAGAACAATAAAGACCTGAGTGGCACCACAGAATGCTATAGCAGGAAAGTATGTGAAACATTAGAAACATGTTACCCAGCATGATTTCCTAAAGAATAATTCAAGCCCAGGCCAGGTAGCTCATTTGGTTAGAGTGCCATCCCAGTAGGTCAAGGTTGAGAGTTAGATTCTCAAGATACAGGAAGTAATCACTGAATGCATAAATAAGTGGAACAACAAGTCAATGTTTCTCTCTTTTTTTAAAGAGAACTTTTAAAAAAAAGAATAATTCAAGACGAGTTGGTTAGATCAAAAACAATAGACAATATCACAAAGATGCTTAAGGACCTATCATGGTTTAATAGCTGAGTTCTACCTAAATTGATTTCAATATCATTTAGACTTTTCTAGACAAAAACAAGATTTTTGGGGGGGAAATTGAACTGAAACTATTATAGCCTAATAATAAACACTTTCATTTGCCTGCATTTAAAAAGTCATATGCAAGGCTTTTTAATAAAAATCATTGTTTAATCTTCATTATAACCCATGAAATGGGTATTATTGTCCCATTTTAAAATGATTAAATAATTTAGTATGGTTATGCCACAACTAAGTTGTACACTTGAGATTGTAGCTGAAATCAAAGGAAATAATCCTTCTGCTCCCCAACCCTTCCTCCAATGTCTCTGTAAAAATGTAAGTGACATGCTAAAGAGTAAAACCCAGGGATGCGAAAGACGAAGGTGTGTGCTTAGTAGTAACACCTATACATTTTCCAGCGTCCTGGTAATTAATGCGGCTCGCCAAATCTCCCTGATCCCCACCTCCTGAACACAACACGTGGTAGCTGTCCGCCCCTTTCGTCTCTTTAGTGGATGCAGTCAAGTGACTAGATATGGCCACAGAGGACAGAAGTGACATGTGAGCCACCCCTGAGGCAGTGTTTAACTACATAATGAAACAACAACTAAAGTCTTCCTTTGTCCCTGGGCAGTTGTCAGCAATGCTAACCTTGGTGGATACACCATCAGCCTGGGTTCCTGAGTGACTACGATGACAGCAATGATAAAGACCTTGTTACTTATGAGAGGCAGGTACTGTGAGCCAGAATAAACCTTTGCCGATTTGAGCCTCTGAGATTGGTGGGTTGTTGATTACAGCAGCATAATCTAGTATGTCCTTACTGATACATACATGTTCACTTCTCTCCAAGGGAAGGGCCTTTGTAGGTTGCACCAAATCCACACATAGCCTGTGGAGAGTAACCAGCTAATCTCAACACTGCAACAAAACACAGGGTTAACTTAAGCAGACATGTGCAGATATAACCAGAACTGACCCATGCATGAAAAAAAGAAGGTGGCATTTCTGAGTAATAAAGAATAGTAGACATGATGCTGTTTCTCATATTATCAATGGTAAAGTCAGGTACTTTTTAACTTCCAACTTATTACAATCAATATGTGACCTCGCCATGTGAGTTCATGTGATCCCATAACTAGTGACTCCCTGCAACTCCACAGGTGAATCTGACAACATCCAAACTTTCTGCTCAGATTTGCAGTCTCAAATTGCTATAGAAGCTTCTAAAAGGTTATTTTCAATTTTTATCAATAAACCTTTGCAGACCAGGAACCAAATGTCTGTGGTGCTTCGCCAGGTCAGGTAACCACACCTTGAGCAGCACTGCTTAACGTGACGAAGCTCCCTTGGGCTACCTTTAAAAGAGAGCTCTGCATTTGGCACCACCAGAAACTCAAAATTTTCCATAGTTGTATTTTTTTTAAAGGACTAGGAAACTGTGCTGAATAGTATTGGATGGAAACGAGACGGACACTCTGGGGAGCACTAGCAGAACTTTGGTGACGAAATGAGCAACCTTGCAGCAAATCACAAATGTTTCTCTTAGCCATACTTACTAAGCACTTTACTAATTCCTAATGGGAAAGATTTAATAGTTAATGTCAAAACATCATGTATATTATTTAGAGTTCATTGCATAGAAATTATTCTTAGGAATAGAGTAAACCAGCCACAGTTTGCAATCCCTAGGGTAGGACTGGTATTCTCAGGTAATCTTTTGTGGTCTTAAAAGAACAACTGCAGTTATAGGAGTGCTAAACAAATTGTAAAGACAAATCCAAACGGTGGACCCAAGATTGACAATTGTTATATGAGAATTCTAATTTCCATTCTGAGAAGACAGAGCAGAAACAACTTAGACAGAAGGGGCCCGAGCATAGTTCATTCCTATCTGAACATGCTGCACATTAGGATTTTTACTTTAAAAATGGTATGTGTGTATACACATATACACACACACACACGTACTACATTTAAGTACACATCTAAGTATACATCTAAGTATACATACCAGGGATTCTCAGCCTTCGTACTACAGCCTTACAGGACCAGTAAGCCTTTGTTATGGGAGCCGTGCTGGGCATTGTAGGATGTTTAGGATCGCCCCTGGACCCTCCTCACTAGATGTCAGTGGCATGGTCCCAGTTGTGACAACCAAAAATGTTTCCAGATATTGTCATGTCTCTCATGGGGGAAGAATTTGACCCTGTTTGAGAACTAATGATATACAATATGGATATACCTGCCTTAGTCCCTGGACTAAACACCATAGACAGAATAGCTTATAAACAACAAAAATATATTTCTCTCAGTTCTGGAGGCCAGAAGTCCAAGATCAGGTGCTAGCACAGTACTGTATTTTGCCGTGTATAATGCACACCTTTTGGCCCAACTTTTTGAGGGAAAAATAAGGATGCACATTATACGTGGGTATAATGATTACACACCATGGGTAAAATAATCCCCTGTGTAATGTTCACAAAAATGTGGGTGAGTGTCATACACGTGCAAAATACAGTAAATTCTTTAGTGCTGCTCTATTCCAGGTTCATAGCCAGCACTTTCTTGCTGTGTCCTCACATAGTCGGAGACCCTGGGGACCTTCCTGGAGAATTTCATAAGGCACCAATCCCATTCCTGAGGATTCCACACTCAGGACTAAGCACCTCCCTGAGGTCGTGCCTATTAATATCATCTTTGGGGGCTAGGGTTTCAGTATATGAATTTGTGGGGGGACACAAACATTCACTCCATAGCAATATCTTTTAACAAACCATTTTACAATTTTTTGAAAACACTTTCCTAAATCCATTATGATTCATTAAAAAGCAAACAAGTATATTCTTTTCATGAAAGCAGGTTGGGACAAACTATTAAAAGCATCACTTAGTCAATATTTTATGCAAGTGATTGAGTTTTCAATGCACTGTATCAGGTACTGATCTCTGTGAAGCAAAGTTCCAAATATCGCTCAAAAAGATATGCTAAGATATAAAACACTTAAATTATTCAAAGCGGGTGGGAAGGGAAAAACAATGTTGAGACACGAAGGTTGTACACTTACATTCCAATATGTGGGAATACCAGTCAGAAGACATTCTTGAACTTTCCTCCTAGGACCGGAGGCACTGTACCTTTAAACGGAGCCAACTGCAGTAACCTGCATAACTCTGATGGAATGCAGAGCGTTCTGGGATTCTGTCTAGTCAGGCCTCTGGCAGGGCTGTGGCAGCTTTGTTTGTGGGCAGGCGACCTCCTCACATTTCTGCTATTTTATCCTTAAGAAAGTTGCCATGGAGACTGGCATGGAGATGGCCGTCAGCCAGGCAGAGGGAGAAGGGGTTTTAAGTTGAAAGAAGCACACGCACTCACACACACTCAAGCTTTTACTCACATATACTCCCCAAATAAACACACCTTTGTGTGGACATAATCAACTCTTTAGAAACACACTTTGTGTCACTGCCTACTTGGGTAAATGGTTCGGCCATTGTTTCTTTTCTAACGTGTCCAAAGAAACATCACCAGATAAGGGGCAGTTAATGAAGTAGGAAAATAGCACCTATTAAAAGTAATCCATCACAGCTCGTGAACACCCAGCTAGTCGGCATCTGATGGTAAAATCTGTTTGCTTGGAAAAAAAGAGTCATGCGATGAAAAGTAAAATGATATGGTAAATGAGGAATTTATTCTTCATTTGGTGAAAAAAGAAAAGTGATGTAGTCAAATTATGGAAAATGGTCCAACATTTTCTTTTATTTGCACACACAAGATTTAAAAATAACATAAAGCTTTGAAGATCTGGTTTTTAATTTTGGAAGGACAGCTGAATTGGGATTCCCTGGAGCATTCTGAACAGCCTCCAACATCTAATATTTGGTGTTTAGAGTACTTTCTACTATAACCTTCAGCTCAAGGTATTTTGTCAAAGGTGATGATAAAATTCTGAAGTATGTCTAAGTCGGCGAGAGGCATATGCAGGAAAATCATAAATCCTTTAAAATTCCCTAAAACAGCTCTGGAAACTTCTGTGCTATTAAAGCACAAATCACTTAGTGTTTATTTGTAGAATAAACCTCTGCATGCAGGTTTCATTGAAGAAAATCAAAGTTTCTATATGCTTTTATCCCTGCATAGACAATATGCAGGAAAGCATCTCTATGATTCAGATGACTGGGGTGAGGATCATGCAAACACGCCATCAGTCAAGAAAAGAAATGAAAGAAAAAGTTTAGAAGAGGAAACTTACTGCTTCTTCTGAAAGTCAGGTTGACTACACAAAAAGACTGACAGCTGCTATGTGTGACCGACTAATTCACTCGGACAACACTGACAGTTGTGGACAATGTGGTCCCTCTTCCTCTCTTTCCTAACGATGTATTCCCTTAGAGATATTGGTGTGTGGGCTTCTGTGTGCCCATGACAAACTGTTCTAAAGCACTTCACTTAAGGCTTAAGTGGAAGCTTTGTTTTCCGGGTTTGGGGAGCACTGCAGTCGCACTCTTATCATCACTCCATGCGTTACAAAACCCTAGTGTTTCACAGTCCTCCTGATGACCAACCACCCTCAATTTGACATGGTCCTTTTGGCACTATATAAATACAACCTGCTGAGATTGGTTGTAGCAAAGAAACTACCCAGTTATTAGGCTTAATAAGCACCACCTTAATACTGTTCAAATCAGCTTGTGGTCTACATATGTCAGCAACATCTGAATCCTCATCTCCGTTTGATTCCCTGTGCTCCTTGCCTGAGGAATGACACAACAAAAGGCAGGAGTCTGTCTAGACAGAAGTAATTTATCCCAACCATCTCTTTCTATATCCCACAGAAAGAGATGCTACATATTTTCAAAACCCCATATATGTGACCGTGCAAAATGATAGTAATGACATGATATTTTACCATCCTGTTAAATGACAACCCAAAATACTGAGAGTCAATATCACATTCATTTTAAGGCAAAGGACATGCTTTACATTATAGGAGTTTTGGGTTTTTCATCATAGAGTACAGAATAAAAAGTCTTCATTCTGGGACACAATTCTGATTGTATTCAACTGTAATATTTTACACATATATCAATATTAGTCCAATGTTCACAAAGAAGTCCTCTAACACATGGCATTGTTTTCAGCAGGAATGAAGGTAAGAATTTTTAATAAGGGCTATGACTTTTACATTTTTTACAAATGAAATGAGCACCGTGCTTGTGAGCCTCTGCTGGCCCATTAGGCTTTGACGTTACTTCAATTAAAAAAGATTTGCAAGCCAAAAGCTTAGAAAGTTAGTTAACTTAAAAGGTATGTTGGGACAAACAGAAAAAGGCAAAAATAGTCATTTTCTTTCAGAAGTGCAATTGCATAGAGAATAATTTTCTTTCATTGAGATAAGGCAAGAAGCAAATGGAGAGAGATATTTTATCACAAAGTATCTCACTTATATAAACAAAAGCAGCTTCTTCCATAAGGGCTATTAAGGCTGGAGTAATTGCCAACATATATGATTCTGTTGATAACCTGGGAGATCACTGGGATCAGGATTTAGGTTTGGTTTGCATTTGTTCTACTTGTCTTTACCTTTCCGTTCAACTTACCCGTCCTACATTTCATCCCTCCAGAGCTTTGCCCCCACTACCTAAGATAGTGTCTAATTGTGTCATGATCTAATCTAAATATATAATAATGGCTGAGGGTGAATGGGACGACTAGCTGTTCAGGGACCATTTATCTACCAGGCACAGTGGGCGCAGTGCCAAGGGTCCACGATACTTTTAGAGACTCAGAAAATGCTTTTATATTTTTTATTAGAAAAATATATATACTTTGGTCACAAAAATGTTATCATATATTCATATATTTGTGTTGTCACCCACAGTGTCCTAAAATAAAAATTTTAACATAATCTTTTATGAAGGAAAGGGCCCGTGGAAGTCATGCAGTGGAGCTGTCGCTGTCCAGCGATTCATGCCCTGGACTGACTAGCAACCCTCATTGATCGGTTCCTCTATTTTCTGCATCCTCTCATTCTTTTTGACTAACTTTCATGTGATGGGAACTCCTTTTAGAGAGAAGACATGAAGCAAAGATCTTAAGAGATGCTTTGTAATAGTGCTCTGAGAATGATCAAACTAAAAAGTCTAATCCTCACAGACTCTGAGGGATGACTGTCAGTCTAAGATATACCACTTATTTATGATGACAGTGATGATGGTGATAAGTCACATTTGCAATACCAGTATTTCCATAATCTTTATGTCATGTACAATGAGAAAATATATCCTTTTTTAAATATTTCCCCAAATAGTGAGTAGCACAGCTACCTTCACTGTGATGGTCAATTTTCTACACTTAGCCTTATAAATGCTAGGATTATTTTCTATGACTATTTTTAGATAGTAATGAGGCTGCATAAATATGATCTCATGTCTAGAGATTTTTGGAAGCCATGTTATATAAGAATGCGAAAAAAACTGAAATTCAGCTCATCAATCTTTTCTCTTATGTGACAAATGATATATAGTGTTAAAATACAAAGCAAAATAATAACAAAAAGACAAAAAGGGAATCAGGGACACAGGCAAATATGAATATATACTTAGATCAATAAACATAACTCATATGAGTCACTGTAATCTCCAGAAACCTGACTTGTATTATATAAAGGAGAAGGAGAATTACTGGTTCAAGGATTCCAAGGTAAAACTTAATAACTTCAGGGGGGAAGACATTCAAATGGTTTTGAGCACCCCTGGAATCACAGACCTGAATGCCTCCAGCATATATTACCCTTGTAATTTTCTCTACTTCTCTCCTTCCAAGAGAAGGTCAAATTCTCCTTCCAAGAGAAGGTCAAATTTACAAAGAAAGTAAGCAGAGGAACTGGGATTTTAAAGTAGATCTTTTCATCAGTCTGCTACACAGAATGTTTGTTACAGTGGAAACGGTGAGTGCACTCAAGGAATTGCATTTAAAAACTGGGCATTCCAAAAAGTGCATATCTCATTAATTTTCTGGGCTCAAACTGAAATATGTAACTGAAAACAGCCAACGGAGCATTGAGTATGATGAAGTCTGAGACAAGAGTATAGGTTTCCTCTTTGCAATGTAGCTTCTTGGGGCCATGTAGGCGTTGTCAGTACTTATTTTAGAGATTGATCTGTGATCAGGGGATCAGATCTTAGAAATGAGTTATACTTCAGGTGTGAAAGCTATTGGAAAACCTAAATCTATAAGAAAAAATTTAAAGTCCAAAGACAGAGAGTGTTACACTCCCAAAGCCCTTATTTTAGTATACATCTTTTCTAGAAACGTTTCTTCCCTGGGCTCCTGAATATAAGTCTATCATTTGATAAGAATACAAACCTTTAGTAATGAGTTGGTTAACCAGTGCCCAAACAAATATCATCATCTGGGACTAAAAGCGCATCTACTATTAACTTAATTTTTCTTTGTATTTTGTGTAGCAATAAAGATATGTCAACCCTGTGAATGGGTTTCAATTTAATTTCTATTAAAATACCAATGTCATTTTTCACAGAACAAGAACAAATAATCCTAAAATTTACATGGAACCACAGAAGCCCTCAAATAGCCTAAGAAATTTTGAGGAAAAAGAATGAAGTTGGAAGTGTTATGCTACCTGATTTCAAACTATGCTACAAAGAAACATGGTCCTGGCACAAAAACAGACATAGATCAATGGAACAGAACAGAGAACACAAATATAAACCCAAACTCATATGGTAAATTAATCTATGAAAAATGAAAAAAGATATACAATGAGATAAAGACAGTCTCTTCAATAAGTGGTGCTGGGAAAACTGGACAGACACATGCAAAAGAATAAAACACCAGTCCACTTTCTTACACCATATGTAAAAAATAAACTCAAAATGGATTAAAGACTTAAAAACTTGAAACTATAAAACTCCTAGGAGAAAAAGTAAGCAATAAACTCTTTGATATTGGTCTTAGCAATATTATTTTTAATATGTCTCCTAAGTCAAAGACAACAAAAGCAAAAATAGGCAAATAAGACTACATCAAACTAAAAAGCTTTGCACTATGAAGAAGATCGTCAACAAAACAAAAGGGCAACTTACTGAATGGGAGAAGATATTTGCAAATGATCTATCCAATAAGGGGTTAATGTCCACAATTTGTAAAGAATTCATGTAACTCAACATAAAAAAAAATCTAATTAAAATTGGGCAAAGGACCTGAATGGATATTTTTCCAAGAGGACATACAGATGGTTAACAGATTCGTGAAGAGATGCTCAATATCACTAATCATCACAGAAATGCATATCAAAACCACAATGAGATACCACCTCATATCTGTTAAGATGGCTATTATTGGAAAGACAACAAAGGTTAAGTGTTGGCAAGAATGCAGAGAAAAAGGAATCCTTGCGCACTGTAGGTGGGATTAGAAACTGATGCAGCCACCATGGAAAACTGTATGGAGATTCCTCAAGAATTATGAATAGAACTATACATGACCCAGCAATCCCACTTCTGGGTGTTTATACAAAGAAATCAAGAACACTAATTCAAAAAGATATACACTATTATTTTCATTGCAGCATGAATGACTACAGCTAACATATGGATACAACCTAGGTATCCATCAATAGACAAATGGATAAAGAAGATGAAGTACACATATATAACAGAATATTACTCAGCCACAAAAAATGGTATCTTGCCATTTTCGACAACATGGATAGACACAGAGGATGTTACATTAAGTAAAATAAGTCAAACAGAAGACAACAAACACCATATGATTTTACGTATACATGGAATGTTAGCAAAACAAACAAAACAGAACAGAAATAAACTCATAGATACAGAGAACAAACTTATGGTTGCTATATAAGAGGAGGCAAAAGAATGGGCAAAAAAGGTGAAGAGGATTAAGAAGTACAAACTGGCAATTATAAAAACTGTCATGGGGATGTAAAGTACAGCATAAGGCATACAGTCAGTAACATAATAACTATGTATAGTGACAGGTACGTTAGGTTTATCGGGGTGATCACTTTGTAAGGTATATAAATATCTAAATACTATGTTATACACCAGAAACTAATATAATACTGTATGGTAACTATAATTTTAAATTTAAAATAATAATATGTTTTTAAAAGCCAACTCTTACATTCTGTTAACATAAGTTAAAGTAAGCTTCTTGTCAGTTTGTTTCCAAGACATCTAAAGTCAATGGAAATATATTGTACTACATCAGACACTGAGAGAGCACAGAGAAATCCTGTTACTAGGCCAGACTGGACAAAACTATAGCCTCTCAGTTACTCTACATCCATTTCTGAGGGTCCTCTTTTGTACACTCATTTAGTTGATTGGTTGGTTGTTTTAGTTTTTGTAGTGAAAAGAAAAAATATTTCAATGCAAGACAGCTCAGTGAGTAATACGCAGGGGAAAGCGTGTTTCACTGGCTATTAGCAGAGACTCAAAGAATTAGACTGACAGAAAACTATAGAAAATCCTGAAAGCAAAATGTGGTTTTATGTTTGACATTTTTAACAGCATACTCTATTTTTTTTTTTAATTCATCAAAGTAAAACACAGTGGCTTCCACATCTGATACATTATACTGTAGAAGTACTTTTATGCAGGAGGATAGAAATTTCTTTATTTTAAATCAATTTCTCATGATAGCAAGGCTACAGATTACACAAGTAATGATTTTGCTTAATATTAAAATATTGCGCATAAACCAAGCCTAATTATTTTTTTCTGACTTGATACATTTGAGCAAGAGAGCTGTCCTTTGTCTCTTCTCTTTGGCCAAGATGGGATAAGTTAAAAGTTAATGGCTTCAGCCGTGGCTGTCCTGGCTCAGTGGTTTGAGTGCCAGCCTGTGAACCAGAGGACCGCTGGTTCGATTCCCAATAAAGGCACATGCCTCGGTTGCGGGTCAGGTCCCCAGTGTGCGGGCGCATGAGAGGCAACACACACTGATGTTTCTCTCCCTCTCTTTCTCTCTCCCTTCCCATCTCTTGAAAAATAAATAAAATCTTTATTAAAAAAAGTTAATGGCTTCAAAGAAGTGGAGATGGTATCCCAATTTCTACTGAATGAGTATCATTTTTAAAACTACTATCTCCCTCTCAAAACACATTCACTACAGGAGTAGACACTTGATGCCAATGCCCCCTCACCTCAGTGTTGAATGGATGCAGAATGTTCAGAGGCAGCCTGCAGGTAGAACAACCTTGGGCAAATAAGAAACTCATAGTCATAAGATACACAAATCAAAGCAAAGAGTAAGAGAGAAGAAGAATGGGCACCAGAGGCCTTTGCGTGGGGCTGGATCTCAGCACAGAGCAGGCAAGCCTGCTTACTTCAGCTCAAGAACATTCAATGCCTTTATTAGAGAGTGAACAGAGCAGAAGAGCAACCGTTACAGGATAGTAGAACTTGGAATGAGCTGGAGGTCAGAATGTAATCACCAAAGGGCTTCAGGCCACTGACTCAGTTTGGGTGCGAACCTGCACATGATCAAAAGCCCAGAGGAAGGGGTCAATGGGAGCTGCTTGTTCACATATCTGAGGTGCTTTGGGCACCAGGCTATCAGCCAAGCATGTATTCTGTAGGCTAGTCCAGAGCTCCTAGAGGTGTGAGAGAGATGAGACCAAAACAGTGTCAATTTAATAAATATTCTAATGGTGATTAATCTCATGAGTCATCAAGAAAAGGCAAAGTAAAATCACGATGATATATCTAAACACATCACCTAAGTTGCCGCATTAAGAAAGACTGGCGATACCAAGTGCTGTCAAGGATGTTGAAGTGGGACTCTCATACACTGCTGGTGTAAAACTAACTTGAAATACTGTTTGATAATATTTACCGTTGCTGAATATGCATATCCATGTAACCCAGCAACTTCAATCCTAGGTGTAAAACCAACAGAAATATACATGCAAGTGTATAAAGAGACATGTGTTCAAAATGTTAAGAGTGCCATTATTTGTAATAGCCAAACACAGGAAAGAGAGCAAATGTTCATCAAAAGTAAAAAATGCATATAGTATATATTGGAATATTATACATGAGGAGAATGAATGGACTGATGCTTAATGGAAGAACCTGTATGACTTTCATGAAAATGATATAGAACAAAAGCCAGATACAAAACAGTACATTCTCTGTAATTCTACTTATCTTAAGATCAAAAACAGGCAAAACTAATCTACATTGTTAGAAGTCAGGATAGTATTACCTTCAGGGCCATTTATAGGGGAGGGGCACGGGCAAGGTGAGGAGACCTTCCAGAGCAAATAATATTCTAGTTTTTGATCTGGGGCGTAACCTGATGTGGGTATCTCCACTTTATAAAAATGTATCAGCTATACACGATTCGTGTACTTTTCTGAAATTAAGTGACCCTTCATTAAATGATTTTTCAAAGCTACCAGTAAATGTTGCAAGTAGATGGAAGACAGTGGACAGTAAAAATGGAACACGGTGGCAGGGATATGTCTATAAAAGAAGGGGCCTGAGCAGGCAAGGACAGGCGCCGCTGGGACCAGTTCTGGAAATGGTGGCCAAGAACACACTACATACTGGAAAATGGACAGCGCACTGTTTTCAACTTTGTTCTGTTCCTCACCGTCTCTGTGATCTTGGACCAGCAACTTGAACTCTCTAATACCTGATTTTCTCATCAGAAATATGGAACTATCTTGGAGTTTTATTAGAAAGATTAAATGAAGGAGGGAAAATGTCTGGTAAAACACCTAGAACAATTCCCGGTACATAGTTAATAATCAACAAATATAAGTTATTTTGTAACTGTCTTCTGTTATTGAGTTAGCGCATGTAAAGAGCCATTTAAGAATAAAAACAAAGTAACAATCTCATTTTCTCCATTGATCAACGTCATAGGAAATTCTTTTTCACACCCATGTCTGTGATCAAGGATCCTCATTTACTACAATAGGGAAAGAAATATGGCATGTGCTTGTCCTCAGTTTCTTCAACGTGACTGTAGAGAAAATGGCCAGAATCTCAAACACAATGTCCAAAGACAAATGTGAAAACAAAGAATTGTATCTCAGGGCTGGGAAGGGTTCAGAGGGAGAAACGCGGGTTATATAAGAAACATGTAAGAATTTACCATATTGTGCATACTTTTTGTCCAAAATCTTGATGGAAAAATAGGGATGCGCATTATGAATGGGCAGTAACAATTCCATATCTATATAAATGTTTTTAACTTTTTATAATAGCTTATGTGTTAAAAGAGTAACTCTAGAAAGCAATAACAATATCCATATGCAAAATAATACCCTGGAATATGATAGTCAGTTTTGTTTCTAAATATAAATAAATAAAAACTGAATTAAAAAATTAAAACAATAGATTTTTTTCCTGAAAGTTTGGGTCAAAAACATGGGTGCACATTATAAACTGCAAAATACGGCAAAAAAATTTTCTTTTCTCCATCACAATCCTCTTGACCATCATCAGGGAGAAGATCTGTTTGCGTATATGCATAAAAGATCGATTCTTCATTTTGAAAAGGGAAAAATTAAAAAGTAAAGTTTATAATGCTAAAGTCATTTGGGAAAAACATAATTAGTTAAATAATAGAATTTATGGCTTCCAGGACAGATCTTATATTGAAATAGCTGGCTCTAGAATATGGTATGGTATCCTTGGGTCTATTCACAATTTTTTTTAACATACGGCAAAAGTTTTCGAGAGAAAGAAAACGCTGAAGTATAGTGCTCTGCTTTGCAGCAAAGTGGCTAGCTAGAAATGAAGGGGGACGTCAGTTCCTTTGAAAGAGAGTGAGATGACTACTTGCACATCTGGTGAGCCAATGGGCTGCCAAGAAGTTCTTCCTGTATCCAGAAGGACTGTAAAGGAAAAAATCAAAGGGACAGAACTGCCAACATGACAGCCCCCAGAGTTCAACACTCTTGAGAGATGATACTTCTCTGGAAGAAGAAAGAACAATTTTAAAAACTCTTAACTCTTGCAAATTTGGAAGAAAGGTGAGATAATCCATTGACTAAAAAATCTAGGACCTGGCATAAAATCCCGCATGTAAGAGAGTGGTCCCAGCGTGCGGAAGAGCACAAATTAAAGTGACCGCAATGACATGTGTAATGACCAGGTAACAACAATCCAGGTGCCACCTAGATTTGGTGAGAACAACTAAACCATAAGACTGCTTGATATGTAAAAGATGGTCAATTATGACACCTGCCTTCAAGTTTCAGCACAAATTAGACCAGAGGTAGAGTTCTAGCAAAAGGATTGACAAGATGCAGCTACAGAGAAACCAATTAGACAGGGTTCCGATTTCTAGTTTTCTGGCTTCTCACCTCATTATTTACATAACGAATCAATCATCTCCATACCCATCTGGCTGGGTTTTCCTTAACTTCTTCCTCCTTGGGTTGAACTTTAAGTGCAGAGAGACGTGGTAATGTGTTTCTAGCTCATGTGTCAAATATATTATACTTACTTCTTTTTCTTCATTCACTAACTCATTGATTCAATTGGAAAAGTGGGACCAAACCTGTCTAGCACAATTTGTGCTTTATAAAGCAAGTTGTTTATTACTAATGTCCTGTTATTCCCTAGATATATACAGATTTTTTTCCTATCTATTTTGGTCCCATTGCTGTAATAGACTTTGAAGCTAGATTTAGTGGTTGGTAATTGCCATGACCACAGACAGGTGTGGTTTTTTGTTTAAGTTTGTTTTCTTCTTATTCCTCTATTTAAAAAATGAGGGGTAAATAAAACCTGTAGTACATTTATAATTGAATGCTGACAGCAAGCATGAGGCCATTTATATTTCAGTTAGTACAATAGAAACATATATGGTGACAGAAGACAATTTGACCTTGGGTGGTGGGCACATATCACAGTAAGCTATACTTGCAACCTATATAAGCTTATTAGCTAATGTTATCCCAATAGACTTAATTTAAATATCAAATTTAATTTAATTTTTTAGAAAAACAGAACATTGGTAGAAATAACAAATACCCAATCTTAAAACTAAATGTGCCTCTTCCACCTCCATTTACCCATCTCTGCCTCTCTTCCTTCTCCTTTTCTCTCTCTGTCTCTTTCTTTAATTCATTTAACAAGCTATTTACATTACTGTGGTGAGATCTCAGAAGTCAAAGGTGAAAAAAATATGGAATCAGTCAAAGGTGTTCTCCCAAGTCTTTATTTCCATAACAAGCATTTACTTGCACAGTGGTATAATTAAAAATTAAAAACAAAGAAATTGAAGCTAGAGAACCTACATAGTTACTATAGGTCAAGTTTACTCAGTCTCTATGAATTGTTATACTTTCTTTGGTAATATTAAGTAAAAGGTCACAAAACAAAGTAGCCGAGAAAGAGGGCTCTTGAATTCAGCCTGAGTTTCAAACCACTCCCCAACAGGTACTATCGATGTGGCCTTTGAAAGTTACTAGCATCAGTTTCATCCTCTGGAAAAAAGGGATGATAACGGTACCTATTTTATGGGGTTATGGAAATTACATGAGCCAGATTACATAAAGCACTGTGTCCCATGTAAAGAAAGAGCTCAATCAATGTTACTAGTAGAAGAGTGCCCATAAAAATATTCACAAAATAAAAAACATCAAAATTCTAGAAATTTTAAATTATTTTATGAGAGACCTGAACAACCAAAGGCTAAACATGTAAAGATATAAAGGACATACGCTTTCCCTGCCCCCAAATAATGGTTAAACTGATGATGAGACAGGATATACACACATAATAGTAAATATAATATCCAAAGTAGAGACAGTGCGCCAAATCTGCCCTTCCAATGAATCCATGTTGTAGGCAATAAGATGAGGATAAGGTGCGAATACACAGAGCAAGCTCTGAGGCTTGTAGACTGGGTGGGATCAACGGGGACATTATTACAGTAGAATGGTAGAGTATGTGTTTCAGGAAGTTAGGAGGAAGCAGATTTTAAGTTCAGAGGCTCCGGAAGGCAAAAGGAGGTAAGGCAGAAGGATGGATTCGGTGTGCTTTGCTAGAACTATTACCTGGGCAGGGGAATGTGTAAAAGAGATAGGTCCCAGGGCCACAGGAGCAAGGGAGCAGTTATGAGACAATCCCAGTGCTCCAATTTGATTGTGTTCTGTGGATGGTGCCCTGAAATGTGAATTAGGCCAAATAACGTATGCACGTGTGTGTGTGTGTGTATGTGTGTCCCCAGGTATGCTGTTCTGTGCATCAAAACCTGTCACACCAGAGAACATAAAATTAACATGTAATAGCCTCATATTTGCCTGGCTAGAGAAAGATACTATCTTGGCAACTGACTTAAAGTAAAAAGTCAGATATTTCCATACCATATGAATTCTAGTAAAAGTGAAAATATCAAAGAGGAAAGAAATCAATAAAAGTTCTATATTTCACTATTACGATCACACTATACATTTTAATAAGAAGAGCTAACCTTTATAAAGCGTTAAGTAGGTGTTGGACACAACTGCGAGGACTTTTATCTGTTCATTTATTAATGTTCAAAATGATCTTCAAAAGTATGTTTTAATATTATTCTATTTTATAGGGAAGAAAATTGAGGCCACTAGGGAATAATGATGACACGGCTAAAACGTGGTTCAGTTGGAAAGGGCAGCGAGGCTTTGGAGCCCAAAGGATTCCCACCCGCCTTGCCAAGGAGTACAGAATGACCATGTGCAGATCCTGGGAATATTTAAAAAATACAAACTCCTGAGTCTCACGTACAGAAATTTTGACTCATTAAGTTGAAGGTTTTTTCAAATTTGCCTTTCTCATAAGTTCCCCCTGGGATGCTGATGCTGTGGTTTATGGACTACCCTTTCAGGTGCACCACCCTATCCTAGATAATTTCCATTGTTAAATGAAAGAGAATGAAATATTATAATATAAAAAGGTGATCTCTCATTTTTAAGAGATTTAAACATCACTTTAAAACAACATTCTGGAGTCGGAAGATGGCTGCAAAGTAGGTGGGAGCTAAAATCTCATTCTTGTGCACCCAGTTGGGACACTGAGCCAATCTTCTGAAGAACTGAGTGATCAGTCAACAAAATTCTAGCTTATTTGAAGTTTGGAAGCCAAAGATTGCAGGGGACGATAGAAAACAGACAGTAAGGAAGTTTTGTAGGCTGTCGGGAAGGTTCCCAGGTCCTGTGCCACAGACACGGCTGTGGTGGTCCCCGGCCCTGTGCCAGGGACCGTGGCTACCATGGGACTCTGGAGGAGAGCCAGCTCAGTGATTGTAACTTGCCAGGTCCCTCGCCTCCCAGAGCAGAGAAGTCACAGACCTGCACCAGCAGAGACCTGGTCACCGGGCAGTGGGAGACACAGAGTAGGTGGCACACCACAGCTGAGACAGTGGTCGCCAGCTGGGACAACACTAGAGAAATCAGGGAACCAGGAGACACAGGGAGAAGGGAGAAGAGAAGGGCCATGACTAACTGTGACCCAGATAGTCCCAGGACTGGTCAGAGTTGGGCTGAATGAAAATCCTGGCGGCTAGGAAAGGTCATCTGCAAACAAGGGGAATTCACTCAAAAAAAGCTCTCAGACACTGTGCAAGGACCTCTGGTGGCCAGGACAGAAAAGGAGGAGGAGGAGAGGCGTGAATTGCTCCAAATAAGGGAGCTCCAAAGACTGATCAAAGCAGGGCAACTGGGGCCAAAGTAGCTGTCCCCAGACAGTCTTAATTTAATAGGGGAACTAAACTGCCCAAAAAGGACTTTGCACACACGGTGCCCAAGCCAGCAAAGAGTGAGGAGGAGGGGTGCAAGTTGTTCCCACACAGTGCACCTCGCGCCCACGTGGTGCACCTCACGGACTAATCAAACGTCTGCACACGAAGAGGATTAAAGGTGCCAGCCTGATGCATACGGACAGTGTGGGCCTTGCGGTGCTCTGAGGGCCCTGCTAGAGGCTGGGAACTGGGGAAAAAGGCAGCCCAGACACAGCCCCCATCCTCTCAGATCCACAGGAGAGGGAAAAAAAGAAGAAAAAAAAAAAACCCAGAAAACAAAAAAAGGAGCCCAGCCCCGCTCTGACTGCAGCATCAAGGAAGACCAGCAGAACCTGTTTGGTAGATTTAAAGTCAGCAGGAGGTTCTTTTTTTCTTTCTTTCTTTTTTCCTTTTTTTTCTTATTCTTGCAAGTGTAAGACAATAAGACCTGAAGCTATGAAAGGACCAAAGACAGATCCAGACACAGATCAGAAGGCTAACACCAACAACTGAGAAAAAAATTTCACTTCGATATCCTTCAGAATTTTATTTTTTATTTTACTGTGGGTTTTTGTAATTTTTATTTTTATATATTTTACTTTTTTAATTTTTCTTCCTTACATTTAGATTTCTTTGTTTTGTTTGTCTGCTTGATTTCACTGTTCGACTACTTTTCCTGTTCTACCTTTCCTGTTACACTTTAATTTCTCTTCTGACACTGAACCTGTATTCCAATAACACACTACTCTTGGTCTCTTAATTTTTATTCTTTTTATTCAGATGAAATATTGCTTGTCTTATTATTGTTGTTCCAAATCCTACATAGCACCCTACCTGGGTTTTGGCCCATTTTGCTATCTTACTGAGCTTTATTACTGCCATGGTGAACTTTATTTTCTCCCACACTACCCCAAGTTTCTACCACTTACTCTTACTGTATCTCATCATCTAACCTCACATAAGCATTCTGCTTTCTGGATTCAGCTCACATTCCTGCCAGCCCCCCCGCCACCCTCCCCACCAATACGAATCTTATCTCTTTTTTACCTTTTATAAAAAGGGGCTACTTGGGTGAATTAGCACGCAAGGACACCCTATCTGTTCCCTACTTGTTAGTACTTTAATACCCATAGAACACTCCCCCACTATTTTACTCCATTTTGCCTTTGCCCTGCCCCTGATCACATACAAGATAAAGTGGGAGTTGTGAATACCAGTAAACCTGCAGGAGGAGAGAACCCACCAACAAAGGAGCCACCAACAGGAAAAACCCAAGGGCAAGAAGAAACACCACACAAATGGAAGAAAGGGCAAACGTAGAGCATCCAGATGAGGAGATCAAAGAGACCACACCACTCAGTCCCACAGCACTCCAACTACTGAAGTTCACACTGCCAAGATAGCTGGCAAAGCAGAGCATCAGGAATCAAAAACCAAACAAAAAGAGCACCCCAAAATGGGGAGACAAAGAAAGAACCAGCAATTGAAAGGAATAGAAGTCTACCCACTAAAAGAGCTGAATGAAATGGAGGCAAGCAAACTATCAGATATAGAATTCAAAAGAAAGGTAATAATGATGCTCAAGGAACTCACAGACAACTACGAGGAACTGAAAGAGAACTATGACAGTATAAAAAAGGAAATAGAAATCTCAAACAAGAACCAGGGAGAAATGAAGAACACAATTTCTGAAATAAAAAAATATACTAGAAGGAATTATAAGCAGGCTGGATGAAGTAGAGGACCGAATTTGTGAGCTGGAAGATAAGGTAGAAGGAAATACCCAGGTACAGCATCTGCATGAAAAAAAACTAAAAAAATATGAAGATACCTTAAGGAAAATGCAAGACAACATGAAACACAACAACATTTGAATCATAGGAATACCAGAAGGAGAAGAAAAGGAGCAAGGGATAGGAACCCTGTTTCAAAAAATAATGACAGAAAACTTCCTGAACCTGGAGAGCGAAAATACCATACAAGTTCAGGAAGCACAGAGAGTCCCAATCAAGATGAACCCAAAGAGGCCTACTCCAAGACATGTCAAAATTAAAATGCCAAGTTTTAAAGAAAAAGAGAGAATCTTAAAATCAGCAAGGGAGAAACAAGAAGTAACATACAACGGTGCAAAGATAAGGCTTGGAGCTGATTTCTCAATAAAAAGACTACAAGCCAGATGGGAATGGCAAGAAATATTTCAAGTAATGGAAAGCAAAGGCCTGCAACCAAGGCTACTCTACCTGGCAAGGCTCTCAATTAAATGAAAGGAGAAATAAGGAGTTTCCCAGACAAAAGAAGGCTGAAAAATACATGTGTACCAAATCAGCACTGCAATAGACGCTAAAGGGACTGCTATAAGGAGAGGAAGAAAGAGAGAGAGAGAGGAACACAGGTACAAAGAGGGAAAGATGAATAAGTACCTATCAATAATAACTTTAAATGTTAATAGATTAAATGCTCTAATGAAAAGACATAAGGTAGCTGAATGGATAACAAAAACATGACCCACACATATGCTGCCTACAGGAGACCCACCTCAGAACAAAAGACATACCCAGACTGAGAGTGAAGGGCTGGAAAAAAATATTCCAAGCAAATAGACAGGAAAAAAAGCCAGAGTAGCAATACTTGTATCAGACAAAATAGACTTCACAGAATAGACAAAACAAAGCCATAAAAAGAGATACTGAAGGACACTTCATAATACTCAAGGGAAGAAGACATAAACATCGTAAATATATATGCTCCCAGCATAGAAGCACCCAACTATATAAGGAAAATCTTGGAGGACTTCAAGAAAGATACAGACACACTTCTACTAAGGGATTTTAACACCCCACTGTCAACAATGGATAGATCTTCTAAACAAAATATCAACAAGGATGTTGTGACACTGAATGGGTCAAATGGACTTAATGGATATACATAGACCCTTTCATCCCAAAGAAGCAAAATACACATTATTTTCAAATGCACATGGAACACTTTCAAAGACAAACAACATGATCGGACACAAAACAAGCCTCAACAAATTCAAAAAAATTGAAATCACATCAAGCATTTTCTTGGACCACAAGGGCCTGAAACTAGAAACCAACCTCAAGGAAACAACTCAAACACACTCAAAGTCATGGAGATGGAACAGCATGCTATTAAACAATGAATGGGTTAATAATGAGATCAAACAAGAAATCAAAAAGTTTCTGGAAGCAAATGAAAATGAACACACAACTGTCCAAAACTTATGAGACACAGCAAAGGCAGTTCTGAGGGGGAAGTTCATAGCGATACAGGCCTACCTGGAAAAGATAGAAACATTTCAAATAAACAACCTAACACAACATCTACAACAACAGGAGGAACAACAACAAACGAAGCCCAGAGCGAGTAGAAGGAAGGAAATAGCCAATATCAGAGCAGAATTAAACAACATAGAGACTAAGAAAACAATTCAAAGGATCAATAAATCCAGGAGCTGGTTCTTTGAAAAGATAAACAAAATCAACAAGCCTTTAAGCAAGAAAAAAAGGAAGAGGGCCCAAATAAATGAAATAAGAAATGAAAGATGAGAGATCACAACTGATACCACAGAAATGCAAAGGACTGTAAGAAATTACTATAAAGAGCTATATGCCAAGAAATTTGAAAACCTGGATGAAATGGGCAAATTCCTGGAAAAATATAATCTTCCAAAACTGAATGAAGAAGAAGCAGAAAGCCTGAACAGTCTGATAATAGCTAGGAGAATCGAAGCAGTAATCAAAAAGCTCCCGGCACACAAAAGGCCCAGACCAGATGGTTTCCCAGGAGAATGGTACAAAACATTTAAGGAAGAGCTAACCCCTATCCTTCTCAAACTATTCCAAAAAATCCAAAAAGAGGGAAGACTCCCAAACACATTTTATGAAACCAGCATCATCCTAATCCCAAAACCAGATAAGGACCCCACAAAGAAAGAAAACTACAGGCCAATATTGCTGATGAACTTAGATGCTAAAGTCCTCAACAAAATTTTGGCAAACCACATCCAGCAACACATCAAAAAGATCATCCACCATGATCAAGTAGGCTTCATCACAGGGATGCAAGGATGCAATATTCGCAGATCAATAAACATAATACATCACATAAACAAAAGGAAAGACGGAAATCATATCATCATATGAATAGATGCAGAAAAAGCATTTGACAAAGAACAGCACCCATTTATGATCAAAACACTCAGCAAAGTGGGAGTAGAGGGAGCATACCTCAACATAATAAAGGCTATATACGAGAAACTGACAGTCACCATCATACTCAAAGGGTAAAAACTGATATCTCTCCCACTAAGAACAGGAAGAAGACAAGGGTGTCCACTTTCACCACTTCTATTCAACATAGTATTGGAGGTCCTAGCCACAGCGATCAGACAAGAAAAAGAAATAAAAGGCACCCAAATAGGAAAGGAGGATGTAAAACTGTCATTGTTTCCAGATGATATGATTGTGTATATAGAAAATCCCATAGACTCCACCAAAAAACTACTCGACCTAATAAGTGAATTTGGCAAAAAAGCAGGATACAAAGTCAATACTCAGATATCGAAGGCATTCCTGTACACCAACAATAAAATATCAGAATCAGAAATCAGGAAAATAATCCCATTCACTATAGCAACAAAAAAAATAAAATACCTAGGGATAAACTTTATCAAGGAGGTAAAAGGCCTGTACTCTGAAAACTACACAACACTGAAGAAAGAAGTTAAGGAAGATACAAATAAATGGAAGCGTATACTGTGTTCATGAATCGGAAGAATTAACATCATCAAAATGTCCATACTACTCAAAGCAATTTATAGATTCAACGCAATCCCTATTAAAATACCAATGACATATTTCACTGACATAGAACAAACATTTCAAAACTTTATATGGAACCACAAATGACCCCGAATAGCTGCAGCAATTCTGAGGCAGAAAAACAAAGTAGGAGGGATCACAATAATTTACATCAAACTATACTACAAGGCCACGTAATCAAAACAGTCTGGTCTGGCATAAGAACAGACACATAGATCAATGGAACAGAATAGAGAATTCAGAAATAAACCCATGTCTCTATGATCAATTAATATTCAACAAAGGAGGCAAAAGCATAAAATGGGGTAAAAATAGCCTCTTCAACAAATGGTGTTGAGACAGCTGGACAGCTACATGCAAAAAAAAAAAGAAATTCAACCACCAACTTATACCTTACACAAAAATAAATTCAAGGTGGATAAAAGACTTAAATGTAAGTCGCAAAACTATAAAAGTCCTACAGAACAGCATAGGCATGAAAATCTCAGATATTCCATGCAGCAATATTTTCACCTATATGTCCCCTAGAGCAAGGAACATAAAGGAAAATATAAATAAATGGGACTCCATCAAAGTAAAAAGCTTCTGCACAGTTAAAGAAAAGATCAGCAAAATGAAAAGGAAACCAACCCGATGGGAAAGTAGATTTGCCAATGATACCTCATACAAAACTTTGATCTCCAAAATATATAAAGAACTCAAATGACAACCCAATTAAGAAATGAGCAAAGGACCTGAGCAGACAATTCTCCAAGGAGGACATACACAGGGCCCAGAGATACATGAAAGGATGCTCAGCATCACTAGCCATCAGAGAGATGCCAATTAAAACCACAATGATATGTCACTTCACACCAGACAGAATGCTCATCATAATCAAATCAATAAACAAGTGCTGGTGAGGGTGTGGAGAAAAGGGAACCCTAGTGCACTGTTGGCAGGAATGCAGGCTGGTGCAGCCACTGTGGAAAACAGTATGGAATTACCTCAGGAAACTAAAAGTGGAACTGCCTTTTGACCCAGCAATTCCACTGCTGGGATTATACCCTAAAAATCCAGAAATACCAATTCAAAGGACCTATGTATCCCAATGTTCATAGCAACACAATTTACAATAGCCAAGTCCCGGAAGCAACCTAGTTGCCCATTAGTAAATGAGTGGATCAAAAAACTGTGGTACATTTACACAATGGAATATTATGTGGCAGAAAGAAAGGAGCTCCTGCCATTTGTGACAGCATGGATGGAACTGGAGAGCATTAGACTAAGTGAAATAAACCAGGCAGTAAAAGACAAATACCCTATGATTTCACCTATAAGTGGAAACTAATCAACAGAACAAACAAGGAAGTTAAATGTAACCAGAGACATTGAAGTGAAGAACAAACTGACAGTGAACAGAGGAGCGGGGGAGGGGAAGATGGAGGGAAACAGGGGAAGGGTGGTCAAGGAACATATATGAGGGGCTCATGGACAAAGTCAAGGGGTGGTGGGGTCGAGGGTGGGGGGAGGGAGGAGTGGTGGGAAGAAAATGGACAAAACTGTACTTGAACAATAATAAAAAATTTAATAAAATAAAAAACAATATTCCAAAGCATTAATATGAATATTATAGATTTAGTCCAAAAGTATAAACTTTTTCATTAAGCATGATGATAGAACCAACTGAATCTATACCAATATTTCAGCCTCAAGCTGTGTTTGTATTTTTTTCTCTAAATTATACCAGTATTTCTTCTATATATCTTTTCTGTATTGAATAACAACTTATAAGTTTAGCATACCAATTGAAACTTATCAACATTGTAAAGCATTTTTTAATTTAAATTACAGAAGACAATTCTCTTGGAAATATATTGAACAGTCTTACATTTTATTACAATATTCAGAATCTAACATGATAAAAAAAAATTAACACAAACCAGAACCATCGTTAGTGCCAGTGGAGAGAAAGAGTAACGGCAGTGAAACTGATAGAAAAAAAAATTGTTTAGTACTCTCATGAGAGAAGCTCTAAATGCTGATGAAAAAAATGAATAATGTCAACTTCTCTTTTCAGGAAGATATGGTCGACATATGTTTCCCCATCCTTTTCATTAGGTATAACCAAAATCATTAATATTGTAGGTAAAACAAAAATAAGATTTTAAAAAGCCGAGGGAAAAAGGTAAACCAGCCAGAAACCTCAGGACCTAAGGAATGACACAACAGCAAGTTCTCAAGGTTTACCTTGTGCTTCATACATCCCGGGCTTGGGATTTAAAGAGCCAGAAACCCAGAAATGTCAATGGGTACACTCAACCTCCCCCGACCATCACCACTTCCAAGGTCTGCTCTCTCTATCAAAAGAACCAGGAAAGAGACAGCTTAGAAAGACAGAAACTCTTGAACAATAGCCAAGCAACACCAATAAACACCACAGATAGAACTGTGGGCTCACCACTACCCTCACCAGTGAAGACCGAACAGGGACTTTACACGTCCACCCTCTCTAGGCTTTACGGAGTTCCTTTCACCAGGGTGGTATCAGAGAAGGCTGAGTAAGAAGTTGGGACTTTCAATTGAGCCAGGTGGTAATGAGGCTACTCTGCTGTACCTGCGGGGATTATGGGCTGGGACCCTTATCAGTGGCAGTTAAGTGCTGCAGCTCCCTGCTGGGGCAGCGTCATAGGGGCCACATGGAGTCAGGACCTCCACCACCACCCATGGAAAACAAGGCAGTGCTCCCCACCACGCTGTTAAGAAAATTATATGATAAGTTGGGAAGGAAAAAGGGATGTAAGATTTCTATACTTCAGTCAACTAGTGAAACAGTGGTGCCAGTAGCCCGAGTGTGTGTATGTAACGTAACACACAGGATAACCACTAAAAAAGCCGTACAGACACACACACACTCAAAGTCACTGTAGATTAGTAAAGAATTCATTCTAAAGGGTATTCAAATAGCCCACAAGAAGACGAGAAAAAGAAAACTGAAAAGGAAAATAAAGAGGGAACAAGCAGAAAACAACAACAACAAAACCCTCAGACTTAAGCTCTAACATCATATCTCTAATTACATTTAATGTAAATAGTCTAGGTACACCAGTCAAAATGCAGAGATTGACAGAGTGGATTAAAAACATGACCCATTATACGTCGTCTATAAGGAATTAACTTCAAACATGACATAGAAAGGTAAAAAGATGAAAAAAGATTATATTATGTAAATATTAATCAAAGGAAGAAGAAGTGGCTATTTTAATATCAGATAAATTAGACTGCAAAGAAAATTATCAGACATTGAGTGACATTTTAAAAGTATATAAAGGTCAAGCTATCATTTAGATATAGCAACCCTAAATGTGTATTCACCAAGCAACAGAGCTCAAAAAGTACAAAAATCTGAAACAAACTGTGACATATCTAAAAAGACAGATCCAAAGATATATGGAGACTTTAATACCACTCTCTCAGTAATTGATACTAGATGGAAAATCAGCAAGAATATAGAAAAAAACAGCAGCGCCAACAAACAGGATCTAATCACACTTACACAGAAGCTTTTCAAGTTTATATGGAAAATATACAAAGATAGACTATATCCAGGGACATAAAATAAACTTCAACCAATTTAAAATAATTGAAACAATACAGAGTATATTCTCTGACCCCAATAGAATCACACTAAATGTAAATAACAGAAAGATAAGAGGAAAATCTCCAAACATTTGGAAGCTAAAGAGTGCACTTCTAAATAATGTATGGATTATTTAGCCTCAAAGGAAAATTTTTAAAAAAAGAACAAAACTTTAAACTTAATGAAAATACAAAAGCAGTTGTGGAAATAGTTGAAACACTGGGTTCTCGGAATTATAACAAAATTAATAAACCTCTAGCAAGGCTGTCAAAAAATTTAAAAAGACACATTACTAATATCAAGAATGAAACAGCGAAGATCACTGCAGATCATACAGACATTGAAAGAATAGTCAGAGGATACTAAAAACAACTCCACACACATGCTCTTGAGAAGACCTCCGATGAGATGGAGTAATTTCTCTAAAACCACTGTCATAATTTACCCAATAGGAAATAGACAATTTGAATAATACTATATCTATCCAGAAAAGTGAATTAATAATTTAAACATTTCTCCCCCAAAATCTCCAGGCTCAGGTGGTTTCACTAAAAAAAAAAATTCTACCAAATTTTTAAAGAAGTCTTAACAACTTCTCACAATCTCTGCCATAAAATAGAAAAGAAGGGAACACTTCCTGATTCATTTTTTGAGGCTACTATTACCCTGACACCCAAACTAGACAAAAACAGCACAAAACCAAAACAAACAAACAAAAATAATGTAACCATACCCCTCATCAATACAGTGGCAAAAATACTTACTAAAATGTGAGCAAGGGAATTCAGCAATATATAAAAAAACATATACATCACTAAGTAGAGTTTATTCCAGGGATAGAGAACTAGGTTTCAATATTTGAAAATAAATCCATGTGATCTACCATATTAATAGGCTAAAATATAAAAATCACACAATCAAATCAATTAATACAGAAAAGGTTTTTGAAAAAATTCAACACATAATTATGATTGAAATTCTCAAAAAAGGGGAAACAGAAGAAACTCCCTTTACATGATAAAGAGTATCCACAAAAACCCTACAGCTAACATTATGTTTAATGGTGACCGACCTAGCTCCCCACAAGACCAGGAATGCAGCAAGGATCCCCATCTTCATCATTTATTCAACATTGTACTGAAAGTTTTAGCCAGTGCAATATGACAATAAAAGGAAATGAAAGCATACAGACCAGAAAAGAAGAAATAAAACTATCCTTATATCCATATAACATATTTGATTACATAGAAAATCTCAAGAAATCCACAAAAACTCCTAGAATTAATGAGTGTGTTCAGCAAAGTCTCAATATATGTTAAAGATACACGAATCAATTGCAATTATATATACACACACTGGACTTAAAATTACAATATTACTACAGACACCCAAAAATACTTCGGAATCTAACAAAATATATACAAGGCTTGTATGCTAAAACCTCAACAATGGTGATAGAAGAAATTAAAAAAGGATTTAAATACAATAAACGGAGAGTCACGCCATGTTAATAGATGGGAAGATTCAACACAGTCAATATATTCATTCTCCTCAAATTGACATACAGGTTTAATGAAACATAGATTTTTTGTAGTTAGATTTTTCTGGCTATAAGATTGCAAGGAGGACCTTAACTCAGATTTTTTGTCTTTATATCTATACATATCTAGAAATATACAACATATTCTTCTTTATATTGAAATATTTATCTATCATATCTAGACATTCATTCAAATTCAAAACAAAGCATATGGAATGCCTATTAATGTTATTAATGTATATATATATGGCAGCACAGAGATATAGCCATGAGTAAGACAGACAAAATAAATCCCTGCCACCATGGAACTTTTGTGTGTTTTTGGTTTTTTTGTTTTGTTTTGTTTGGTCTTATGATATCATTTTTAAGACTTGCCTCCTTTGGGTACAAGCAAAACTATTGAGGCATTTCACCTTCACCATCTAGCCCATTTTCAAAGGTATTTGATCTCAGTGGAGTTGAAAAGAGAGTAGTAGGACAACGTCTATGGTCCATTTTATATATTAGCAAAAGTAAATTGAAAGAGACATTATCTAGGGCACAGCATCTCTGAATATTTAAATCCTCCCATATCAGAGATGTGTTGCTATCACAGGTGTAAACTAGAGAAGAGTCCAGAAGCTTTCTAACACTGGCATATTAGCCAGTCGCCTGTATTGATGCATCATAGTGGCAGCCACAATGAAAAGGCCACAGGCAGGGTATCTAAACCCTAGTGGATCTGAAGCTCACTCACATGCCTTATTCTGATGATATGTGAAAATTCTTCCTCTTTTCTATAGTCCACATTGACACTTTTATCACAAGTTTGAGGTGGAGTTCCCAAACACAACGGTGCCTAGGAACATTCTACGGTTCCCCTCTCCTTTATTTTACCTGAAAGTATTGTTATAAGAGCTTATACAGCAATTAACTACATGCCAGGCATTATGCTAAGCCCTTTGTAGTCATTAACTCATTTAGTCTTTGTAGTAAGTCTAATAGAGAAAGGGAGGTTTAGGAAGATGGAGATTGGGAAACTTGCCCAGTGTCACATGGCTAGTGATCATGGAGCCAGAATTCACTCCCAGGCCATGTGGCTCCGTAGTCCATGCCCTGGACTAACTGTATTAACTTCATTTTGGCTCCTTTATAGATCTGCCTCTAATGACTAATTTTTCTTCACTCACATTTTACTTTGATTCCTGTTTGATCTTAGGCCACGTATAACCATTAGAATCACAAAACAGAAAGAGATTTAAAATACATCAGCCAATTCTTATTCCTCATTTGGTCAATAGACAGCATTTAGTCACTCTTGTCTCTATTCATAAATATGACAAGCAAGGTCTTGGGACTGGATCGATTTAGATGCAACAGCTGTAGAACATCAATGTAGCTGCTATCCCTAAGTTGATAGCAGAAGTCAGGGCCCATGATAGTAACCCGTGAAGCTTGCTGATAACGTTTCTTGTGCTCCAATTATACAATTGAATGCATATCAACATAAGGTCAGTGTCCCCATCTGTAGTTTTTTCATACTCATTATTGTTCCCTTCATTTGTGTTGTTTTAAATGCTAATGGAACTTAGTTGGGCAATGATAATAAAAAGACAGTAACTGCCAACATGTTTATGGCAAAGAAGTAACAATTCCAAGTTTGTATTTTTCTGTTTTCGTTAAGGAATGCATCCTGGTTGGAAGTGATTTGTTCGACTATCAGAAAAACAAAGGCCAACATTTGTTAATCATTTTCTTGAAAAAAAAAATAAAGTAAGATCAATCTAAGGTCATCCCAATGTCATTTTTCCTTGCTTGCTTTTATTACACCTTCTGGGGTGGGAAGGCAGGAGATAGTGGGAGCTCCTGCATTAGCAACATCCCACCCCATCTGCGCTATCATGCATAGGGAGTATGTTGTTAATAGTTATGAAAATTACAAATCATTGGGATGCTTGTGAGTTGTGATTCTATAGTTAGTTTTGCTTTCTTTTTAATTTTCTACATGGGTAATTCTTTAATAAGGAAAAGGCAAGGACAGATGAGAAAAGCTAGAGAAGTGAACCCACATCTACGTTTACATCTGAGACAAAAACAAATGGTGTGGAATTTTGTCAGTAATAACACAACTGCTGTGATTATCAAACTGATGGTAGACAAAAGAGGATATAAATTTGGCATTTACTGGGACTGGGGAGGAAGACAATGTTTATGTATAGGGTTACTCTGTAGAATTAATTCAAATATCCTCTAGGACAGTTTCAGCATTAGTTAATTGTATTAACAAGTCACCCGTTTTCAAAAGTAATAATACTCCTTATATTAATAAGTTATTGGGCTCAGGTGATCCAGTCTCAACAATTCAATCATACCCAATTTATTAACTATGTTTAAAACATGTTCTATAGGAACATTTAGCCTGGTCATTTCTTACATACCCATTTCAAAAGAAATGCTTCATTCCAGAGGAAGCAGTTATTCATTCACTGTTTATTCAAAAAGTTTTTCTATAAATATCTGTTGAGCACCTACTCAGAGCAGAGGTATTTGGTTTAGGCTGAGCATGGCAGAACAGGGGACCAAAAAGAAAGGTGCAATAGAAGAGAGAAAATTTTGGAAAAAAAAATACTTTCCTGGAATTGAAATTCTAGCCATGGAGAGTAAAATTACAAAATTAGGCAGTGTGTTATTAGGTGTCAGATGAATGGTGTACAGTAAATCAGATAATAATTACCATAGGAGCAGAGGTTAATTTAGCATAAAGATAATGAAGTTTAAACTTCAGGGACCCTCACTTGGCCAGAACCCTCTAAATAAATATCTACTCCTTTAACTAATTTTGTATATGTAATTTGAAATATATTTCTGAAAAAGGGCCCCACAAATAGCATAGCTTCAGTCCTCACAAAATCTGGGTTTGCCTTTGCATAGAGATTCAGAAAGGCAGAGCGGCCGTTTCTCAAGATCTTTCCCAGCAAGGATACCTTCTTTGCAAATCTGTGTATTATTTTGGCCCTGGCTAGTGGTCATCTTTGCTCTCTATCCATTTTCTTGTCTTTACGATCTTTAAAGAACTACTTTGATTTAAAAAAAAATAAAAACACACTTCTTTCATTATTTGGCAGCTGAAACACGGGGCTGTTCTTCATCTCTGACCATGAGGGAACAACTTTTTCAAAAATAAATAAATAAAAAGTACTTAAAAAAGAACAGGGGTCTGGCACAAAATTCAGAGTCTAACTCCTCCTGCAACCAGCAAACCAATTTAACACAAAACCAACAGCAAATCTTGCCTGGAGATAAGATGGTGAGTTGTACTTCCACAGTTCTTTTTTTTTTCAATAGTCACCCAAGGACACTTTTTTTTTTTTCCATTGCCTTTTAGAGAGAGGAAGGGAGAGCGAGAAACATGGATGCAAGAAAGAAACATCTATTGGTTGCCTCTTATACATGCCTGGACGGGGATTTTATGCACCTGAACTGGGAATCAGACTGAAAACCAGGTACGTGCCTTGACTGGAATCAAACTCTGAATCTTTCAGTTACGGAATTATGCTGCAAAAAACTGAGCCACTGTGGCCAGGGCTCTACAAGTCCTTTATATGGATGGCTTGAATGAGTCAGGAGTATTCTCAGAAATGATGGCAGGACTGAAGTACAGAGATGGTATTTGATGATTTAAAAAAAAAAATAGGGACAAGGGGTCCTGGCCAAGTGACTCAGTTGGTTAGAACAACATCCTGATAACCCAAGGTTGTGGGTTTGATCCCCAGTCAGACCACATATAAGAATCAACCAATGAATGCAGCAATGAGTGGAACAACAAATTAATGTTTCTCTCCTTCTTTCCTTTCCTCTCTCTCTCTTTAAAATCAACAATGAAAATTTTTAAAATTAAATTAAAAAATATATGTAGATGTGAAACGTAGCCAATCATTATAAGTTGTTAATGTAAATTTCATATATGAATACCAATAAATATAGATGTATACATTTAAATTAATCCTAGTAAATTTATTGTTTTATGTTATGACTTCTTAACTTTGTATTTTTCTTAGAAAGACTTCACCTACAGTACACTAAGTTTTATTCTAGAATTTTACAGTTTAATTTATACACAAACAGCTGCTTTCAAATTTATTTTAGCATAAGGTTTGAAGTAAGTGTCCAGCGTATTCTTTCTTTACATGTCTAGTGAGATTTACCAAAGCATTTTTTTAACTTGGTTTCTCAGTGATCTAAGAGGCAGCTTTAATATATACTAAATTTCCATAAATATTTGGATCTGTTCCTAGCAGCAATATTTTATTCCTTCCATTATATTACATCATCTATGCATGCATGGGTATAAATTATTTTAAATATTATAGTTTTAAAAGTCTTAACATTTGTTAGACTCACTACTCTTTACTTTTTATAATTTTTCTTAAATTTTCTTGGCTATTCTTGTATGCTTCTATTTTATTTAAAGTCCTAATGTGTTATGCTTGCTTTGTTTTTATAGAACTAAATTTACAACTGTTACATAGTTCTGTGTTTTTTAATCAATAATTCAAAGCAGATACTTGCTTTCAAAACCTATTACCTACCTCTGATTTTTCTTTCAGGCTTTAACAAAAAATCATCTGTCTAAATTGCTTAGAAAATCTTTACAATATGTGTTGCTGTACTGTAGGTTTGGTTCTAACATACCTGCCAGTCCAATCCAGTTCCATGGGAAAGGGAGGCTCTCTCTCATCAATGTGGAAAGCTAAAAACGGAGGTGCCATTTGTGCCCTTGAAAACCAGTTTAACAGTGGTTCCCTCCTGTTGCAGAGCTCAGCCAGCTTGTTGAAGTCAGCTGTCCCTTGGAGAGTTCCATTCCCTTCGCCTGCTTTCGTTCACACACATTATTAAACAACAAGCAAATACAAAGATCTTTGAATTCAGCCGAAGCAAATCCTTAAGTAAGTCAGGTAAGAAGTGCTGTGTTTTACATATAAAAAGGATCGCTTCTCTCCGTATTTTACAAGGACCGAATTGCCACTAGTTCCTTCTTATATTTGTTTAGAACAAATTATTTTTATTAATAAAGAACTGTGATGTTTTGTCTGATTTTATAAAACAAATATCTTAGCATACTATTAATATTCATTGTGGTCACATCTATTTCTGACACAAAAAGGACTTGCCGCGAATCATTTTTCAGCTAAGGTTACTTTAAAAAAGTAAAATTCATAAAACAAAGGAAAAGTTTTATGTTGTTATTTGTTGAGAGGCTTTCTTCTTATTTTTCATTAAAATCTGGGCAATACATTGGAAATTAAATTTCCTGGCTCTCTTGAGCTATATCAGATCAAAAAGTAGTATGCTCAACATAGGGTTAAAATATGCTGTTTATCTTTCTCATTAATTTCTTTTTTGTGTATATTTTATTGATTATACTATTACAGTTCTCATTTTTTCCCTCCCCTTTATCCCCTCCACCCTGCACCCCATCCCATCATCCCGTCAACATTTTCCTGCCACCACTTTCCCCAGCACTCCCCCCCACCCCACCCTCAATCCTTCCCTCATTTGGCTTTGTTAGTGGGTCCTTTACGCCTGTTTCTTGGTGACCCTTCCCCTCCTTTTCCCCTGTTATGCCCCTCCCTCCTCTCCTCTCATTAACTTCTTAACTAACTTTCCCACAAATACGAAAAGTTCCATTTAAAAATTGTGACTTGACATATAATAAACCCAATTAAAACACACAGATACATGCATACACACACATTTGTGCAGCTTTTAATGGTGCCAATAAATCAACTCAAAACTATAAAAAAGTAATTAGGAACAAAGAAATGACCTGTCTTGATGTTGCTTTTTTTCTTAATATGATTCTAATGTGATTATATATGCATATCTAATGACTACATCTGATGACCATGGTCATCGCTTGATTTATGAATTACAAACGGCCTGACATTTAATTAGTTTGTGTGATTAAATTACATAAATATCTACATGGTGACCAAATAATTACAACTTTTTTATACTTCTAGTTTTGCTCAGCACTCAAGTTATATCTGCCCACATATATCTGCCCACATATACAGTATGTGAACAGACTCACACAAAAATCTTTCCAAGCGAAAAGGAAGTTGCAGGTATTCAAATTAAGATTGAAAGATACACTGTTGAGCACATCTTATAGGATGTACAGGGATGGCATAGGAATTTAATCACTGCAAAAACTTCAAGCCTAAATTAAAACAAGGAAAGATCTAGGAAAGCCAGGTTTCCCATTTCTCATTCATTTTTCATCTCATTTGCTTACAAATTGATGGCCCCTGATGTGTTTTTTTTTTAATTATAAGAAATAACTAATATATATAAATTTTAGGTCAAATTTTTGCTATTCCTGTCATAGTGCTAAGCTTATTTCTGGTTTATGCATTCTGAGTCAACCATGGGTTCTTCACAGCTGGTCACCTGACTTGCAACTGCTCGACTCTCAAAGCTCCAGTACAAGTATTAGTGAATTCAGGAGTTTTGAATTTCTGCAATATGTGGGCTTGTTTTAAGTCAAAATCAGATTTGAAGAATAGCAATGAAGAAAAGGATCCTTACTCCCATTCATATAATCAAGTTGAATAAGTAGGGAACAAAGATAAAATATCTCTTAGACATATCTGAGGGACATCATTTTAACATGCGAAAAACATATTACAAACACGTTTCACTCATCTTTACCCATCCCAATGGGGTGAAGTCAGTGAATACAAGTCGCCTACTGATCCAGAGAGAGTAATGAGAGAGAGAGAGGTAGCACTAAAATCTACCATTAATCCACAAACCTTACATAGCCAATGTGTTCAACGGCTGCCCCACCAGGAATTTTCTCCACAGCAGGTAAATAACCTAGGCTGATCTGTAAATTTCATACATACAGACCTACTTGATGAGAAAAAGAGAAAACTACAGATTTAACTTGGTCTCAACAACTTGTTATTTCCCAAACAGCTAGCTAGGCATTGCTTAGAGGAATTAAATGTGTTATCTTAAACATAGTAAGTTCCTAGATAAAAATCTTGTTGTCCTCCAGGAGGTATAAGCAGATATAAAAGTATAAGCAGGCTCAATTTATTTTCTCCTAATTTTATAGTATCTGTGCTGGAATGTACCAAATGGCCAGTATGTGAAAAGAATGGATGTAAGCAATCTAGAAACTAATTAATCTTTAATTAAGGAAAATCATGGCTCTAAAGGAGAAAAATAAGCAAAAAAATGGAGTATTAGTGAAAGCAGAAAGGGAGAGAGGAGTAAGGCCATTAACTCTGGAAAAACACAGAGAAATAAGAAGAGGAAAAAATATGATTCAAATCGAGGCTATAAAGTTAGAAATAATTAAAAATGACATATTCAATGTGAACTCAGTGAATTTAAGATGAAAGAAAACGGGCTTATAGTTTCTGAGGGCGGACTGCAAACCCACACATAACTCCTGTCCCTCATGAAAGGCGTTGAGAGAAAAGTATAAATGTACACGGAAAAACACACCTATGAAGAGAATGGAAAGGAAAATCATTTTCATTAAACGAGGGACATTAGCAAATTTCAGAAAATTATAAAATAAGTGAATTAGTGAAACAAGGACCAGCCTGCAGGTCTTTTCTGTCAAAGGTCAGACACTAAATGTTTTAGGCTTACAGACCACAAAGTCCCTGTCATAGCTACAAATTCTGCAGCAGCAGCACACAGCATCCGTCAACACTTAAAGGAATGGGTATGGTTGTGCTGCCATAAAATTGCACCAAGACCAGTTGATCCCTGGTTGAACCATTAGGAGCGGTTCTGTACACAGTACTAGCTGCTCTGCTGATGGAAGCCCAGTAGCTTCTGAGCTTCAAGTTAATAGAAAAAAAAACAAAATAAAATTTTGCAATAAAGTTATGAGAATTAAACAAAGAACTCACTGTGGAATAACAGTTCAGTTAAGCCTTCTCTCATCCTCTGTCCACTTGAAAGTAGGCAACTCTAATTGCTCAGGAGAAAAATGCAGAGGTTTTTCTCTAAACAAACGGTGTGATTTCTACAATTGTTGTTGATACCTTAAATAAAGCCTTCTTATTCTCTTTGTATTGTGCTTATCTATGGTTCAAGTCAGATCTCCTTATCTCTTAGGTACCCTGTCCGTCACTACAGCCGGATTCCCCACGCATGGGAGAGGCCCATTGTGAAACGGATGAAATCATTCAATAATGAACAAAACCACACCACCTACCCTGTCCTTCATTCTTAAATATGAAAAAGCAAGCAGGAGCAATAGCCGTGTAAGAAAATCTAAGAGAGTGTAGGAGAAAAACCAAATTTACGCCTAAGTAAACAAGTAATACAGGAATTTAAGAGCGCTAAGCGGGGAGGGGCCCAGCATACTCTGAAATCTGAGTAGACAACTAAGAAAACAAAATTTTTTTTAAAAATCAGGGAATATGAAAGAGTTCTCCAAGATTTAAAAAAATAATTTTTTTTAATTCAGTGGAGTGACAGGATACACAAAAAAAGTCAAATAGCTAAATCAGAAAATAATTTAAAAAGGAGAAATAGTAAGAGCTATCCTCGGTGAATGCTTACCTGTACTCGGCACTATTATAAACATGGATGTATTTACTCCCTTAATCATCTATACTTCTATAAGGTGGGTTCTATTATCATTTCTAATTCGTGGATAAGAAAACAATCACCTATTGGTTTAATGTGTAGTAAAACACACATCTCAGATTCAAACCAAGTGAGTCTGGCTCCAGAACCCATGCTCTTAACCACAACACTCAGTAGGCGAAACAAATGAAGGGAAATATGTGAGACCTGAAGAAGTAATCAGGAGACCTAATGTTAAACTTTCAGGAGGTTACTCAGGTAAGAATAGAATAACAAAATATGAAAGAGAGGGAATTATCACAGATATAAAAACTTTTTTCCTTGAAGTAAAGAAGGAAATGTCTTTTCAGATTTAAAGGGCATAAGAAGTGCTAAGAGAATGATTTTTTAAAATGCTTCAGACTTGGAAAAATTCTCATTAACTTGAAACTTCAAGAATAACAAAGAAATCCTAAAAATGTCTATAAAGAAAAAAGCGTTCCAAGTAAAAACACAAGTTACCTATAAAAGAATCAGACACATAACACCTGCCTTTCTTGATGCCAGAAGAAAATGGAGAAATGCCTTTAAAGTTACCAAAAAATCTTATTTTAATCGTAGAATTCTATAACGGGCCAAATTATCAATCAAATGTGACATGGAACAAAATGTCTTTTAAACATAAAAATCTCAGAAAATTTACTGCATGCATTTGTGGGAATTACGCGAAGATATCTCTAATAAAACAAATAAAAATACAAGAAAGAGAAAGAATAAAGTTTCAGGACATAGAGGTATAACCTGTGAAGACAGTCAAGGAAATTCTCAGAATGACAGTTACACCCAAGCTTACAGAAGCACCCAGGAGGACCAAGGGCTTTTGAAGTGATATCTCTGGCAGAAAAACAGGAAACAGTAATATAAAACATAATTGAGATTTCAGATTAACTTGTCAGTGTCTTTTTTAGCAACATCAACAAAAACCAAAGGCAATTAGAAACTCTGAAAGAAACAAAAAAGAAAAAGATGCAAATTCATGACACAAATATGAAGCTTTTCAAAAATTTTCAAATATGTGAATTTTTTTGTAATTTTATGCTATTGATTTCTATCAAAATGTCATTGTCCTCAGAGATGTAATTTGATATTTGATGAGACTTGCCTTATGAACCATTTATGGTCAATTTTTATAAAAGTTTAAAGTATACTTAAAAAAAAAATGTATACTGCCTAAGTATATGGTACAATATTTTTATGTCCATTAGGTCAAAGTTGATCATTAAACTATTAAAATCTTCTCTCTCATTACTGAAAGTAGGTTAAATCTCCCACTATGGTTACTAATTTGTCTGTTTCTACTTTTTTCAAATATACTTCATATATTCTGAGGTCATATAATATAGCCATGAAGCTTATAGCATGAGCTTCCCTCATATCCCTGGAACTCCAAATAGAAGTATGACGACCTTCTCACTCCTTTAATACACCTGTCTGTATTTTCTGTCATTTTGTCTTTCTGGGCCACAATGTGTTTAGCTTACTCTGATACATCTTTTCCTTCACCATTTCTCTCTTCAACTCTGTCCCATCTAATGTAATGCAAACCCATGGACTTATTTCAGTTATTAAGTTATTCAGATGTCAGGTTTTCCTTTGTTACCTATTCAAATCTTCTATTATATTTTCTGCAGTTTCAGTTTCCTGTTTTATTTATAACTTTGGTTTCTGTTCTTTGAACATAATAAGCAGTCGGAGCCTCAGAGTCTCAATATCTAAAGGCTTGGTGAATCTTTCCATTCTCTGCCGTCTGTGTTGTTATCATGGTCTCCAATTCCATTGAGTGTCTCCTTACATTTGTGTCCTGGACATTTTATTTTCATAATTATCTATGGGAATAATTTGAGTCATGAGGTGATGGTAAATTCCTCCCATTGGATTTTGCTTTGCTTGAGCAAGGTGGTAAGTGTTCCACTAGCCTTGGGTCAGTTTAATCAGTAGTACTCTCCTGGATAGCCTAGATAACATAAAGCCAGGCTGAAAGTCCATTTCCAAAGTTTACCTATACCCTAAGTATACAGCCTTTGGCGTCCCTTCTTGAAGTAGAAGTGGTTTATGGGTGTCTTTGTCCTTAATGAGCCAGATGCACTGACTTTTGATTCCTTCCAGCTATTGGGTTGGTCAAAAAGTGCATGTAGTTTTTTTCTGTAAAAAAGAAGACACATTTTTCATTTTCACTGATAACTTTATTGATTTGGATATTTTGAGTATATCGGTTATCTCTCACGTGGTATAACATTGTTCTCAGTTAATGTCTTGATTTGATTGCTATCAGTTTCATCTGATCTACCCAATTGTGGAGCATCATCCAACACAAAATCTCCAGCATGAGACTTTGCAAACCACTTTTGACACATTCAATCACTCACAGCACCTTCTCCACAGATGGCACAAATTTTTTTGTGTGTTTCATTTGCATTTTTACCTTTCTTGAAATAATAAAGCATAATATGCCAAAAAATGTTGCATATTTTCTTCCATCTTCGATATTAAAATAGCCACACAAAAATTCACCAGTTTTGATAAGTGTTTTCTAAATGCATGCTGATATGACAGCTGTCATAATACAATCTAATGAAATTGTTTCAAATGAAGTTGAAGATAACTAAGCACTACTAGAACCATCTTACAGAAAAACCAAACCTTCTTGAGGTTACCAAAGCACTGTTCAATTTGACAAGGCTTTTGGGAATTTTTTTTTTCTTTTTGCACTAAAAAAATACCTACAGGTCAAAGCAGCTTTATATATCAGGCCAGTCCTTATGAATTCTCATCCTCTTAAAGATTTTGTTTCAGCATTTCCTTACTATAGTCTTAGTTCCTTGATGCTTTTAAGAATTTAAAAATATATTTCCTATAATATTTTGGCTGTTTTCAGCAGGACAATAGATCCAAGTTACCCCAGCCACCTTTCCCTAATGTTTTCAAAGTACCAGGGTTTCATTGCTGGGTGGGGCATTTCCTGTTATCCAATAACTCCCCCTCTGTTCAGATGGTTGCTATAATGTTCTGTGCCCATGTCTCAGGGAAAGAATGAGCAAAATAGTGGAATAAAAAGTCAAATTGTTTACTTTTGTATTTTAGTAACCTTGATCAGGACAGATACGCATTAGCTTTCCAGCTTCCCATTTAAGACAAAAATTATTTACTCAAAGTTGGGGGAAAGGTTCCTCAAATGGACGAAAAAAAATGAGTCCATGGAAAAGCTAAAAAAGTGAGATACTGTCAATGTACCACCAAAAAAACTTGGTCCCGGAAACCTGAAAAACCTCCCACGTGACTTAGTCAAGTCCCCAGTAAGAAGATGGTATAAAAAATCCAGGAATCTCATATAGGTTCAGAACCAAGTAGGTAGAGGAAAGCAGTAAGACTAGAAAGCGGTAAGGCTGAAGAGTCCCAACCCTTAAAGACAAGGTGGAGTAGAAATGTCCAGGCGGTGAGTCTGGGTAAGAGCCTGAAACAGTCTCCTGGATTTCCCACGTGACCAAGCTTTAGGCCCTTAGCAGTGAAATGAGGTCCACGCACCTTCATGATTCAAAAAAGAGGTGAAGGTCCCGAATCAGTTTTCCATAACCCCAAAGGAAACTGAGAAAATATAAATTATTTCCTGCAGCCCAGGGAGTAAAGGAAGTTGCTTGGAAAAAATCTGGACTTGCAGAGGATAAGAAACAATGGCAGAGCCTGGAGGGATTAAGGGCCAAGGATCAGCAGGGATAGTGTTCACCTCGGCCCATCCAAAATGGACCAATACTCACCTAAAACAAAATTCACGCCTTCCTCTGTGTCTCCAATACATTAAATGATTCCTTGAAATTTGGAAACAAACTTGGCGGTCTTGTCAAAACGTACAACATGATCTTTTAAAAGTATATATAGTTTACCCTGGCTGGTGTACCTCAGTGGATCGAGTGTTGGCCTGAGAACCAAAGAGTCGCCAGTTCGATTCCCCAGTGAGGGCTCCTGCCTGGGTTGAGGCCAGGTCCCCATTGAGGGGTGCACGAGAGGCAACCACACATTGCTGTTTCTCTCCCTCTCTTTCTTTCTCCCTCCCTTCCCCTCTCTCAAAATATAAATAAAATCTTTAATAAATAGATACAATTATATATAATTATACCTATTAACATATATCCTTGGTCTGTACATTATTCTTGACCTCCCTCTCATTCCACACTCCCATGCTCTATGCTTCCAAGAGCTCCTGTAACAAAGGACCACACATTCAATGGTTTAAAGAAAAGAAATCTATTGTCTCCAGGTCTGCAGGTTAGAAGTCTGAGGTCAAGGTGCTGGCAGGCATTGGTGTTCCTTCTGAGGGTTGTGAGAGGACAAACTGTTCCATGCCTCTTGCCTTGCTTCTGGTGGTTTGCTGGCTGTATTTGGCATTCCTTGACTTGTACATTCATCATCCCAGTCTGAACTGGGCTGCCTTCTTTACATGACGTTCACCCTCTGTCTCTTTACACAGGCTTTCTCTCTGTGCATGTCGGTCCCTGTGTTCACTAGGGCACCAGTCATAACAGAGTCTACCCTGATGACCTCATTTTAACTTGATTACCTCTATAAAGACTGTTTCCAAATAAGGTCACATTCTGAAGTACTGGGGAGGTTAGGACTTCCACATAGGTTTTCAGTGGGGACACGATTTAACCCATAGTATATACTATCCCTCACTTTTATCCCTACCCTTTTACCTCATCTCTGGTCTCTACCTCAGAAGTAGGAGAACACATCGATTTGATATATTCTTTATGAAATAAAAAACTGAATCTTACGAAGCTTTTATTTTTTAAGTCATGCACAATGGATCCAAGAAAAATGACCATAATCCTTCTATTACACCATTTTCTGCACCCAGATAATTATTTAAAAGGGGAAAATAGGTAGATTTGGAGCCTGTGTACTGTTAAAATTGCCAAATATTCTATTTACATTGAATAGCATTAACTAACTACTCCATTTCAAAAATAGAACCAATTGACTACACCACATCAAAACATTTAAAAAGCTATGAGACAAATTTCTTTTGGTCTTGATTTCCATTGATATGTGTTTCAGTGAGGGGGATAAAAGGAAAAATATGAAATTAACAAGACCAAGAGTGTGGCTGATTGTAGCAAAATGGTGTTGGCTAGTAAAGGCATTAGGGGGAAAGTCGAGGAGAGAGAAAATTTGGGGACCTTATAGGATATTCACCCACTGGTTTCACTGGAATAAGAAAAGATGTTTGCCTCTCAACTACTTCCTTAAAAATAAAACTTGATTAAATTATTTTAGGTTAAATTTCCATAGAACAACAGCTGAGATACCCAGACTTTAGATAAAGAGAAATTAACTCTTGCAAATATTGTGCTACACCTATAGTTTCACCTATAAGCAATGCAATCTAGTCTGTGTTCTCTGTCAAGGGAGCAACTCCTGACTTATTTTTACACTTTCTACACCCTTTTCAGTATTTATCACAAAGCCCAGAACATTGCAGTTTTCATAAATCATTTAAATAAGTGTATATGCGCATGAATAAGTTTTTCATCATTTAAAAATTTGACCCCTAGACAGTTCCACATTCTAACTCTTCTGCATTAAATTTCTTAATTAGTTCTACTTTTGTGACTACTTAATTGAAGTCATCATCTCTTTTCCCAATTCAATTTTTATTGTACCTTTTAATGAATTTAAAAGATTTATGAAAATGAAAAATGAATAAAACACGTTTTAGAATTTGAGAACAGAAAAAGACAAGAAATAAGTGAGAAAGGTGTTATTTTTAATGTGCAATTACTCAAAAGTACATGCTCTGTATACAGTGGAAAAAGTGCATACCATTAAGTACTTTTGTTTTTAAAAGTACAGAGTTGGATGAAGTATTTGAAGTCTCGAAGAACTCTGCTTGTGTAGAGACATATGGGTAAACAGATCAGCTAATATCCTTTTTTATAAACATTAATTCAACCAACAACTTATGCTTCCCAAGCTTCTGAACCTATGTCCTTTTCATAGCATCCCTGGGAAACAGTTTCTAGAACAATAACAGTGGGCCATATCCCAGGCTTCAGGATATTTTAGGCCAGATGTTGCGAAACTATGGTCCGTGGGCCAAAGGCTGCAGCTGCTCATTTTTGTCAATAAAGCTTGACTGGAAAGCAGCCACACCTCTCTGTTTACGGATTGTCCACGGCTGCCGCTGTGCTGCAGCAGCAGGGTTAGTAGTGGTGACAGAGACCCTGCGGCCTCGAAAGCCCGAAATGCATCCTACCTGGACATCTACTGCCAAGGTTTACCGACCTGTGTTACGGAAAACAGCAGACACACTGAACTGCTGATTTTTTTGCCTCTTGATTGACAAGTCCAGTCACCAAATGATTTTGTTTAATGTTCGTTTTTGCTAATCTATATGTGGACATTTAAAAAAAAAAACCACACATTTAAGATGACATTATTTTGTTTGTGCAAAGTTATCCCTCCAATGAATGCCATTTGTCTTGACTGGCTCCTGGGAAAAGAAGGAAGTTTTTCCCAAGGCAAAAGTACAACTTCATTAGAGGTCTCCAATTTCATTCCAAAGAATTCTTATTGGAAACATACTTGCTCTTAACAGTCCTATCTCATTGCAAACAGAAGTATCGATATTCAAGAAAGCCTTATTATAACAGATTTATTTCACCCCACCTCACGTGGGACACAGGCGTTGTAGTCTCGTCCCTATATTACATATATGTACCTCTTCCCTCTATTCTTTCGCCTTGCTCTTTCTCACTTGCCAACATCCTTATTTTTCTTAAAAAGCACTACTCTCCCATATCTACTTCTGAATTAAAATTCATTTAGTCTCTGGTCCCTTTATTAACGAGTATACTTTCTCCTTGCCTGGCTTGCCTCCCATTGAGAGGACGTACATTTTGTTTTCATATTTTTAAACTATAGTTAAAAGCCATCCAGTCAACTGCCCTGAAGTAACCCTACCTTTCATGCTGCATGTAGAAGTTTGTGATGTGTTTGTCCACAGATCACTGCAAAAGGTCGTCTTCTTTCCAAGTGAACTGTAACCAGTTGTACCATATTGTGGAGGACGTTGGACAGCTTCCATATCAGTATAGTTTTCCACTCTCTTAAACATTGGTTTGAAAAACTACCTCGGCCATTATATTAAGAAAGAGGAATGTGGATGGACCTAGAGGGTACTATGCTAAGTGAACTAAGTCAGTCAGAGAAAAGACAAGCACCATATGATCTCACTTGTACGTGGAATCTAAGGAACAATGTAAATGAACACACAAAACAGAAACAGGCTCATAGATACAGAGAACAGACTGATGATTTCCAGAAGGGTGTGGGGGTTGGGGTGGCTGAGTAAAAAAGGCAAAGGGATGGAGGAGTACAGATTGGTAGTTACAAAATAGTCATGGGGATGTAAATGAGAACATAGGAAATAGTCAGTAATATCGGAATAACTACGTGTGGTGCCAGGAGGGCACTGGAAATATTGGGAGGAACACTGTGTAAAGTACGTGTTTTTTGACCACTATGCTGTACATCTGAAACTAATACAAAGTAATATTGAATGTAAACTATTATTTTAAATTTTTAAACAATAAAAAGAGAATTAAAAATGTTACTAGAATTTCCTTTATCCTCTCTCACTCCAGAAAAGATAGCCAAGGCCCACTGGCAAAGGAGGGGGTGTGGTCGGACACAGTGAAAGGTGGAGGGAGCAGCAACTCCCCTGGGGGCAGCTGGAACATGAGTCTGGATGGAGGTGGGACAACTGTCCCCTTGCATACAGAACAGAGACAGAGGGAATGGATGGGGACCCTGAACTGCAGGCTGTGGGGAGGACAACGGTGAGAGAGGTCTCTGCCGCAGCGGGACCCGTGAGACCAGTGACAGGCACTGTCAAGCTCCAAAGGACAAGACCTCTGTGATCAATCGGCTCAACACCACCACCAAAAGACCTACGCCTTTCCCAAGTTTTCTAGCACCCCAGAGACCAGAAGACTTGTAAAATCTCATATATCCTGGTAGGACACCTCCCCAAATGGCTGTGACTGAATTTCCCGATTGGCAAGGGGAAAATTGGAGCAGAGTAAGTATAGTTTAGGAAAAAGAAAAGAAGAAAAAGGGGCATGAATTCTGGGCTAGACCTACTACTTTGTACACTTTGAACCCCAAATCAGTTAAATTTCAAGGATAAATTATATCAACAATGCGGTAATATAATCTAATTTGGAAACAAATAACTGCAATCTAACAGATTTTTAGCTTAGCCATCTAGAAACTTATATCCAAACAGTACTCAATAAAAGTAATTACTTTTTTCAGATTTGTAGCGATTCTTGTACATAATCTCTTTGTTTCCCTTATACATTGGTTGCTTTTTATCCTAAATTGCACTATTTTGTGGGTTGTTTTGTTCAATTTATAATTTGACTCAAATCTTGCTAGAAAGCTGAATGTGCACGCTAAATGAGGGATTGATTGAAGTTCCTTAGTTTCACATTTCTTTAGAATTAATTTTCTTGTAACTAATCTAATCCTATTATAATTTAGAAAAAACGTTATACCCCCGAGGTGCTTCACGTAGCTCTAGTTGAAATACTTTTTCATTGCAATTATGTCATGTAGCAGAAATGAAGTGAGATTTGTTTTTGACTAAAGTCGCTTTTAAAAAACCAAAACGATACAATTATGTAGCCTGTCTAACCAAGGTTATAGTCACACAAAATTTATCAAATTTATTCATTTTTGTCCCTTGAAAGCAATTTTATTGTTGAAATATTTCAGAGAAAAAATATATAACATAGATCATGAATCAGAATTAAATAATATTGTATTATTTTTTGCTTCAACTTAATTGTTGACAAAAAATTACAATTATAACTAAGGCTTCATCATGACAATCTGTTTCTATTCTCTCAGTCTTTCCTCAAGGGCAGGCATTATAGCAAAACTAATGCATATAACAGTAAGATATACATCTCTGGACTTTCACTATTTACATCTCTGTCCACAACAATGTACAAAATTGTTTTATTTAGACATAAATGGCACCTTAATGTATGTAGTGCATTAAAACTTGCTTTTTTTAATAATTAAAAATATTCTTGAAAACTGTGAATGCATTATTTTAAAAATTGAATTCTGTGTCAAACACTTTCTCAAGAGTTTTTTACATTCTTTAAAAATTCAACTTCAGATTTTGAGACAATTATAAATTCATTTATACATGTAACAAATGACAGAGATATCCCTGTGTTATCACCATAAGGAGCCCTCGTGTTGTTTCTGTAACCACACCTGCCTCTCTCTTCATCAGTGATGCTCTAGTCTCTAAACCCTGGAGCTACTCACCTGGTCTCCATCTCTACAGCTTTATCATTTCAAGAATATTATGTAGAATCATACAGTATATAAACTGTGGGATTGGATTTTTTTTTCACTCCGCTTGCCTTCTTAGGGGGTTTGAAACATTTATTTCATTCCATATATGCACTTATAGTGTTGCTGAATGTATCACTTTGTCTAGTTTCTTAGTAGTTCTCTGAGATTATTTATATAATCTCTGAGATTATTTATATAATCATGATCCACTGGCAACAACATTTTACTGCTGGAGACTTCTTCCGTGAGAACTTGTACCCTCCTCAGTTTTAAATGTCATAGTTTTGAGTGACAGGTATAATTTTTGTCTCAATAATCAAATATGGTTTAGAAAACATATGAGGACTAGAATAATTTATTGTATTTACCCATATTTCTGCTCTTTTCATTATTCTTCCTTTTATCATTCCCATTAATTTAAAAAAGAAAAAGAAAGACTTCCTTTAATCATACTTCAAGGGTAGGTCTGCAAATAAAACAGTCTCTTAATTTTCCTTCATTTAAAAATGTCTCCATCTCCTGCTCCTTCCTGAAGGATAGTTTCACTGGCTATAGAATTTGCACTTGACAGTTCTGTACTTTTAGCACCTGAAGAATGTATCCTGTCCTTCTGGTCTCCATGGCTTCAAATGAGAAACCTACTGCTATTTGAATTGGTGTTTCCCTATAGGCCATAGGCTGTTTCTCTCTCATTGCCTTCAAGACTTTTTTTTTCTTCTTTATTTACAGACATTTAATAATCATGTATCTTAGCAAGGATTTCTCAGGGTTTATCTATTTGGGGTTTGCTAGACTGTTTGAGCCTAGAGTCGTAGGCCTTTTGTCAAAACCAGAAAGTTTTCAGCCAGTGTTTCTTTAGTCTTCTTCAGCCCCACTCACTTTCTCCCCGCCTGTAAGACTAAGGAGATGGTGGATCTGTTACTTATCACCCTACTGGTCCCCAAGGCTCTGTTCCTGTTTGTTTGTTTGTTTGTTTAATTTTCAGTTCATTTACCTCTGTTCCTCAGATTGAGTAAATTTTATTGATTTGTACTCGAGTTCACTAACTCCTTGCATCTCTACTAGTGAGCAAACTTTTTGAGATTTTACTCTTTTATTCCGTCTTTCAGTTCTTACATTTTCATTTGGTTATTTTTTATAACTCCTATTTCTTGCGGTGATTTTACCATGTTTTATTTATTCTATTTTCCATCACTTGTTTCAAGAATATTTGTAATTCTTGGTTGAAGCTTTTTTTGTTTGTGATGGCTACTTTACTATCCTTGTTAGATAATTCCAACATTTCATTCACCTTGGTATTGGTATCAATTTATTGTTTATCTCATTCATGTTGATATTACTAAGTATTGGGTTATTTTCTGTTACACCCTGAATATTTGGGTGTTATATGGAGAGGTTCTGAGTCCTATTTAAATTGTTTATTTTAGCACACAGTCACTCTGTTTATGCTCAGCACTCGGGTCCTGGCCTATTTGTGTGGGCTTTGAATCCAACACAATTTCATTTTCTGAGCTTTGTGATGCACTCTTGGTCTGACTGGGTTCCTCTGGAGCGCCCAGTGATCCCTAATGATGTTTCCTGAGGGGCTAGAAAGGGCTTCCTTGGCCCAGGAAACCTGGTGCCTACAGGTGGTAAGTGGGAGCACAGAGTGTATCTCAGGCTCAGCGTTTGTGGTGAGACTCCTGTCTGTGTCAGCTCACTGTCCAACGTCTCTATGTATGGGGAGAGATTTCCCAGCCCAGAGAGAAATCAGAATGATCTTCAGACCAAGAGTTTGCTGTGGCAGATTCCCCCTCCGATGCCGCCTAGGTGCAAAGTATCTAGAGATTGGGGAAGGAAGGCTTTTTCCAGTTCGTGAGGAACATGATGAATCCTGGGAAAGGCACTCGTCCTGAAAGGATCTGTTTCCTGTTGGAAAAACCTGGCTACCCCATGTCTCTAGACTGGGAAGGAAGGTTCAGGTTCATTGAGGAAAGAGTGCTTCTCCCTGGCTGCTAGTTTTAGTGGAACTCCTGACAGACCTCGAGCTTGCCTGGTGTTGTCATGGAATCGCCCTTGCAATTCAAGGAAGAACAAGAGAGCCCAGCCAGTTCCCACTGCTAAGTGGGGGACTGGAAGACACAAGCCTGGGTTGCCTTCTGCCATCGGGTAGATGGTGATAAGACGTCCTCTTGCTCTCTTGTTTCTCTACCCCTAGGGTCCTTAATCAGTTTGTCTTATTTTCACTCTACAGTCTTCTCCTATGGTTGCCTCTTACATTATTTTCAGAATTTATAGCTATATTCTGAAATATAGCTCTCGGGGCCTGGAGCTATAATACCCAGAGAAGTTGGATTAGCTTTTTATACTAAAGAAGTTAATCCATAAATCATATTATATTAAGGGGAGCATTTTAAGAATTTTATTTTTAAAATGGCAACTCTTTCATAAAGGTATGATAAGGCTGAAATTCATAAATATTTCTTACTACTTAAACATTATTTCAAAATAGTCATTCCTATGATTTTCTAGATGAAATCTATGAAAGACTTTTCAATATCTAGAGCAGGGGTGTCCAACTTATGACCCATGGGCTGCATGTGGCCCAGGATGGCTATGAATGGAGTCCAACACAAAATAGTTAATTTAGTTAAAACATTACTTAGTTTTATTACCAAGTTTCATGCTAAGTTTTATTACTTAGATATGTACAGTTTCTATAGTAGTGATCACAAACTTGGGATCTGCTTGACAATTTGAAAAGATTATCAAAAGGGCCACTGCAAATTTAGGGTCATTATATGGAAAGGGTTTTTATGTTGTTTTTTTTTTTTTTGCTTATCTGTTGTGGCAGATATCACAAAAATTATGCACAGGTCTTTTTTTTGCTCATAAGTTTTCATTAGCATTTGTGTATTGAATGTCTGGCCCAAGACTACTCATTCCAGTATGGCCCAGAGATGCCAAACAGTTGGACACCCCTGGTCTAGAGGGGAGAATCAGAGCTGACATATTCATAGAAATGCCACCTTTATGCGGATGGTTCAATAACATTTGTCCCATTAACAGTGCTTTTTATGACAACTATGGAAGCCAGCTAGGCTCATAGCATCTGAATGCACTGATGCTTTCCACTATGTGTACAATCATTTATCATAACGAATCATTTAAAGGAAAACCTTCACAAACTTTACATAATATATTGTTATCATGATGTCTAATTTGTGAAAGATTATATATTCAAAGTCAGGACTTTAGAAAAGCTTGACAGCTTTTCTATAAATATAAAAACTACTCTCGGATATAAGCCTTTGGTTAGAAGGCTGGGCCTGAATGATTTTAGGGACTAGCAGCTGCCTGCCTCTTTGGCCAGAGCCAACAGAAGGACTCAAGCTAATGCAGAACTCTTTTTGAATTAGAATTGAGAACTAAAGGTTGACACTTTTTGATAAGGAAACAGAAGTTATTTACCCTAGTTTGTGTTGTTTTTAAGACATGGGTAATGAGAGATAAAAACAGGCTTTCATTTTTTACCACAAAGGCAGAAAGGATTCATATGAGGAATTCTGAAATGTAAAGAGTTAATTGGGACTTGAATAGATTCTAATAATAAGAGGTGACACCAGCACACACTGAAATATGTTACCAGGAAATGGAGGAAACTGAGCTTTCTGCTTTACTGGAAAGACCTAGTAAGAAAGCTTAAAGATAAAGGAATTCCTTCACCATTGCCTCACTCATAGACAAAAGCTAAAGTAAAAATCACTGAGAAAGTAAAGAACTTCTCTTGGTAACCAGGGAACAAGTATGAGGTCAAAACAAGCATTGAAAACTGACTACGAGGACTCAGAATTTGCCCTCATCCAAGATACAAAATCAGACCTCTTTGTTGACTTCATAAGCTGTGCCAAACCAGTCATCTACGCTGATGAACAAAGTCTTCTTGCTAGATTACTCGGTGGCCCAGGACACAGGAAGAGCCACCTACCACTTAAGACACATGCCACAATCTGGACAGCTTCCTAAGAGCCGATGTTCAACTTTACTTAGGCATCCATCCCTATCTACTATCCTGATTTATCTACCACCCACTGAGTACCCTATGGAACATTCTTAAATGCCAGGACAAAGTATACTTACCTTTATCTGTGTTTACATAAGAGCAATGATTTTTATTTTTCTCCATTATGCATCACGGTGATTCCTGATGCATAACGGTATTACAAAATAAGTTGCTGAGCTAAAATTTACCATGAGAACTATTAGAGTAATTCATGGGATAATGACGTCGTAGCTCTGTGAACAACAGTTTGGTTTGGAGTTCAATAATCTTTAGAGATTTCCCTGGAAACAGTTGATTTTTCCTGTATTTCCCCAAGTTTTACACACCATTTTTTAAAAGTCTAAACTTGAAGTTTAAGCATGTGATATTTGGGCACACTTAATATACAACCCACAGAGGTACCTGACAGATGGGGCTGGTCACTTACTAAATCATAACGCTGAACCTTGTATTCGGGAAATACCAATGAAGTAACAAGGTTTGATATAATAGGATCTGAGGATCCAGGCATCACTTGAAAGCATTAAAAATTCATTTCACATTAAACGTGACACAATATGCATTTGCTTTCTTTAGATTTTCTCTTACTGCCATTTTTCCTCTTTCTTTCCCTGTCTTCCATCCTTCCTTTCTTTTTTTTCTTTCTATGCTTTTGTAAAGAGTATTTGTGTAGCTTCCTTATGCATGCTTTAAAAAATGCATTTTGCTCAGAATTCCTCTGATTATGCATACAAACCAATCATTTAACCTACCAAGGGTAGTGTTAAAAAATAACATGATAAATAGCTTTAACGTATTATGATGAAAAATGGGAAGATGGTAAACAGGAAAATTTCAGCCATGAATGATTAAACAGATCACAGAGCTTGGGATAGCGACACTTATTTCACTATAATAAGATTTGAGAATCCACCGGAGCCAACACATTTACAATGTAAAGTCAAGTTACTTTACAAGTAAATTTTTCTTGCATCCACTTACATATTTAGCCAGAAAAATAGAATGTTCTTACACTTGGTTCTCTGTGACAGGACAGTTTTAATCTGTGCAGAACAATGTAATGTATACTTGTATGAAGGAAAGAAGTCCACTCCTTGCTTTCCTAAAAATAGAAAAAAATAAATCTACGAGTACTTTCCAATGCCTGAAGGTAATAAGTTAGTTCCTGTAAATCACACTTCCACATCCCCATCGGGTTGTTAGGAAAACAATGCTGCATTTCAGTGCTGAAAAACCATCTGCGCCTCCTCCGGGTAACATACTCTTTACCCTCCAAGTTTGGAAAAGAAGTTTTTTCTCTTCCAACCACACAGTGAATTCGAGCCACAGGAATAGACACAATACCCAATATTGTTAGCACTGGATATGGTATTATGCAGCTCGCCATCTGCCTTTCAGGGCTCTTGAACTTACAAGGCTCAGGGCAACGGAGAACACAGCTTTTGTGACCTTCGTGGAAGTGTTGGATGTGCATTTGTGCGGGTACAATGTGATTATCTTCTTGAAGATTCAATGAGTTTTCTAACAGAAGAGAGCAAAAGAAGACACTGCTCAGAAGTCATCCATTACAAATGACTTCCAAAACTAAATGTCTGGTGGAAAGATACAGCCATAACTCACTTTTGATTCCTTGGAAAAGGAAAATGGAAAAAAAAATTTATAGATCATCTACAAAACCAGATCAACCCTAGAAAATGAGTTAAGACTTGGATGCCAAAAGCCTGCTCCCATTCAATGTGAAAAGCTCCAGAAATGTTCACAATCGCCACAGTTTGTTAATTGCTGCACAAGACTTATCACATTAATGTAACTTGAATGCCAAGAAGGATTTAAATGAAGTTAAATGAATAGAGCACACAGAATGCTTTTCATTGTTCAGGCTTATGGGTAGTCAGTGAGTTGTATAATTGGGATCTCTAATGTTTCCAGCTCATTTAGTCTTTTACTGTATTGTGTGAACTCAACAAACATCTGCCAAAAAAAAAAAAAAAAGTGCAATAGTCTGGATTCAAAGATTCTCGATACAAACATAAAACAAATTTTCCTCCTACGCAGAGTTTACTTTCTGAGAAACTAGGCATTTTTAAATATACCTATGGTTGCCTTTTTGTTTATTTACTTTTCTCTAATTGCCACAATCGTTAAATCTTTGCTAGTCAAAATATTGTCCATAGACCAGGACCATCAGCATCACCTGGGAGCTTGTTAGAAAAGCAGCATCTCAGGCCGGTCCTATACCTACGGAGTCAGAACCTGCATTTAACAAGAGCCCTAGATCTCCATGCACATTAAAGTCTGGGAAGCACTGAGCTAAACAAAAACCCACTTGAAAATCGGGCATTGATAGATATATATATAAACTTCTTTCACTTTTGAGTGGGTAGCATGAGTCTTTTTCATTCTTCCACATTCACCCTGACTTTATAAGCTCTGAGAAGCTTTCTTGCTCTGTTATCTCTTAGGGTTACTAATTAAATGTGAACAAACTGACTACAGATTTGCAAAACTGGAATAACAAAGAAGAAAACAGGTAATTCATATACTACAGTTCTTTTGCCACTTTTTCTGTTGTTAAATGTAATCTTTTATTGATAGGGTGGCTGAAACTTCAGCCGGCGCCGTGCTAGTGTATGGGTAACAACTGGTTGATAGCTCTGCTTTGAAGCATTTGGTGGTTTCTGGTGTGAATAGTCAAACTATAGCCAACTTAAAGCCACTAACATGAGGTCATAGAACCCAGATTTGGGAAGCAATGTGCACAGCAGCTCTCACTAACCACTATGAGGCTGCGCTGGCTTTCTGCTACAAATACACGGAGTTGGCCACTTAGCTCTCCCGAGAACCTCAAGGTCTCACGCCCCAGTTGGAAAATTCCTTCAATACAGCAGGAGGAAAATCAAGGCAACCGAGCATAAAATAGCTTTCATTCTATTCTCGCTATTCCTTTCCCCGGTTCCAACATCCATTCTGCCCTCCCCTCCTGGCTTGTCCTTGGCTCCTGTGTCTTAAATCCTCATCCTGACGCTGGTTTCCTTCTGGTGTCTTGACTCTATAGCAGTGTCTCTGAACTGTATCACTGTGTTATGGCTCATAAAATAAAGCAAACGATAAAGTGTGCAAGTTCACAAATGATTTCCTTTTCCAAGTATATGAAAATAACTCAGAGTTTTATTCAAAATCTATTCTCTAAGTAGTTAGTGAAACTTTTTTATGGCTAGCACTGTCATAATTTCTTAAAAAGGAAAAAGGAAATTGAATAACAGCTGGGATGCTGAAGGCTCAGGTGTGTTTTCCTGGTGAGTTTCACTCTTAAAGTTGAGGTGCAGGGAGGAAAGGAGGGCCCCCTGCTCTGCATCCCGGGTGTCATGATTTTCATTCTCTTACATGAGGAAGCGAAGCCCCCCCCCGCCCAGCCTCTTTTACGCAGGCCTGGTAATCTGTTCCCATCCCTCATCCAAAGTGCCTGAAGCAGACTCTTACTCTGAGTCTCTTTAGGTATGCCTCCTTAACAATGATGGAGTTCATCAAAGAAAAACTAATCCTGGACTTTGCGATGACGTCTTAAGGTACCTGGTGGCAGGCAGAGGAGTCCTGAGGAGCAAACTCTTACAGTGGTGCTCACATCAGGAACCTGGCCTTTAATAACACGCTGTCTCCCATAAATGTTTTCTAGAAGTTACACATTCTCACATCAAGTAACCTACTGTAATTCATTATTACGGACTGAAGCTATAAGAAGTGAACGGCTATTGGCTATGGGGAAAAGTCCAAATTAGATACACGCAGGAAACCTGAGCCTGTCTGATTATACTACCCTCGATTTTAAAGTTCCATTTCTCTTTCACGTGGGCCTCTTAGCTGAGTTTTTGCTTTGCTTTTATACACCTCGGTTTCTTTTCCGAGAGTAAATCTATCCTATAGAGCAAGCGCAGCAGTAACAAAACCACAATCACAACACATTTTCTTGCTCTAGTACATGTGGATACTGCCTTCGGCTTATAGTTTTGACCAAGTATAGATAATTTTTAAAGCTGATGTTAGAATCCTTAAAATTCAGCAATTTTGTTTATTCTTATTCTGTAAAAATAAGAATATGCAACTAGCAGATTTCTACTTTTATCAGAAAAAGTACACTTTCAACTCCTATATGGCACTTAATTTCACATATGAAAAAGTTTTCTAAGTACATGTTGATATTCAAAACGTAATTTGTTTGCAGGTATAAACTTTAAGACATTTCTACAGATTCAAAATTCCTGTCAAACTATAATTGTGCAATTGTGTGATATACACACAGGACATGAAAATGTAACTATCTTAATAACATAATCCTACACATAGAGGTAGCTCGAAAACAGTTGCTGAATAGCCCTGGTGGGCATGGCTCAGTTGGTTGGAGAACTGTCCCTTAACCAAAAGGTTGCAGGTTCAATTCCCAGTCAGGGCACATACCCAGGTTGGAGGTTTGGTCCAAGGACTGTGTAGGACTCCCAGTCTAGCCATGTATGGGAAGCAACCAATAGATGCTTCTCTCTCCAATCAAAACTTCTCTCTCTCCCTTCCTCTCTCTAAAAAAAGCAATAAAAGATTGTCTTCGGTGAGGATTAAAAATATATATATAAATATATATATATATAAAATATATATATATAATAAACCAAGTGACCATTGTATTGAAAATAAAAATGCCATGGTTTTTCTGGTCATGAGTAATGAACAATCAGCACACGTTAGTGGCATGGCACATTGTGCTATTTTCTATTAGTAATTTTAATTTATTTCAGTAGAAATAGGGAATGAAAAGTACTACCATTTCCCCTTACCTCTCAGTCTTAAATATTCTCTCATGCTGCCAATATCTCTTCCAACTTATTTACTGTTGAATCTTTAACTATGCTATGATACAATAAAATTAATTTATAGATTTATAAGAATTTGGTTAATATATCTTGATGAAAATCTGGGCAAGATACAAATAGGCACTTAAATTTAAATGCTTAAAATTACCTTTAGAACTAAGGGATATAATTTCATTCTAAAATATTGAGGTGTAACACCATAATTATTGGACAAAAACCCAAACATCTACAAGAACATATACAATGCAAATTACATTTTTATGTATGGTTAATTTATTTTGAAGAAACTTTTTAAAAAGCTCATTCAGTTGTTTTAAACTGAATGCCTAAACTTAACCCTAGAAGAAAAGAATATATTTTATTTATATGTATGAGGAAGAATGCACTTGTAACTGTTGGAATAAAAGCAAGTTAAAATTCTGCAGAAAATATAAGAAACCATTAATTATGGTTTCAAAAGAGTCTGACAATTTCATTTACCTAAATGTTTTATATTTTAGACTTGTGCTCTGGGGAGATCTTAACATTAAAAGGGTAATTTTATCAGTAGCAGGAGAAACTGGGGTTGTACTCACAATAAGCATTAAAGTAGTATTATTAACAAAGAATGTCCTACTATGATTTGTGTTCACAGAATTTTAAAGCCACCTGCCCTTCACCCCCTATAGCATTGTAAATCTCAGGGTCATATGACAGACTTCGCCAGGATTGCATTTGCAACACAAGGCACTGATAGAGTAAGTAGGGGCATCCTCCAATAGCCACACGACTATACAAGACACTAAACTAGAGGTGAAAAGTTTTGGTTATTTTAGAGACCCTCTCTTCACTCACGTTAAAACAAATAATGACTATTACCAATAAACATGGAGAAACAGAAATCACGGCATGCTCTGTGAAAATCATCACATCTTTGTCTTCCATCAGCCCCTAAGTTTTCCTAGGGTGGCAGGATCCTAGCAGCCATTGAAACTGTTAGAAACACAAGCAGGCTTCGGTACCAAACCCTAGCTTCGCTCAGTCCCTGCAGTGTATTTTCATACTGGAAGCACGTTAACCAGTGGCAGCTTCTTAGAAAATGGAAAATGCTCCATTTGACCAAGCATAGTAGAAAGGGGCTGCGGGTGACCCTGGGATAAAGCAATGAGGCAGCAAGTCCAGAACTAAAGAAACCAGAGTTTTGTCAACATCCAAATAAAGGCCAGGTCTCTAGGGCCGATAACAGCATGTAGAGATGTGTTTATATTGCCCCCCTTCCAAGTTTGAAGAAGAATATATAGTAAACCCTGAGCTTTGAAGGTATTCTGTTTCTCACAATTTAAATATTTGCTTCCTTTCTTTCAATTTCTATACCTTTCCTGTGCTTATTACACCACTTTTCTATCTTTAGCTCCTGTCTACATCTTAGGTCTCAGAATGACTTAGCATTCTTTTAAAAATCACTGAGGATCTCAAAGACCTATTGCCCAAGTGAGTTACATGGATCAGTAGTCACCATGTTTGAAACTAAAGCTGAGAATTTTTGAAAACACAGATATACGCAAGCACGTGTCCCCCTAGCCACCAGAGCAATGACAGCCACATCACGCAGCCCAGGAAACCTCCGCTGCACACCTGTTGGAGAATGAAAGTGAAAGGAACAAAAATCACCTGGGTCTCATCACAAGACAAGCATTGACCTGATGAACCCCCGAAAGGAAACTTCCTGAGGTCCCCGATAGCAAATTCAAAGCTGCTGCTTGAGATACATAAAGGCAAAAATTAGAACTGTTTTTACCCTTTTTAGTATCAGTTTCTCCTCTGTCTCTACATGTTGAAAAAGAACATAGTTCTTGATTTGACTTGACTTGACTTGATGAATATAATGTTACAATACTCAAGACCATGTAGTATTAGAAGGCGGAAATGAAGAGAACCAATTATATCAACTGTGACTGAAGATGTGGAGAAACTGAAGCACTCATACACTGCTGGTCAGAACGTAAAATGATGCAACCACTGCAGGAAAATAGCTGGAAGTTTCTTTTAAAAATTAAACATATAGCCCTGGCTGGTGTGACTCAGTGGACTGGGTGCTGGCCTGTGAACCCAAAGATCACTGTTCAGGGCACATGCCTGGGCTGTGGGCCAGGTCCCCACTGGGACGTGTGCAAGAGGCAACAGATCGATGCATCTCTCACTCATAGATATTTCTCACACTTTCTCCGTCCCTTTCCCTCTCTCTAAAAATAAATAACTAAAATCTTCAAAAAAACTTAAACTGAGCATATAAATATTACTCAACACCATATGTCATCAGGGAATCATGAATTAAAACAATAACAAAATATCACTATATACTTATTGGAATGGTCAAACTCCTAAACGCTGATAATACCAAATACTGGTGAGGTTGTGGAGCAACAGGAACGTTCAATCATTGCTGGTGGGAACTAAACATACTCTTACACATGGTTCAACAATCATTCGCCTTGACATCTACCCAAACAAGTTAAATACTTATGTCCACACAAACACTTGCACATGAATGTTTATAGCAGCTTTATTCATAGTCAATAAAACTTGGGAGCAATCAAGACATTCTTCAGTAGGTGAATGAATAATCCAGCTGTGGTACATCCATATATGGTGATAAAAAGAGATGAGCTATCAAGCCATGCAAAGACATGAAGAAAACCTAAATATACATTTCTAAGTGAAAGAAGCTAATTCAAAAAGGCTGCAGACTGTATAATTCCAATTGTATGGCATTCTGGAAAAGGTAACTACATGGAGACAATAAAAGATCATGGGTTGTCAGAGGGAAGGAAGGAAGGGAGGTAGAGCACAGGGGATTTTTAGGGCAGTAAAACTATTATTCTGTGTAATATTGTAATGGTGGATACATGTCATTGCACATTTACCAAAACCCATAAAAAGATCAGTGGTTGTCAGGGGGAAGGGAGAGAGGTAGAGCACCGGAGATTTCTAAAGCAACAAAACTATCATTTTGTATAATACTGTAATGGTGGATACATGTCACTATACATTTGTCAAAATAAATATTTGTCAAAATCTCATGACATTAGCGTTCACTCTACAACACAAAGAATGGACCCCATTGTAAACTATGGACTTTAGGTAATAATGTCTCAATATCAGCTCATCAGTTTTAACAAGTGCACTACACTAAAGCAAGATGGCAACAGTAAGGAAAATTGGGGCGGGGGCGGTGAGTGGGTATGGAAACTCTCAGTACCCTTTGTTTATTTTTTCTATAAACCTAGACCTGCTCAAAAAGTCTATCAATTTTTGAAAAGTACTTACTATATGATTCCATTTATATAAAATTCTGGAATATAAAAATAATCTATTGGAAGAAAGCAAATCAGTGGTTGTCTGGCGATGGGGAGAAAGAGAGGTAGGGATTGCCAAGGGGTGCCAGGAAACCTTTGGGAGTAATAGACAGATATATAACTGAAAGATCAACAAAAAAGATAAAATGGAGAACAAAAAATAATTGATTCATTGCAGAAAAGCAGAAGAGTAATAAAAAGCACGTGAGACAAGTATAGTTCAGTACCAGGATGGAAAACTTAAACCCAAACATGTTAATGAGTATATTGAATTGAGGTATAAACATCCCAATTAATACAAAGGTTATCATACCAAATTACAAAGCAAGGTTCAACTATATCATGTTTATAAGAAGTTCTTTTTAAATATAAAGATATAGCTCTGGACAGCATGGCTCAGTGGATTGAGCACCAGCCTGTGGACTGAAAATATACCAGGTCTATTCCTAGTCAGGGCACATGCTTGGGCTGTGGGCCAGGTCCCCAGTTGGGCACACACGAGATGCAACCAATTGATGTTTCTCTCTCTCTCTCCCCCCCCCCCTCCTTTCCTCTCCCTCTCTCTAAATAAATAAATAAATAAAATCTTTTTTAAAAAATATAAAGATACAGACAGGTTTCAAATTAAAAGAAAGAGAAAGATATACTACACAATAACTACATAAATATCAATCTATATGAATATCATGGTCCCCCTTATCTGTGGGGGATACATTCCAAGATCCCCAGTGGATGCCTAAAACCACAGACAGTACCGAACCCAATATATACTATGTTTTTTCCTATACATACGTGCTTTTTCAACTAAAGAATGCACTTTACAGCTTCTCTTTGGCATATCCAAATTATCAGTATCACTATTCTTGTGCTTTCAGACTATTACTAAGCGAAGCAAGGGTTACATGAACACAAGCACTGTGATACCATGACAGTCTATGTGATAGCCAAGATGGCTGCTAAGTGGCTAAGAGGTGGGGAACATTTGTCCATACACTGAACAAAGCGATGATTCACATCTTGGGTGGGACAGAGGGGGATGGTGCACGATTTCATCACTCTACTCAGAATGGCACACAATTTAAAACCTAGGAATTGTTGATTTCTGGAATTTTCCATTTAATATTCTCAGATCATGGGGAGCTGAAACCACAGAAAGAGACACTGTGAATGAGGTAGGATTACTGTAGTGGATACAACAGGTTTCAAGTTGTAGATCATCAGTACAGGCATTTATTAAAAAGTTGAATACACATATTTTCTAAAGATGTACACAACGCAACCTGGGATCCCATCCCTAGGTATTTATTCAAGGTAAGTGAGAATCTATACCCACAAAATCCTCATAAACAAGTCTTTGTTATAGACTTATTCATCATAGCCCCAAATCTGAAAAAGCTCAAGTGCCCATCGATGAAGGCTTAGGCAATTAACAGTGTATTTACAGTGTGGAATACTACTTAGTAATAATAAGGAATAAACTACTGATGTATAAAACATGAATGAACCTCAACAACATCATTCTGAGAGAAAGACTTCAGGAACCAAATAGTATACACTGTAAAATTACATTTATAAATTTCTAAATAGGCAAAATTAACCTCTCTTAATAGCAATAAGATCACTGTTTATTTGGAGGTGGGTAGGAGGACTTGCCTGAAGGGGCACAAGGAAATATGCTGGGGTAACGTAAATTTTCTCCTTCCTGACAGAGATGGGTAACAGGGTGCATTCATTTGTCAAAACTGATCAACCTCATACTTAATATCTGTGCATATACTAATGTAAATTATACTTTAATAAACTTGATATTTGATTATAAAATGCATTTATACATGACTATGAATATTGGTAGGCATTTATGTAAATTGACTGTAGTAATACAAATACTCATATTTTCAAGTCCAAGCCAAGGAGTAATTAGATTATTCTGTGGCTAAGATATCAAAAATCCTTGGATATTCCATTACCTAGAGCATTGGGGTAAAATACACAGAAACACACAGCATAAAACATATATTCAACATACCACTTTTCTTCTTCCTTTCCTTAGGTGGGATCTAAAGGAAACACTCCTCGTCCAAAATTTCATAAGGGTAATATTTACAGTCTCCTTCATATTTGAGAGACATGAGATCCATTAGCTACAGTGCCCTTTTAGCAACCAGGCAGCCATTGCCCATGGATTTAATTGGCATCCAGGTTGAAACTTCTGTGCCACCTGCACCAGACTACAAAATGCCCCTCTCGATGCTTATTCTATTGGCACACGCTGGGCTGTGGCAGAATAAGGTAGTTCCAGTCAAAGTTAGAATAGCCAGTTAGAGTAACATGGGGAGGATCCCATGATAAGTTTAAGATGTATATAATAACCTGGCCAGTTAGCACAGCAAAATTGGAAACCATGAGGTGAGGGGAATAGGATAAGATCAAAGAATAAAGTTGCGATTAGTGACCAGGAATGAGGCCAATTCAGAGATGAGAGGTGGTAGTTAGAGTGAGGCAGGCTCAGGGCTTTAAAACCCAACCTACGTTAGTGCGCCCAGGTAGAAAGCGAAGCCTGTGTATAAAAGAAGTCCCCAGAGAGTCAGGCAAAGTGACGTGATTTACCCTAGAACACTCCTTTCACTTCCAGTAAAGCCTGCATTGAAAATTTGTTTTTATTATACATTACATTGCACGCTTTTAATAGTTACTATTGGGCTGATGGACCAGAGAGAGAGGGATATTTCTTATTTTTATTTCGAAGTATATAGCATAGGGATTTCAGTGAGGGAAAGAATAGGATACGATGCTGGTGACCAAAATTAAATTTTAATAAAACTCTGTGTCTCTCTGAGTTCTTCTTCAAATGCTAGCTGATTAAGAAGAGTAAAGAACAAAGCTCCCAATGAGAACTAGAAAAAGGCAGATAACAAACGAAAACATCGTTTGAACGTAGTGGGACCTGCCAAGGAAAGCCAGGGCTACAGAGGCCAAGATAATGGGGAAAGAAAGAGGTCCTTGAGCTGAGCCCAACTTTCTGAATACTGCCTTACCCCTTGGGTCCTTTGCCAGTTTTTGGTGCAGAATGAGAAGCTAATAAGGCTGGCAGATATCAGCCACTAAATGGCAGATGAGCCAGAAGAGCTTTGGACAATTTTATGGTGCCGATGAGACTAAATGGCATTTGGAGCTACCAAATTAGAAGTTGAGAGGTCAAGTGTCTAAAGAGAACTGATCTCAACACTCAGCACAAGTTTTGCTCTTGAGATATTTACTGATTCTTAAATTGTGCTGGACATTTGAAAATACTAAGAAGCCAAGTAGAAAGGAAGAAAAGAGCTGGAGGCACAGAGGAGTTTTATTAATAGTTATATGGTGCTAGAAAGATAAAATAAGCTTTAAAAACTGCCCCCAAATAGACCCTACAAATAGTCTCAGAGTCTCAGGTGGATTACTGAAAGGGATAAAAGATAAGACGGTTTGAATGGTAGGCTATGTCATATAAAAATTCTGCTTTGAGAGAGCCCCCAGCGGGGGTGGTGTCCTTCTGCCCATATCAGAGTATCATCTCAGGAAAATGATGATATCACGGTGAGCCCCCCACAGTGTTTTACAGATGTGCTAAATATTTAACAAACCATTACCAAGTATAAAAATTGTAAGACCAGGGGAAAAAGGCAACAGACTCAGACATGAACACTAGAAGATACAGGTAGCTATGATGCCAGATCTATCAATGTGTCAAGAAAATCAATGTAAACTTCAAAAAATTCACTAGAGAACTTCAATCTGTGAAAAAGAAACAAACAGAAATTCTAAACAGGGAAAATAAAACCATGATGCCTCTACAAATCAAGCAACACCAGGGATTGCCAGCAATCTCCAGAAGCTAGCAGACATTCTTTCTTACGTGGCTTCTCGATTCACGTTTAAATTCAGTCCTTTGGTTGTTCTAGCCATAATAACCATGCGTGACTACAGACTACCAAATAACGCTGAACAATACAAATCTTTTTTTTTTTTAAGAGTAACACACAGGTACATATAGAAGTATGCATGGCTCTTACAGACATAGTCTTGAATAAAAGAAGTCAGATTCAAAAGAGGACATGATGATGAATCCTTATATAAATTTTAAGAAAAGACAAAACTGACAGATAATGACAGAAGTCATAATAATGACTATCTCATGTGGAAATGGTTTTCACAGAAAGGGGTCTGGGGAGCAGGTTTTGGAGTAACACTCTATATCCTGGCCTGAGAAGTGGTATACACCTAAGTAGAAATCATCAAGTTGTATATTTAAGAGGAGTGTGCCATCTGCATTTTAGTGTAATGTATATTATATCCTATAGTGTTCTGGCAAGGTGGCTTTCAAAAAAACATAAGGAAAGGGATGGGAAGGAAAGAAGGGAGATGAGAAGGAGAGGGAGGGGATGACAGGGAGAGAGAGAAGGAGAGGAGAGGAGAGGGTAATCCCTAGTTTGTAGACTTTGCCAATTTCCATTGTGTACATATTCCAGACATGTCCAATTTGAGCTACCAACATGACATCACGGATTGCGAACTTGGAAAGGATATACAAAAATCAGCTCTTACAGGCTGGTACAAGCCAACTCCAGCTTATGTACCTGAATATAAAGGCAAAATAAATAAATATGTGAAGAAGTTGGGATTTGAAGATAAGCCATCCGAATGTAGAGCTCTGTCTTTTGATGACTCCCTCTTCACTGTATGAATGATCATGATGAGGATGAGGAAGAGGAGGAGGATGCCTTCCCACATAAGACTTCTGAGGTGTTCAGATGACATTGGTGACGATGCTACTGAGGCACAGGTAGGCTCCCTCGCCTTCCATTCCTGGACCCACCCACGCTCCCTCACACTGAGTGGTGCTACTCGGCACGCCAGAGCAGAGCAGACAGAGGACGACCGCCAGCACTTGGAATTCAGATTTCTCCTCTCACGCATTGTACAATGCCAAATGCACTGTCAAACTCAGGAAATAATACACTTTAAGATAATGAAGTGTATTAGACAACAATACCAAAGGCAATATGGAAGTGACAAATAAAAAATGTACAACAGCACAATAAGGCAGATGCTCCCAGGCGGCCAGCTTGTTCATAGAAGAATATATATTAAAGCAGAAATAAACAGTATGTGCTTGACTGGGTCTCTAAATCTTCACATGTTTGCTGTGCAAGAAAAGTCATGCTGAGAGTCACCATTTCCATTTCCTAACCTTTGCTAGGACCCTCTGGCCTCAGTGACACAGAGCTGCAATCATTTGAAATTAATTTCCTGGTTGCATTAGCTCAAAGAGATGCTGTCCTTTAAAGGTTATCAATTAATGAAAATTCTAATTCAGTGTAAACATGGGGCCACAAAAGCCCTGGGTTCTGTACAAGGTGGCCTGTTCTGAAGGGCAGTGTGACATCTGGCCCAAAGCCTTGTATGACATACAGAAAAATGAAAACAGTGGTAACAAGGTCTTTTACAATAATCTAATGCCACAAAACAGTGTCACTGGGTTGGGGGAGGGGAGAATCTAATTCCAAGAATATAGTTAAGAGGTGAGGCCCAAGCATCACAGACTAAGGGTTAAATTCCCGTTGTGTCATTTACTAGCTGCACGACCTGGGGCAAGTTTCTTAGCTTCTTTGTTCTCCAGTCTCTTCATTTGTAAAATGGAGATTATAATAGTGACCATCATACACACACATCTATTTAATCTCACACATATATGTATATAGTATGAATATATGGAGTATGTAAGAGACCCAGGCAGAGGCCCACCCATGTCCCTCAGATCCTATCACATCATGTGCTCTTATGACGTCCAATGACCAGAATCTGTTTTCTGGGCCAAGTTATTTCTCCCAGAACCTCAGATGGTTCTTCTGCCTGTACATACAGTGAACCCAAAGTGTCAAGAGAATTAACATCCATTGGGGTAACCTCTCATCAAATAAATGATGGGAGCTGGTATATAAATTCCCCAGATCCCTCATTCATGTGGCACAATTCTGAGGTGCTGTTTTGCATGATTTCCCAGAGTTTATCCGCTCCAAAGGCCTAGAACAGCGACTCCCTTAATAATACACATTGTCTGCCTTTTCTTTGCTATAATCAGAGTTCCCTGCATTTCATAAGCACACTACCTGCATACAAATGCTGGTCTTGAGACCAACTTTGACTGTGCGTATGGATGTGTGTGTCCCTACTGCCATCAGCATCCCAGACTCACAGTAGTGAAGGCGCGTTATAAGTCAAATAAATACATTTCAGCTCACAATATCCATTGAAATGAAAGTAGAAATGTTCATTTTACAGTATGCCATCCAGGCACTTTTACATAATGGTATTTTTGTTTTAAATTGTGTGCATACATTATAAAGGAATAATTGTTTCCACCAGAGTGAAATCTCTAAACAACCAAATCTATAAGTACCCGAAGTGCACACTCTGCCTGCCTACCCGACATCAACCCCACACTTTGTTCACAACATGAAGCTCAGTTTTTCCAGGTATCCACCACTGTCCCCATCATTCAGGCAGTGGAGGCCCATCCTCAGACACAGAGTCAATTTTGATCAGTCATGGTCGGTCCGCTCAGACATTCTGCTGATAATATTTTAGGCACAGGAATGTGACCCAGGAGGATAAGTTGCACTGAGGAAAAGTATTATGTGCCATGTTTGGGAAAGAGTGTTTTGCTTTCTCCATTTCTTGCTAGAAAACAATAAGGAAATAAGCACACTAAAGAGCCACTGGTGTCCCTCTTGGACAACGATGGAAACCAGCATTAAAATGGGAAGAGTATGTAAGACTTCTCTGTCTTTGAAGGTATTTTTGAACTGCAGGTTATACCTGAGTCTATCATCCCACTGGACTTCCAGTCATGTGAGCTAAAAAAATGTCCTGTTTGAGACAAGCCCTGTTACTTCTCATGTAAATAACATATCACTTTTTTAAAATATTGTATTAATTTGGAAGGAATTTTCTCTGAAGTTAACACATTTTAATTATATGGGATCTTTATCTAGAGTTCAGAGTAATATATAACAGTACAGTCATAAAAATGGGCAGAGGATCCGAACAGACATTTTTCCACAGAGGACATACAGGTGGCCACCAGGTTCATGGAGAGCTGCTCAACATCACCATTCATCTGGGAAGTGCGAATCAAAAACCCCAATGAGATACCACGTCATGCCTGTTAGAATGGCTATCATCAAAAGACAAGAAATTACAAGTATTGTCAAGGATATGGAAAAATGAGAAGATGGAGCGCTATTGGTAAGAATGTAAATAAGTGAAGCCACTATGGAAAACACTACAGAGGGTCCTCAAAAAATTAAAAATAGAAATACCACGTGATCCAGTGATTCCACTTCTGGGTATTTATCTGAAGAAAACCAAAACACTAGGGTGAAAAGATGTTATGTGTATATAATGAATATTATTCAACCATGAAAAAAAAGAAGGAAATCTTGCCATTTGCCATAACATGGATGGACCTCAGGGTATTGTGCTAAGTGAAATAAATCAGAGAAATAGAAATACTGTATGATCTCACTTACATATGGAATCTTAAAAAAAGGTTCATAGATTCAGAGAACAGACTAGTGGTTACCAGGAGTGGGGGTGGGGTAAAGGTAGTCAAAAGGTACAAACTTCCAGTTATAAAATAAGTAAGTCCTGATGATGTAATTCACATGGTAACTATGGGTAATAACACTATATTGCATATTTGGAAGTTTCTAAGACAGTAAACCTTAAACGTTCTCATCACAAGAAAAGCTGTAACTGTGTATAGTGACAGATGTCAACTAGACATTATGGGGATAATTTTGAAATACATGCAAATATTGCATCATTACATTGTACACTTGGATTAATACAATGTTATATGTTAATTATATCTCAATTTTAGAAAAAGATAACAATAGTACAGTCATGACTTAAGGGAGAACTTGTTAAAACACAGGTTGCTGGGTGCCCCCACCCCGCCCGGTTTCTGATTCACACTTAGAAAACCAGAGCATTAAACGCCAAAGCCGGTGGACTCGGCAGATAGAGATCTCCAGCAGTGGTTTTCAGTGTGTGGTCCCCAGGAGCACTGCATCAGAAATTAATAGTTTTTCCATCCAATTAATTACTGTTTTTTTCATTAGGAGTCACTTCTTGGTGCTCTAATACAATGTACACACATATACACACATACCCATAAACTAAAGCAAACACACACACACACACACACACATATATATACACACACCATTAAATAAAAGTCAATGGATTGTGTGCTTTCATTTCACAATTTCTGTTTGAAAACTTCCAAGTGTGAGATTGTCATGTTTCAGATAAATAGCTGGTGGGACACAGGCCCTGCCTATGTAAACGGGTGTCGGCTCGAACTAATTGGCATGGCCAAGTGTGTCCTTCCAGCTGCCTAGAAACCCTGTCTGCCTCAAATCGGCTGCCAGTGATGAAAACAAGTAACCAAGTTTATTAGAATTCTAAAAAGAGAGGCCCTCGGAGAACAGTCGAGTGGTCTCCTTACAATAGCATCCTGACTTTGAAACCCACTTTAGATTGTCCACAAGCCTCTTGGGCTTCTTCGCAGTTTTTGCTTCTTCCCCAGATATTACATTGACCGGTGCGTGATCTAGAGAAGGGAGTTGCTATTGTACCTATATATAAATATAGATGTTGATGATATTTTGGTATTTCCAACCAGTTCTAAAAATAACATTAAATCTCTGCTCTGTAAAGGCCAACTATGGAAATGGCAGGAAAACTCGGGCCAGTCTTATTCTGAAGGCTCTCCAGTCTTTGAGGAATGTCCGTTGTCTCATCTTTTGATGTAAAGGCACTAACATGAAACTAACAGGTCATTTTAAACTTCTATTTTCTCAATGGTTTGGGGACAAATGTATACTAGGTAGGCTTACAGAGGTAAGAAAATAATTTCTTTAGGTTACAATACATCCTTCTGCTACAATTGATGAACTATGTTATGTTTGTTTTAGTTTCAAAATAAAAATAGGTTTATTTCGGTGATACGAGAGTTATACATAGATAAGGATAATTTTTAAACATTTAATAACCAATGTTTCAAGGGGGCCAACTTGTCAGCAGATGTTGGCTAAAACCTGGGAAGTCCCATGGCATGTAGTTACTTCAGGTCCTAAATTATGGGAGATTCAGGAGAGTTGCGGGGAGGGGTCTAGATGACCAGAGACAGGATCATACTTATTAACGGGGCTCTGAAAAGTAACTATTTTTCAAATAATAGGGAAGCATTTCCATATTTTAACCTCCATACTGGAGGCTTTAAGAAAACATAGTAGCTGAAGATCAGCCTCGTATATAAACATGATTAACACAATGGAAAAAAAAAATTCGAAATCATGCTTAATCTCACCACAAGGCATAGCTACCATTAAAAAATCATCTATTCAATATATAATATAAATATACACCACTATTTTTAATCAAAAAATATTCTTTTGTAATCTATTTTTTATTACTATAATATCAGAATCTTGCAGTGTCAATAAGTATAGACTTATGTCATCATTTTAATAATACATAATGTTCAAATTTGCTTGTATAGTTGCCCTATCCAATATGTGACCAGTGAACATTTGTTATTTTTAAATTTTTATGCATAATTATTATAAATAAAAATATAACCCACATGCTTTCATCTATATCTTTCTAAATTATTTCACTGTTTACTTAAGAAAATATCTAGATATAGAGTAGCTAGATCAAAAATATGTATATTTTAAATTATTTTGGATACATATTTTTAAAATTTCTTTCAGAAGATTATATTTATATAGATTTCTAGCCCCTCTAGGGAACTTTGATAAGTATTTTTAATACATTTATTTCCTTTTAATTTTGAACTTTTATCTTGCCTTATTAAACAAGAGTTTCAAGTATCTTTTAAAGCTCTATACAGTTTTTTAAAATTTAAGCAATTAAAATAATATGATCAAATAGAAACTAAGAAGAAGAAAAATAAGATGAGGACAGTGTGACATAACATGTAAATACCATGAGGTCCTTTACAGCTGAGCATTTTGACTATGTAAGAAGCCACAGTCAAGCTTTATAAATATTCAAATACTTGAGAAACAAAGCGATGATATAAATGAATCATCTCCAATTCCTTTTGAAAGTTGGTGTAGTAGGCATAATAAATGAGTGAATTAATGACAGTAATGAAAAGCAATGTCACTAGCCCATGTCATGGACATGAATAATTAAATGATGACTGTATTAGCACAATGGGAATAATTTTCACTCAGATGGACATAAAACTATAAAGTCCAATTATGTCTTCAACACAAAAAGGAGAATTACTATTCAAATAATTATTACAATCTTCTATTCCTTTGCTTTTCCCTGTCAGAAAATTTTAATCAATATTGTGGCCTCTTGTACCCCAAATATCCATTATGCATTTTCTTACTATAAATACATATGTACAACTAAAAGTAGATAGTTTAGCCTCATTTACACTATACAATTCCGCTTCTAAAAAATCAAGGGGACTCTCGGACAGTACAAGCACGCTAGACAGAGGCCAAAGCTTCCAGAACCAATTATTCAATCACTAACAGTGGTGAAGGAAGCCCACAAAGCCAAAAACTTTTCAGTGCCTCTAGAGGTGTCTGTCCAGTATGGTAGCTGCTAGTCACAAATGGCTAGTTAAATTTAAGTCAATTAAAATTTAAGAAAATTTTAAAATCAGCTGCTTTAGCTGGACTAGCCATGTTGCAAGTGCTCAGTAGCCACCTATGGCTGGTGCCACCGCACTGGACAATGTTGGACGATGCAGATATAGGACATTCTTATCGCCTAAGAAACTCCATCTGACAGTACTATTTATAGAATATAAGTTGTCTTTCACCCATAAAATGTTTGCATACCTCAAAGTGTATATGTAAGCTGACTGACTAGAGGCCAAAATATGTTTTCCAATAAAATCACGAATACAAATGATTTCTAGTTGAGTTCATCAAAGTCAGTCAGCCTTCAGTGTAACTGAAATCCCACAAATTGACAATGCAACATAGTTGTAAATAATTCTACTGTACATTTGTATTGTAATTAAACAAAATAGGAAAACAATAACATTGCCTGAGAAATAGTGCTTTATTTCCTGTGAGTGTTGTTAAGGAATAACAAGTTCAATTAGAGAAGGAGGTGTTCGTTTGAATACAGAATTCTGTGACAACTTGTTGAATATATTTTTAGCCTTCCCATCAACACTAGAGGTGGCTAAAAATCATTCTATATTATAATTTGTTTTTAAATCACAACATAGGGCTTTGTATTTCTTTGATATGTGAATGCTGTTGCCACTAAACTTACATTTATCAGTTTAGGTAGTATTTATATTTTGCATTCATAAATGGAATTTTAAAAGAGAAATAAAAGAGGGGAGGGAAGAACACAGTCTTTTATCAGTTAAATAAGCAAGGGTAGAAAAAGAAAAGGGAAGGTTAAAGGCTTTTGCAGCTAGTATGTTTGTGCTAAACATTTTATGTATATTAACGCATTAATAGTGCCCGGGTGGGGGGTGGGTGGACAATCGAGAAAATAAGAGACAAAGAGCTAACTGAATTGTACACGGAGAATGACACAAGAAAGACACTGAAGGGTAAGATTAGGGATAGATACAATTATATAAAGAGCCCCCTCCCCTTCCCCCAATATATAATAGGCCAGCCAGGATACAGAACTTTGTTACTCTAAGTGTGGTCCATGATCCAGCAGCATTGTAAGCGAACCACCCACCAGCCATGCCAAATTCCGTCTCTCATGCCTGCCTATCACTAATGAAACTCGAGAAGCCAGATACTTTACTGTCCTCCTTAAAGCAAAGAGTACCAGTGACCACCAGGGGGATGATGAGAAATGTTGAATTTGTTTATCGGGCAACTACTAGTAAAGAGTTTCCATCACCATTTATATTATAGAACTGTACACCTGAAACCTACATGATTATATTAAGCAATGTCACCCCCATAAATTCAACAATAAATAATAAATGAATAAATAAAATGGGATAAGACTTTTTTTAAATAGATGTTCCTTTCTGATCAAAGTAGAGATGGTGAAGATCTTTTTGCCACCTGCTAACTCCTTTGTGCTAAGGATCCTATTGTAAAGACTTGATGCCTAGAGCCGTGAGAGTCGTTTCATGACTAACGAAAGAAGACATCCCCAACACACTAAGAACAGGAAAAGGGACTTCAAAAGAGCCTGGGTCCTTGATGGCATCACTGAGCCACCGCACTAACCCAGCTGCCCACCTTTGAACTTCCGGTGTTTTGTGAGATAATTAAACGTCCTTCTCTCTCAGTCACTGTTCCATTTCTGGCATCTGAAAACATTCCTGATGGTATTGGGGGACAGCAGAGTGTTTGGGGAAGATAGAGGGAGGGAACTGTCTATTCCATGTATAGAAAGTTCATACATACAGTATTTGAAACTCTGGAAGGATTCAGGAATTGTTAGTCATACTGCAGATATGATTAAACCAGTTATTTTCAATCTCAAAAGCTTTTGGGTGTGTGTCTTTTCTCCCTTAGAGAAACAAACTTGATGTCTCCTAAGTCTGAATTCACTTTTTCTTTTATAGATACAGAATACAAATCACACTTGAGTATTTATTTTACTTTTATTCACATGAGTTTTAGTCTTATATTTAAAAAATGTTTAGCTAAGTCGATGATTAAAAATGACCACCTTTGCTACTTTTTTTGTTCACTAGCCTACTTTGAGACCTTAATTATTTCAGATTGTGTGTTATTGCTACACATTTACTGTACATCCTGAGATTTGCTAAGATAGAGAGTTTCAGTCCATAGGGAGTAGTTATCAAAGTGATGTAAGAAGTAAACAGGTTATATTTTCCCCAAACTCCTCATGATTAAACAAATTAATCAAAGCATATTTCCTCCCATTTTCTTTTCTTTCCTCTGAATCAACGAAATCTCCTTGGGAAAAAGAATGGAAATTTCAGCATCTATTTCTGTTTGGATTTGAAATTTTCCATGACACTGCAAGCACACTCTCCTCTTATCAAGCAGGGCTGCTGCTGACGCTGTTGCAACAAGAAGAAAGTGCGAGCAAAGGCACGAATTACCGGAATTTGCAAGGCTTAAGGTTTAAATCTTCAGGTTATTGAGTATAATGAAAGAGTATATTTCAACACTCGTAGATGAAAACCTTTTAGGAATCCATAAACGCCTTTCCTTCTTCACCATTAAAATGCTAACAATAAACCTTTAGATCATTGTGCCCTTTCGTAGACAACATGCTAATCAATGATGTCCATGCTGTAGGAAGGTTAAAATAGGTGGATGGTCTGAACTTGCTGTGTATGTATCCTAGGACAGGCCTTGGAGAGATACGTGGGTACTGTTTCTGAATTTTTTAAAAAATATTTGCTTCTGGTTCAGAATTTTTCTTTTGTCAGGGGCTTGTTTGTTTGTCAGTAATCTCTGAAAAGATTAGAAGGTTATGTCCAACAACTAGTTTAGGTTTTTCAAAGTTTTATTTTTGAATAAAGTTTTTATAATACACTCAAAATTAATATATAGAGAGAGAGAGCAAAGTAATTCTCAGTTCTAATGTGGATATAAATCACCTGGGGAGTTTGTGGAAATGCTTATTCCAATTCAGTGGACCTGGGGGTGGGCCTGAGACTCTGCATCTTTCACAAGCTCCCAGGGGGTGCCACTGCTGCTGGACCCCACGTCATTCTTCAAGTATCAGGCCTAGTTAATAGTTCGCAAAGTGATTTAACTTACATAATCTCACATGCTTCTCATCCCAGGCTCACCATTTCAATGAGTAAGAAAGTTTCAGAGCTTCAGTGCCTTGCTCAAGGCCATAAGTAGAAGTTAACACTCCAGCCTACACTAGGTAATGGAACTCAAATTTCCTTTCTACTTCAAAGAGGGCTTTCTCCTGTACCTTGCCCAAGTGAGACACCCAGTGCTTTGGAGCAAATCAGAACAAATTCTGCAGTCCATCAGCTCATTCAGACTGGACATTATCTAGCCAATGAATGAGCCAAGTTCAGTGACTAATTTTACACAGTACAATACAAGGATCACTTGGGCTTTACTTACATATCAGAATACATTGTAATTTGGACTTTAATTAGACATCAGAATGTTACATAGAGAAAAATGTCCACTTAAGTATGCTGTGTTCCATTAGCATGCCAGCTTTATATAGAGCAGAAGTTAATTAATCTTCAGATGGGAGAAGGAAGATTGGTAAACAGACTGTTTCTAATCAGAAGATGCTTCTTGTGGTCTAGGGAAAAATAGCATTAAGGTTTCATTCTCTTCCCTCTTTGTCTTCCCTTCCTTTTCTCCTTACCTCCCCCCTCCTTCTGCCACTGCACACACATCTATAAAACCCTTTAGAATCTGATTTCATTTTTATGATTCAACTAACTGAAAAAGCTAAAATCCCATTGAGAGTCTGAGAGCAGCAGAAAATCTGATTTTTTGGAGTGCTGTTGGCTAGCTCGTGGCTCCCATATTTAAGGAAGCACCCGCAACAATCGTCCAGAATGAGCATATGGCAGACCTCTGGATGCAGCCATTATTATTCAGTCATTGTTCATTATGTTTGAATTCACCATGACAGCACACATCATGCTTATTAGATGATGTTTCTATTTAATTCCCTATTATCTTTTAAAATCTCTCAGCTATTGCAGGGATACCAGAAAAAAAGAAAGTCATGCAGAGACTTGAGGACCCCCCACATAGAACATTTCCCATCCTTTCCAAAATGCGTGTCCGAAGAGTTCACTTTAAATAGTAACACCACCGAATTAATATTGTAACGTCACACTTCCGGTTCTGACTAGAGTGTTGGGAGAAGAAAATGGATTGTTGCTGTTTTACCCATCTGTAAGCCAAGTCACACTCATTCTTGGGGAGAGGAAAAATAGGAGTGCTACAAAATTGCACAGTTACCAAGTGAAAAGATTGCTTCAATATACTCTTGAATAGTAGTAATGTAAGCTACATCAGCGTTACCATTACCTGAGTCTACACAGCCACCATTTTGTTAATAGTTCTAGCATCAGGGACACTGGAAATGAGGACCAAGATAGGCCTGCTTAAAAACCGTTGCCTCTGCCTCATACACTTCAAGTATTGCTCAACTAATATGATATAGGAGGGTTGTGAAACATTAACTGCAAGGTAGCCATTCAGCAGTTATCTGAACTAAAGTCTCAGTCCTGTGCATTAGTTCAAACTAGGCATATAAGGGGTTTTCTATTGGGGTTTCCTGAGATCTTAGGTATTATTACCACCTATCAGTGTCTCGTCCCAAGTGACCACTGAGTTGCTGGGATATAGCCAGCACTGGGATTGTCAAAACTAGGCTCTAGTGTCTCCTATATTTTTTCTTTTTTTTCTTTCGAGAAGCTTTGGTGTTCTTCAAAAGTTTTAAGTCACCCATTGCTGGAACAATCACTTTAACAACTACTGGGAATTTTATTGCCATTTGGAGACTTTCCCCTTTCCCCCACTTTTATTTCATTTGAGAAAAACATGTTTGCAGCTCTAATACTTGGGTGCACCCAGAGAATCAAGAACTCTGCCCTTTGAGGTTTTTTGAGGTTCTGTCCATTTGAAACTATCATAGTAAAATAAAATTAAGGTATTCATTTTTGCGTTTTTTCTGATTTCTGAGGTTTCTATGGGAGTGGTCATCTCCTTACGAAGATAGGCAAACTAATACAATAATTTACTTGGAGGTTGGAGTACCACTTAACAGCAGCAAAATGAGTTCATTCTATTTAGTTTTCATTAACTCTAAGTGAATTCTGTTTTCAGGATTGATTATTCGTTATTGAAAACAATTTAAAAAGTTTTCTTCAGCAGAAAAACTGAGACAAAGATTTTATAGTAGCTTAAAGACTAAGGATTCACTTACTGAGTATACTTTATTTAAATTAAAATAGTATGCAACCTATTCAATGTTCAAGTTCACTTGTAAATAAATGAGCGCCCCTTCTAATGACAATAATGATAATGGTAACACTCTGCATGTGTTAAAATCCTTTATACTTTTCAAACTCTTCCCGTATGAATTGAACCGCTCCTAATCTGTTAAACATCCATAAAATTTACATGTTGATTTAATGTGTTGAAATATTTACCTCAGAATGTGGCCTTATTTGGAAATAGGATCTTTACAGAGGTAATCAAGTTAAAATGAAGTTATTAAAGTAGGTCCTAATCCAATATGACAGTTTCCTTATTAAAAGGGGAAATTTAGACACAGATTGGCACAGAGGGAAGATGTTATGAAGAGAGAACAAAACGCACTCATCTATAAGCCAAGGAATACTTGAGGCTACCAGAAGCTTGGTTTCTTCTGCTTACCTGAAGTCAATCATTTTAGGTTTTTGGTTTTTTTGTTGTATTTTTTTGTTAATGAGGCTTTTCTTGTAGTGTTTACAATGAAAGTTGATTGGTCAGTTTTCTAGACGGATGAGCCGTGGTTACGAAAATGCTAAATTTCTAAATTTACATAATGAATGTTCAAGTAATATGAGTGTACACCCTGGGAAAACAATTTCAGAAGGAAGTTCCTTCTTCCTAAGTGAAGGCTTGTAATTTCGTTGCATAAATATACACATTTATTTAGCATATAGTTATTAAGTACTTATTATGTGCCTGGTATGGTATGAGATAGAGGATTATCTACAGAACACACAATTAAATTGAGATATGATTCTAACCAGACCTGGCACAAGAATGATAACTGCTTCCTGAATACTTACTCTGGGTAGAGCCAGAAAAATGAAGAGTCCCCACCCCCACCCTTGAAAGTTTAGGCTAAGTTTGACGCAGTAATGGAAGAATTTGGCAGATTCTCCATCAAAATGGAGATGTTTTTGTTGGGTTTTACAAATAATAAAGATTAAGCAAGCTATCATTTTGTAATTAATTGATAATAGAATACAATGATAGTACTAATCATCATCATCATCATATCTAACGTTTGTTTCCCACTATCACTAGGATAAAAACATATCAAGCACTTCCTTCTCTGACTTTCTTTGCAACTATCCTATTGGGTTGGTACTACAATGACTGCATCTTATAGATGAGAAGACTACTTTATGGAGAGGCAAGTAACTTATTTAAGAGGTCAAAGAATAAAATATGGGTTCAGATTCCAAAACCTCCATGTATATCTGTTCACAGAACTAAAAACAGAAACAGAGAACATATACTAAAACATCATATCCACTAAATAGGCTAAACTTTGGGTGAAAATTCACTGTTACATTTCATGGAAAAATATCCTTTGATTCCTACTTAGGCAAAATCCTCCACCCTCTTCCTTTCGTTTTTTTCACAACCTCTAAGTCCAAGAAAGTAACAATATTCCAAGGGGTGGGGGGGAAGAGTGCAGGGTTTGTAGACCCTTCAGGATGTGAAATACACATTTTGAATAAGTCACTGCAGAAAACAAATTAGTATTGCATTAAGAGAAAAAAATATGTATGTATGATCACTGGAATAAAGAAAATAACAGATGGCAAATAGAATCTTTAAAATTCCAATACTGGTGAATAAGACACATGAGATTGGAAAACAGTCTTTTGTTTCTACCCTCAACAATTTTCTTCTCAAATAAAAATTCTTTTGTGCGCTACGGAGTTTATATCAAATCTACCGCCAAGTGCAAAAAAATAAGAGAGAGAAAACTATTTTATTGTAGAATGACAGAAGTGGACATGACCTTAGAGACTGTGGTTAATCCTCATACAGAGGCAAAACCTCAGCCCAGATGGTTTAAAGATTGTTGGTAACAATCACTGATGGAAATCCTATGGTTAAAATGCAATAGCTGTTAATATGGAAATTCTAGTAATGTATGGTCAAATTATTCTTCTTTCTCTAGGTTTTCTTCTCTATGTGAGGTCTGAGATGTTTATGAGTTCAAGTAGTTCATAGCTGTGTTAAGAACATCTAGTGCTAATATATTTTTAAAAGCTGAACCATCAGTTTATTCTGCCTCCCATCATCAAGAAGGTTTTTCTTCATTTTGGCAATGAACCCTTTCCAGAGACTTCCACACATGTGCCACATGCCAACATAACCTTTTCTCCTTATACTCTTAAAAACTGAGGCAGAGAAAATGACTCCATGTCTTCTCGCAGAGCACATGGGCAGGCTACCAGCTACTATTATAGTTAGACTGGGGCCACATTACTGGGTTCTGGTCCAAGATATGTAGCTAGAAGAGAGGGAAATTATTATAAAACATGCTTTGTTTCACTCTGGCCTCTCTTCTCTTTCATTGGTTCCAGTGGAGAATGTTGTTTCTTATGACATAGCCTCGGTACAGAAACATTCTAGCTCTCTGACTCATCACTTAAATGAGAGCTACTGAGTAGCCCCCTGACCCACACTATATTACAAAGTTTTTACTATGTTAAAACATTATAATTTTTACTATGTTATGACATGGTAAAAAATATAACAAATAATTTTACTATGTTAAACTGAAGATGTTTATGGATTGGTTTGTTACTGCAGTGTAGCCTAACCTATCCTGTCTACCACAGAGAACAACTTTCTGCATGTACCCATTCTGAAGGCTGTGCCTGTTTAGAATTGTAAGTGTCCTGCCACATGCATGTGACAGTTCATGAGAGTTTTTATATCAAAAAAAAATCTAAAGAGAAAGTTTAATGACTGGGTTTATTTTCTCTTTCTCTGGGTCTCTCACTTCCATGTTTCTGATTGCCCACCTACCCTGAGAATCAATTTGTACTGATGTCTCTGAGACATCAGCACCATGGCTGCCAGCTACTACTGTCCTTGGTCAACCTTTTCCTCCATTTCAACACTCCACCAGTTACAGCTTCTATGTCTTTGATGTCTAATCCTTTTATTAACTGAGCACATTTTTACATCCCTGACGCAATCCATTTTGACATCTGCTTAGGTTACCAACTCTAACCACCAGGGTATGTTATCAACACAGACTGTCACCAGAATCTCTGCATACATGATGACATGAGTGTGGAATCAAATATCCTTTAGTTGGTAAATCTCTCCATCTCTTCTCAAGGTGTAGGCACCATTATAGCCAACAAACGTCCTTCACATTTTTTGGTTAAATAGGACCACCAGCAAAAACATTAGATTTTTTTACCTTTACATTTTCCCTTCATAGGTAGATTGTAAATAAATGTTATAGTCAACTTATCTATGACAAATGTCAAGAGCAATAGATCCACCTAGGTCCTTTCCCCATGCAGAGGAAGTGTCAAGGTTTCAAGATTTTTAAGAAGAAAATTCCCTTAAATTAGAGGTGAATACTGGATCAGGAACTCATTTTTTCTTTTCTTCTAACAAGGTTTCTGCTGCATGATATGAGACAGTTAACTGTGATGGGGAAAAAAAGGGAGCTGATCTAGGAGGTCTTAAAATGATTACTTAAGAACAGAATACTCCCGGCTGGTGTGGCTCAGTGGATTGAGTGCTGACCTGTGAACCAAAGGGTCACCAGTTCGATTCCCAGTCAGGGCACATGCCTGGGTTGTGGGTCAGGTCCCCAGTAGGGGGTATATGAGAGGCAACCACACATTGATGTTTCTCACCTTCTCTTTCTCCCTCCCTTCCCCTCTCTCTAAAAATAAAATTAATAAAATTCTTTAATAAAAAAAAAATAGAATGCTACCCTGAAACTGGCAGGACTCACAAAGTCAATAAAACCTCCTAATATTTGTAAACAGACAAACATTTACAAGGGGAGACCCCCCAAAATCCTGGAATCATCTTCTGGAGGGTGGGCCCCTTATAGAAGCCTCTAGATGAATGTTTTAGAAACCCACCTGTATTAGTGTACCAACCGGTGTTGTCGTGAGAGGCTGTGTTTGGCTTCAGTGATATTTTTTTAAAGACTGTTTCAATGAGTTTGCCCATTTCATGACGGGTGATTTACAAGCACTCCTCCTTGGTTTTTCTCCTCCCTATGTTTCCACATGTTCTTTCCTCTGTGTGTGCCTGTGTCCTGATCTCTTTCCATAACTACACCAGTCACATTGGATTAGGGCCCACCCATATGACCTCATTTTAACTTACATATCTCTTTAAAGGACTGTCTCCAAATATAGTCACATTCTGAGGTACCGAGAGGTTAAGACTTCAACACACGAATATTTACGGTGACATAATTCAGCCCATTACAAGGACTTCCCTTCGCTCAAGGAGGTACAAACAATGAGACGGGTCTTATACTCCAGAGACCTTCTGCAGGATAAGGCTAAGGCTGGAACTAAAAACACTACAGTATGATTCTAACTACATGATATCTGGCAGTTTCTTACAGGGCTATACCTAATCTTACTATATCATCCAGCAATCACGCTTCTAGGCATTTACCCAAAAGAGTTGGAAACCTCTATTCCTGAAAAACGGGCACATGAATGTTTAAAGAAGTTTTATTGATAATTGCCAAAAATTGAAAGTAAACAGGATGTTCTTCAATAGGCAAATGGATAAACAAACTGTGGTATAACTATATAATAAAATATTATTCAAATATAAAAGGAAATGAGCTATCAAACTATGGAAAGACATACGGGACCTTAAAGGCATATTGTTAAGTGAAAGAAGCCAGTCTCAAAATGCTATAGACTATATGATTCCAACCATATGATGTTCAGTGGTAGGCAAAACCATGGAGACAGCAAAAAGGTTAGTGGTTGTCAGGGATTCAGGGGACGGAAAGGAAAGAAGGAAGGAGAAGGCAAGGAGGAAGGGAGATGGAGAGCACGGCATTTTTAAGGCAGGAAAACTATTATTCTATATAATGTTGTAAAGGTGGATACATGGTAACATGCATTTAGCAAAACCCATAGAGGGTACAACAAAAAGAATGAACCCTAACATAAAATATGGACTATTGTTAATAATAATGTATCAGTATTGGTGCATCAATTGTAACCAATGTACCACACCAGAGCAAGATGTCAACAATAGGAAAACTGAGTGAGTGAGTGGTGGGGGAGAGGGAATACATAGGAACTCTCTCTGCTTTCAGCCCAATTTTTCTGTAAACCATAAACTGCTCTAAAAAAAATAATAATCTATTAGCTTTTGAAAATGTTCATTCAAAAAGTCCTACATAAGTTTTCATAGCAGCTTTATTTACAATAGCCAAAAAGTAAAAACAATCCAAATGTCCATCAACTCATGTATGTATAAATATAATTGGTTTCTCCATACAGCAGAATATTATTGAGCCATAAGGCATAATGATGTAGTGATATATGCCATACCATGAATGAACCTGGAAAGTATTATGCTAAATGAAAAAAACCAGACATAAAAGTGTGCATATTCTTTGATCCCATTTACATGAAGTTTTCTGAATAGGCAAATCCATGGAGGTAGAAAGATTAGGGCTGCCAATGACTAGGGTTTGAGGAAATGAGAGTGACTGCCAATGGGTATGGAGTTTCTTTGGAAACGATGAAAATAAATTAGTGTTGATGGTTGCACAATTCTGTGAATATACTGGAGCCACTGAGCTGTATACTCTAAAAGGGTAAATTATATAGTCGTGAATGATATATTAATTTAAAAAAATAAAATAATAGGTCACCCTGTCCTTGACAGTTTGGAAAGAAGAAAATACATTTAGAAAACACAGTGTTGTTTAAAGGCCTAAAACACTCATTGTGCTGAATCATGTGTCCATACGATCAAGAGTGTTCTTAATATGGTAAGTAAGATCTTTGTGTTTTATCATCAGTGATCATTTTGCCCCTTGACCATAATAACCCACTCATTTTGGAAATTTAAAAAGAACTTGAAACATCTTCAACTAGCCATGAGTCGGCCAAGCGCAACATCTTCCTACATAAACGACGTTCACTATATTCATTATTTGTTCTTTGTTCTCCCTTCTAGACAAACTGTCTTTGTTAGAAGGCTATTACTTGGGGCTTTGAGTGTTTTGAAAGAATCACTGAATCATACCTCACCTCTGCCTCACACTCATACATATTGGCATATTTCACTTCTCAGTTCTATGTCCTGAAATGCAGGAAACTCAGCAAATGAAGACAAAGCGTGTTATTCATAGAAGTAAATGCCATGTCAGCAATTTGCCCACATCTGTCCAGATGGGATTTCCAAAACTTTTAGTTAGAAACCAAATTCCTATCTGCCACGCGAAATACATCACACAAAGGTGCACCGAGCCAGAGCGCCGCGCCTTGCCAAATCAGGAAGAACTCTCTTCTCATGCATACTCTCTCATTTTACCACCGTGTCAATGCTGGGATATAAACCTGACAGGTATTTTAATTTCTATTTAAAAATAAGGACACAGGCACTCAAAGGGCACATTAGTTGCAGAGGTGGCAGAGTTCGCCCACGGCAGAAACAGTGTGAAAACATACTCTGATTCCCTTCTATGTTTACTGAAAAGAGTGGACCCTCTTCCCCCACACTGTGCTGGCAGCCCACCAAGGTAGTGGGCAAAATTGTTCCAACTTTGTAGTTAAAATGCCTGAGAGCATTTTAAAGTAGGTGATTGGGTTTTGCTATTCTATAACTTAATTTAAAGAGAGGAATGAAAGAAGTTGTGCGGAGAATGGGATGCAAGCCTGTAATAGCGTATTTGTTTAAAATATTGTCAAGGGAATTACCCATGAGATGCTTATTGAAATCAAATAAATTTCTTTAACTCACTCTCTTTTCCTTTTCATTAACAAATTCTACATTGGGAATGATCTTGCAATCTCCACAGAGTAATGAAATGTAGTCTATCAGTCTGTCTCCATGAAGTCAATAGTGCACTGAACAAGACCCTCTGCCCTCCACGTGTACACACACATGCGCGTGCACACACACATCGGTATTTTATGGCCTGAAGTATTTGCTCTTCCACTGTGTGCTTTGCAAAAAAGCGGTAACATCTTGGTAGCACACGGAGGACTCTTGAGGCACTTTTGAAATAAATTCAGTATCTGCTCCCATTAGAGAAAATTGCCATAAACTACCAGGTATTGCGTTTCGGCTAAGCCATCAGTCAGCCACCTTTTATGGAAGTGTCTTTACTATCTAGTGCATTTCTTGGAATTGCCCGGGTTGCTTATTAATGTCAAACAAGGTTCACATACTTACCTGTGCTTCTCTCTCTAGCAAGTGACAGCAAAATGCCCTCTCAGCGGGGGCTGTACATGTAATTTCGCCGAGGAAGGAAATCCGAGGTCGGAGATGTCTCTCACCCCTCTGCGTAGCATTACTGAACACGGGACTCTCCACTTACTCTCCCTGAGAAGCAGTACTGGGAGAGGCACGGAGCGTGTCCCTGTGATCCAAGCAGCTGTGCGCGGAATCAACCCTTAATTAAAAATTACTTAAGAGTAATACAACTAAGGTTACCGCTGCCATTTTAATTTCAGTGGAATTGAAAGGCAACACTCTGCCAAAATTAAACCATTTTGTTTTGTTTCCACCTGATGATCTCCTTCTTGAAAACAGCTAGTGCAGCCCAAAGCAGGGGAGACAGGTAGAAACGCAATCAAGAACTACTTAAGGCACAGAGGACCGCCTCTGACACTTTTCATATTGTTCCTCCTTCTTACGAAATAGGACTTGGCCCTCTGTTTCCTTATCTATAAAATGTTAATAGGAATATCTGAACCCATCAAGTTGTTGGGAGGACTGAACAAGCAGCATATACAAACTGCCTAACAAATCTTCTGGTTAAGATGGCACTAATAGCCAACATGAAACACCACTCCTAACAAAGTTCACTGAGAATAAAAGAAAGAGAACACAAATTACCAATCTCAGGTATGAAAGAGGTATCATCGCTACTGATCCCACAGTCTTTAAAACAAGAATAAAAGAATACTATGAAAAATGCTATGTCCACACAAATTTAATAATTTAGATGAAACAGATGAATTCTTGAGAGATATGAATTACTAAACTCAAGTGAGAAATAAATAAGCTGAATGGCACTATCTATAATTTTTTAATTGAATCGATAATTAATAACCTTCCAAGAAAAGAAAGAATCAAGTCTAGATGGTTTCACTGGTAAATGTTAACAAAGACTTAAAAAATAAATTATACTAATTCCCTGCAATCTCTTCCAAAAAATAGAAATGAAGGGAATATGTCCTAATTCATTCTATGAGGCCAACATTGCTATTATCAAAATAAGATAAAGATATTACAAGAAAATTAATGACCAATATCTAAATGATTAATATCATGTACATAGATGTAAGATTTACAGAAATTAGAAAATATAAATTTAAAATGCATTAATAGAATTCTATATTGCAACCAAGAAGGATTTATTTATTGGTTCAACATTCAAACATCAATCAATGCATTTCATCTTATCAAAAGGAAATTGTAGATAACTTAAAATGAGCAAAATATTTTTTTAATATTAAGAGCAAAAGCAAAACAGTAACAATTATAACAATGCAACAACTGACATCACTGATCAAGTCCCTAAAGAAGCAACTGGTCCACTCTACTGCCTCACCAGTTCAGCCTAGTCCAATTGAAAGCCAGTAGGAAAAAAAACCCACAAAAAGTAGGCCAGGCCACTATGAGGGGCCTTCTTCTACCTAATCTCACAGAGTCTAAATGAAGATCTTGAAATGCAGCCCTTTATACACCCATTTCACAGAAGGAGAAAACGGATTCTCAAAAAGAATAAATAGCCTGCCTTAAATCAACCAGCTCGTAAGTGACAGGTGTAGAAAAGGATGCTGGGTCTGATAGCCAAGCACTTGTCACTGAAGCAGATTGGGTTTAGAAATCAAAAAGGATAAAACTACTAAGAAACAAGACAGAGTCATCTGGGAAATTCATACATGGTGATTGGCAAAGAGAACTGTATTAAGAAACAGGAAAGTTAATTCCCATCAAAACAGAGAGCATGTCAATCATACTCTTCCCTTCGTACTCTTTGATGCATAAGAAGCCACAGTGGAGCTCACAGAGCTGATAGACGGAGGGAGACCCGTCATGTAGAGAGGTGCCTGTGTTACCAAGGGATGTGTGGGGTATACAGGGGGTTATGGTAATACTGGGGGAGGTGTACAGAGCCGTACCTGGGGGGCTCATAAAAGGCATCACAGAGAAGGTAACGAGTGAGGTGACCCTTAAAGAATGAATTGACATCAAAGACCTCAATTCTCCACTCTTCCGTGAAATAACTATGATGCCAGATAACTCATATAACCTCTCTGGGATTTGTGACTTTTAATTTACAAAATGAGGGACGGAGATGAGTTTCCAAGAGTTCTCTCAACACCATCAGTCAAGACTCTATAAATCTGTAAGAGAATGGAAATTTTGTTTGAGTTTTTTTCCCCCACCATCTTTCACGTATGCTGTGTTTTTCCTTTCCCTCTTGCTTGCTTTGGCGAGCCACACTATCCTGCCACACCCCCTCACTACCACTAAAAAAAAAAAAAAAAAAGAGGAAGCAAAAGGAAAGTTTTAAAATGACAAGTGCCTTTTACTGTTAGCTAAGTTTAACATGCATTGAGTCATCTGCTGTGGGTTATTTGGGCTTTACACTCTATGTATTCTGTCAGTCAATAAAAAAGGTACCACTCACCACACCACCAACCACAGCATATGGGTGAGGACTCCCGTGAAAACAGAGGACTCCCGTGAAACAGAGGACTCCTTTTGCGGAACTGTACAAAGAGCTATTCGCTATGAAGTCCTTCGCTAATATTTTTGAAATTTCCACATAGCGCTTCAAATCTTAGGCATACGGAATCTCCAAGAATTCCATTAAATTTAGTAAACTAAAATATGTTATTGATGAAGGGCTCTTTTTTTTAGATATACTAAAAAGGAAAAAAGGTGATGAAAATGCTGCATGGCTGTAGAACACAGAAGGAAAAAGAGGAAAGTGCGGAGGAATAGATATTGTGGCGCTCTTCGGGTTCTGGCTACATCTAAGGGCAAAGGTGAATTGTAGGCCCAACGGACACTGATCCGGTTCCCAAGACTTTTCCGTTACCAGCAAAGGACAACCAGCCACGCTGTGAGTATTGTCAGCCAGCAGCTGGGATCAAATCTATGTAGAAACAGCGAGCCACAGTGTTAGAGAGAGCAGAGTCCCAGGCCTTTCGAGTGCCGTGAAACTTTGGAGAAATTATTTAGCCTCTCTGAATCTCAGTCCCCCTCATGTGCAAAATAAAGTTTGGGAAAATTTTTTTTGGATCCCTGAAATCATGTGGGAGAAAAATGGCAAGTGGAAAAAAGAGGTTTTAGGTCACACTATCCAGGCTCATTCATTCGTTCTTTCAGTTTTCAAATCTATATAATATGCTTACTAGATACGAGGCACTAAGGATCTCAAGGTGAGTAAAGGCAGATACTAAGCTATGATAAAATAAGAGCACCAATAATACAAAGATGAAATTCTGAAGTGGGTGGTGGAAAGATGCATAACACCAGGAGAACTGCGATATGTGCTAATTTATGTTGTGCTTGTGATTGAAATAAGGAAGGGGGAAAATGAAGGGAAGGTGCCCGGGTCAGTCTTGAGAAGCCGCAAACCTCAATGATCTAATCAAGGAGAATAAGCTTCCAGGGACATTAAAGGAAAGGCCTGAGGAGAAGGAAGGATCTGGATCCAGAATATTAATATTACTGAGACTAGAACAGGGCCTTTCAAACATGTGAGTGCTGGTTAGCCACTGTAGAATGCTGCTGAAAGGCCAGTTGATATCGGCCCTGAGAAATGTCCATTGAACTCGATGACGAGGATGAGGGCACCAACAATGGGCATATGGGCAGGGGCATATTAACCTTTATTAGTTTTGTGACTGTGAACAAGTCTCGAGGCCAGTTTGAGCCTCAGTTTCTCTAGCTATAAAAATGGAGCTAAATCCATTTACTTCAGAGAGACTTCCACCGTGTTTGGCAAAGCATCTGTTCAGTAAACATCTCCCTGCACATTCAAGGTTCACTCAGGGAAAATGTTCTTTTACGGCATTAATTCAGAGGTAACTTGCCCTCAAATTTTTCTTCGTGCGATTATTCAGAATAACCATCTTGAAATTTGGTCCTAACAGTCAATTATACTGAAATAGCTTCTAGGTAATAATCTACATAGGAGTGTGGATATGCAAGCAAATAAAATAAAAATAAAAACATTGTTGAGTAAGTAATTCAGAAGAGTTACATAATAGACCTCATGAGCCAAGCATGGTGTTGACAGCACTGTCTTCATCATTTAAATTGTTTTTCCTTCCTTCAAGTGCTGTCCGAATCAAACTTGCAGCTCCCAAGACGACGCTTCACTGACTACCCCATTCTTTTGTAAGAATTAAAACAAACGCCTCACTTAGATTCCTGCCTGTTGAAATTCTTCAGCAAATTAATACCATCTACAAAGCTACATGGGATTTCCCCCTTTCCTCTTCTTTATCTGGAGGAACGGGAGTCAGGGTTACCTTTGGTTCCGGGGCTGTGAAGCCCCAATCCCAGAGTTACGTGTTTCGCACACACATCACCTCCCCTTAGCGCCTAACAATCCCACCAGGTAATTTGGACTGGTCCCAACAGATGATGAAACTGAGGCTCGCTTAGGTGAAATAACTTACAAGGTTGGTGTGTGGCAGAACCAGGATCTGAAATCAGATTTCTCTGATTCTAAAATCTAAGACTTTCCATGACATCAATCTTTCCCAAACTCAATGGTGTTGCAATATTGGGGTGAGAAGGTGAAAAAGGAGTCCAACAATAATATTGGCAGTAAAGGAGTACATAGCACAGTGTTGACACATTTAGCAAGTAAAATTACAGGCTATCCAGCAGTTAAATTTGAATTTGAGGTAAATAAACATTGTTTGTATAAAAAATGTCCCATGCAATATTTGAGACATATCTTTTCTAAAAAATTATTTGTTATTTACCTGAAATTAAAATTTAATTGAACATCCTGTATTTTACCTGGCTACCCTATCTGTAGAGAATTTTAGAACAATAATAAAATTATCTAAAACTTGGTATGCTATTATCACCAAATAACAGCAATTCTAAACAATGTCAGTGACAAAATACTTCTCTCTGATGGGCGGGCTTCCCCCTTCCCACTCTCCCCAAACACATTGATTCACCGATACCCAAACTGTGCTACAGAACGTCACTATCCTATGAGATGTTTAAAAGTCTGGTAGAGCCCTGACTGGTGTAGCTTAGTGGGCTGGGTATCATCCCACAGACCTAAAGGTTGCTAGTTCAATTCCTGGTCAGAGCACATGCCTGGGTTGCGGGCCAGGTTCCTGGCTGGGGGGCGTGCGAGAGGCAACCCATCGATGTTTCTCCCATACATTGGTGTTTCTCTCCCTCTCTTTCTCCACCCCTTCCCTGCTTTCTAAAAACAAATAAATAAAATCTTTTCTTAAAAGTCTAATGGATAACCTGCAAAAATGGCCACCCCCATTCCTTCCCTTCCCTCTATGTTCACATGTCTCCATCGAGAGTTAGATTTTAATTTTCCCTTCCTCTTTCTCTGAATCTGGGTTGGTCTTGGGCCATGATACTCTGAGATTTTTGAGCCTGAAATATTAGAGGTCCTGGAGCTTCCCTCTGAGTCTCTCAAAGAGTTCATTCTCTAGATACTCCAAGAGTGTCACCTCACAGAATCCCTGTGAGAAACTGAAGGCATGCAGGGAAGACATCGTGACATGCTCTTGTTGACAGTCACAGCTGAGCCCTCAGCCAGAAACCACTATCATCTGTCCAGGCTAGTTGAGTCTTCAGGTAACTCCAGCCCCAGCCTCTGTCTGAACGCAGCTGCCTGAGAGACCCAAAGCAAGAACCAGCCAATGGAACCCATGTAAGCCCAAATTGTGAGAGATAGTCATAAACTGTTTTTAAATCAGGGGTTTGCGTGTTAAATAGCAATAGCTAACTAGAAGAACAGAATTTTGTGGGATTAAAGAAAGGAAGTACCACATAAAAATTTAGGAAACACTAAAGTTGTGTTTTCATCTTCCAGATTCATAGCATGTAAGTGCATATCAACAGTTCTAGGAATCAACGCAGAAAAAAAAATTTTTAATTTTTTCAACCCAATATTTCTTAAATGTATATGGTCATATAACCCATTCTCTATAAAACTCTTATTAACATTTTGGGAAGCAGTGTCTTGGGGAGATCAGTGTGGGAAACCCTACATTATTCCATGCTACTTCCCAGTAAAGATGGTTATTCGAAGGAGCTGTTGTTTCAAAATAAATGAAATGACAAATCTTGCTAAAGGAAAGAGCTCTAAAAGAGAACTAAAGTGTAGAAATATTTGGATCACACAATGTATATGTTAGTCATATTTGCTGAACAATAAATAGGGTTATAGATTCTAATGAAGAAGAATATATTAATAGAGGAAGAATGGGTGGGAATATTTGAAATTGATATGGTCTGTTTCAGGAAAGCTGGGATGCAAAACAGCTGAAGCAAAGAGTTACCTTTATTTTTAATAGAAAAGTCTCAATTTAGAAGCCTTCTATCTTAACATAAGCTGTAGATTTCAACTCAAACTTTCACCTCACATTTTGCATTGCTTGGCTTGGCTACAGCTAACAATCCAATTCAAATCCAAACTTTAAGCTGTGCTGCACAGATAGAACTTTACTTGTAAAATAAATCACAGTTAAAGTACAAGGAATATTTGTCTCTACCCATTTGTCTGAAATAGATATTGAGTAATAAAACTATAATTCTCTAGCATTTCTTGACATATATACCAGTTGACATATTTTCTCTTTTTAGTAGGCTGAAAGGTATTTTTTAACTCCTCATTTATCTTCTTTTAATAAATCATAAAGACAGCATATTCTTTTTCAGGTTTCTTAAATATGAGTGTTTTTAGAGTCAACTGCTTGAAGGAAAAGACATTTTTATTTATGGATTCCTCTGAGATGAAAGAAAGTAAAAAGCTGTATAAATAAATAGCTACAAACATTGCCTTCATTTTAATGTAGTTATCAAAGTACAACAGGTATTCACAATGAAATACTGCACAGAGAAGGCAAACACATGAAAGAAACCAAGTGAGATGTAGATAAGACGAATCTGTGGTCTCACTAGTTTATTTGTGAAGCTTAAGGACATCGCTGAATGGAACGTAGAGTCAGCATTGGCCATCAACACAGAATGAGTCGCACTTCACAAAATGCTTATCTTGTTTTATCCTTTAGTTCATTTTCCAGATAAGGAGACTCAGGTCTTGGATAAAAAGTCAGAAGTACCCTTGTGGGTTACAGTAGCTTATTCCCTGGAAGTAGCACCTTCTCAAAAATGTTCACATGCTCCTTGTTAAGATCATGTTTAAAACAGACAAAAATGTCAGATGGAATAGAGTGAAGTACACCCGAGAACCATCAACAATCAAATCATAGGAGGCACAGTAGTCAAAGGTTTCGGGTGAGTGTGTCTATTTTTAAATATTTTCTCTACTTTAGCAACAACAAAACAGGTCCCATTTCTAGAGAAGCCACATTATTCTGTTCTGAGGGTTCCATTCACATTGAAATATATACAGGAATGGCATTCGTAGAAAGCTAAGTGAATGTGTTTGCCCTTAAGGAGAGTCCCTGTCCACCTCCCTCCTCTTCACTGATCCTACTGCTGGGGTTGCTGGACTTGGCCACAGCTATATAGTAAAGGAATTCTTCAAGTTCTCATATTTGGTTAATCTAATACTGGTATACCCAGTGTGTGTGTGTGTGTGTGTGTGTGTGTGTGATCAATCCTCTCTAAATTTGAGTCTCATTATGTTGTATTTTTTAAAGATTTTTTCTTTATTTATTTATTTTTAGGGAGAGGGAGGGAAAGAGAGAAACATCAATGTGTGTTGCCTCTCAAGTGCTCCCCACTGGGGACCTGGCCCGCAACCCAGGCATGTGCCCTGACTGGGGGATCGAACCAGCAACACTGTGGTTTGCAGGCCAGCGCTCAATCCACTGAGCAACACCAGCCAGGGTCTCACTATGGTTTTTAGTAACATGTAGCCAAGATAATTAACGCCTTAAGGACGAGGTAAACAGATCTAAGTAGTAATTGAGTGGGGGAAAAGGGTTAGTTATAGGTACGTAAGAGCAGAAGGCAAGTCACCAAAAAAGTCCGAATGGCATTGTACACCATAGGAAGGGGCAAAAGTAGATTTACAGTTGTCCATATGGAGAAACAACAATAATTAATAAATAATAACACAAGAATAAACTCTGTATTTTGCCTACTCACAAGTGTAAACCTACTTTTGCCCCACTCTGTATTTAAATTCTTAAAACTGTAATTCAGGATGTCTTCCTAAATGTTTGCTAGAAGGATCAATAAGGAATCTAGCAAGACCAAGGTTCTCAAGAAATCCCTTAAATTCCTTGGAAGAATAAACCATTTAAACCATCCCTTCATTTAACTTTGGAGAACTATAGTAAATACGCCAGTTCTATGACAGTCATAACTGCGTATCCTCGACCTGACCCCTGCTTGTCAGAAGTTTTAAATTTACCTTTTTTCATTTGATAATTTTATAGCATTTCTACTTCTGTGTTCTTTTTAATTCAATTCTCAAGACAATTCAGAGAAACTTGACCCAATTGTACAGATAAGAAAATCAAGATCAAGGGAACTTCAGTGATTTGCCAAATGACCCAACTACTTAAGGGCATGCAAGGTTGGGACTTGAACCTATTTTTTTTCATAGTAGTCAACTTTTCTTTTATAATGTATCTCAATTCATGTCTGTCTCATTTCCCTGTGCCATTTCTGTATTCAATTTATGGTGCTAGAATAAGGTAACTCTCTGAGCTATTTGAGATCATAACACGAACGTGAAATGAATCTGAGTTTCCAAGATGGAATTCACACTGAAAAGAAAGAATCTAACTATGTAACAAATGTATGACAACTGCACTGAAGGGTGTGGAGGAACACAGGTACAGCCCAAAGTAACTCTGGCACTGAATGGAGACTATCAGGTTAAAGGAACTGCACAAGGCATAATATTATGGTTGCTAAAGTTGTTTCTTGTGGGAGTAGGGGTTACCAGTTCTGAAGTCATTGGACATGTATACTTGGACTTAACACATAAGTCATATAAGTATATGGATGGTGTATAATAGAAAAAAGGTTTCTTGCTGTTAGATTGGGAGGTTGCAGATAAGAAAGGAGAGGTGGTTAGAATAAATCATGTGACACTGGATTAGAGTTGGAGACATGGTATGAACTCAAATTTAGCTTAACATAGATAGAGATGGAGAAATATAAAATAGTTATTGATTTGTGATATATACCAGTTAGTAAGAGTATATATTTTCCAAGGTCTAGTTGTTGAGTGGGCCTAAAAAAATGACATCCCAGTAGCAATGAGCACATCTAGGGTCCAGATCTTAAGTTTCTAACAATATAAGGAATCAGGAGTCTTTGCAAAAATGACTGATTCTAGGACTAGGGTAGAAAATATACAGGATGAACCTGGTGTCCCCCATAGTATCAAAAAGTAAGGAAGAGCTCAAAAAAGAAAAATGATGGGAGTTATATCCAAGAGACACAAGAGCCAACTGAAAATCCTCTCAATGGTCAAAGCTGGAACAATTTGAGTAACAAAATAAATAACATAGTATTGGGTTTATAGCCCAACATATAAAGTAAATATCCATAAGTCCATACTGATATAAATAAGTAAGAAAAAATAGGTAAATCTCCTGGAAAAAGAATTTCAAATAACTTATGTAAATACTTCCTCTCAAGGTCATGGCACACAACACCCTTCTCTCACCCACCCTAAGTGTGGGCTACACATAGTGATTTCCTTCCAGAAAGTACAGTATGGTAACAGAAGGGAGGAGTAGCTTTATGGCCAAGAAACCTATGTCAGCTGGGTGATCAAGCTTAACCTCATTAGTAAAAACAAACATGTCAATAGCAAAAACTTGTGATAGGACATGAAGAGAATCATCCGTGACCTTCCTCCCAAGAACCCATTACCACAACCTAATCAGGAAAAAAAAAAATCAGACAAATCCCCATTGAAGGACATTCTACATAATATCTACCACTACTCCTCAAAACTGTCAAGATCATCAAAACCAAGGAAAGTCTGAAAAAATACCACAGTTAAGGAGACATGATCACTAAATGTGATGTGGCATCCTGAATGGGATCCTGGGACAAAACAAAAAAGACATTATGAAAAAACTGACAAACACTGAATAAAGTATGGACTCTAGTTAATAATGATATAAAAACTAATGAACTAATATAAAAATATTAGTTCATTAACTGTGACATATCCCATAATAATGTCAGATGATTATAATAGGGTGACTAAGTGTGGGGCATATGAGAATCTTCTGTACTATCTTTGCAATGTTCATGTAAATATAAAACTATTATAACATAAAAAGTTTACTTTAAAAACCAAAAATACACACAAAGCTTCAACATAGGATAATTTTTTTAAATCTTGATTTCTCGGACGGTATTTTGTGAGTCATTTATCCACCAAAGGCCAGGACAGCATTTACAGCCACCTCTAAGAAACACATACCACTGAAGGGACGAAGCAATGGCATGGATATTCTAAATCACAAGATATTCAAAATTACCTTTATATAGTGTAGACAGATACTCTCTCCTACCTTATCTGATTTCCCTTCTTTATTACATTTTGCTGGGGTTTATATTAAAATTTCCCAACACAGCCCTCAAAGAGTCGGCAGTGGGAAGCATTGGTTAAGACACGATGGGCAGGGGAGTCTAGGATTTAAATATTTACAGAGAATAGGCCTGAAAACTGGATAAGCCACATATGGATAAGGAGGAGGTGGCCATATGCTCAAAAGCTTTCGTTAATTCTAGACTCCAGAATCGGAGGTTAAACTGGTCTTTTAAGTAGAGTACATTAATTGCAAGTTCAAGCACTAATTAAAATGCTTTCCTCAACTTGGTTAAAAATTCATTGGGCATGGGAACATTTTTTCTACTTCAATTCTAAGAAAATTGAATGAATATAATAGAAAAACTTAATCCAGCATGGTGCAAAATGAAAGATTCTTTCAATGAATGGCACGCTAAGTTGGAGGAGGAGGGATGGAGTGCCACAGCAGTAGGGAGGGAGGGGACCGGAAAATTATACTTTACAATCCCATCACTTTAACAATCCTGGCAGGTTCTGACCTCCTAGCTACCCGATTTTTCTTATTCCCAAAGAGGGCAAACAAAGCAAAAGAAAAGAGCCTCAGACCTCAAAATAGCAGGTTTCAAACACTGAGTACCATAATGCATACACCACCTATGGCAACCCACTGCGCATGATTTCTGAGCATCTGCAACAGGGAGCAAGGGAATACAGGCAAATGAACCCCTCCAGTGGCCACTTAGTTATTCACCAATTCCTCTTCAGGGAGGCTGTCCAGGAGCCTTAACAAGCTGCAACCTCTAAATACTAATAAAAATCCAAACTGAGTGCTCTTGATCTCCAACCAAGAAGTCTTGAGCAAGTCTATAAAAGATTTTTCCTTCAGCTTTTCCTGAGTGCTGCTCTAGTCTCAGGCACACTCAACCCTTTCAATGGGAAGCTTTGTCCAAATGAGATGCACTCAGAGAATTTCACTGCTGGTTCCAAATTAATTAACAATTTCTGCCTAATTCACCTAAAACCCCTTCTCAGGGTCACCTCCCCTGGAAGTCCCTGGGAGTTATGCTCTCTCACTGGGGGCAGCCTGAAGCCAATGACTACCTGTTTCAGGGGGACAAATTAGTCCCCTTGTCTCAGAGCAGGACAGCTTCTGTTGTGATTCATACGCCAGAGCCCCCCGTGGGATTAGGCCGAGTTTAGCCCTCAGCTTAAACCGCGTCTTTGCCCGGATGATTCCTTGCCCCATCCTAATGTTCTCAATTCCTTACTTGACTCATCTGAGAGTAGTTCTTCAATAACTATTTGAACCAGAATCCTTTTCTGAGGCTCCGCTTCTAGAAACCTGATCTGTTACCCCTAATAAAAAATTCTTATAATAATAACAGCAGTGGCATCGTCACTGAAGGGGACCGAAGTTTTGCCACCCCTCAAAATGTGCCATTTGGGATATTCATTTTGAACTGGTTACTAAGAAAAAAAAAGGTGCAGAAAGACCTTTGGACCCTTCCACTTTCCTGCCTAAGAGATTTAGATGGAAAGGCCTGCTCCAGGAAAGGCACCTTAACATCTCCACCTTAGTACTAATGTGGATAGAAAGGCTCCAAGCCGGGGCCTGCTAACTAGCTGCCAGGCCCCCAGTCCCGCCCCGTTGTCTCTGGGCTGCCTAGCAGGAATCTGCCGGCCCCTGTGTTCCACTCTTTCTCGACTAGATGTAAACTGCCCATTTTCTTTGAAATCTCAGACCTCTGTCCCCTCTTCCATAATGACATGTAAACCTCAACTGTCCAATGTGTTTCAGGTCTCATATCTTATGCCACCCCCTGCCATGGACCTCCGTAGTAAACTTTGTACATTTTTTCCTGTGAACCTGTCTTTGTCAATTTGATGATTAGCTCAGCTAGAAGAACTTAGAAGGTGGAAAGAAATGGAATTTTTTTTTTTTTTTTTTGCCACCACATCAACAACCACAAACACAATAGCAGCTTCCATGGACTGAGCGTTTATTATTGCCAGACGCTGTTCTAAGGATTCTACAATCATCATCTCTTTTATACCTCACAAAAATTCATGAAGTAGGTGCTACTATTCTCTCCATTTGGTAGAAGAGGAAACAGACATTCAGGGAGGTTGAAAAAAATGCCTGTTCAAGGTCACACACCTGGGAAGAGGTGAACTGAGAATCTCAGGCCGTCTGATTACAGAGTTGGGGCTCTTCTATTTGATATTTTACTCTGATTCAAGTCTTTATATATTTTACAGCCACAAGATTGTCAAAATTAATCTGCTTGTAAAGTTTCTTATCTAAAGGACCCAAAAATGTATCCTTAAGTAGCTAGTCTAGATTTGGCCATGGAATCTAAAGGAAGTGTGAAGCACTATGGCCTGAAAATCTGTAGTGGGCCAGCTGCTGAGTTATAGGGTGTTAGGGGCACCATCCAGGGGAAGGCCCCCCTCCCCACCTCTCCTTCAGGAAGTTAAAATCCAAGGACAGACTTTGGAATACTTCTGGTTCACAGACTGACTTTAGGACAATGAGGTGGCTATTCCAAAGCTTCCAACTACCCTGGACCCTCATTTGGGTTGACGACCCCGGCCTTTAAGGACCCAAGTTCAAAACTTGAAACCATTGACCAGGAAAGAAGTTAAACATCCTTCCATTCCTCTTCCCTGCAGCTGCATACATGTCACCTCAACGTGGAGACTAGAGGGCTGTTTTTGCTTACAACAGCCCATTAGAAAGCAAAAGGCCAACAAAGTCCTGCCAGAGACTCACTGTGCCTTGGACAGCATCCTACATAAACAAACTGGGGACTTCTCCTAAAAAAACAAAACAAAAAAAAAGATGCCCTTGGCTTTTTGAGAGCGAGAGTGATCTTCCTACAAAACCACAACCTTTCCCTGGCCTTGAGTTTCCCTTATGCAAAACTCAAGCATATGCGGTTTTACTTCTGTATAACCTTTTGCAGCACACCCACAAGAATTTTGGTTCCAGTGTGAGTGATTTGCCAACTACTCTAGTTGGCGATAATTAGAAGAAACAGAAACCAGGGTTTACAGAGAAAGAAGGAGGTAACTCAGAAAGCAGACTCGGTGTCGATTTTTTGGCAATGAAGCCTGGAAAGAGAGAAGAAAAGAAAGACGAGGTTCAAGCAGGGCCAGGTTAAAACTTTTAGGGCCGGATACTTAGTGAGAAAGATTGTTGTAAGCTCCCCACTCTATGTGCAATTCAAAATAAAAAACTTTACACTCTACACACTGTGTATAATAGATGCCAAAATTAAATTACTTTCTTCTTAGTTTTCTTCTTCTTCTTCTTCTTCTTTTTTTTTTAAATTACAAAATTCTGGAGAAGTCCACAGCAGCCGGGCTCCTCCTATCTTTGGAACCTTTGCTCGGCACCCTGAAATGATTGCTGGCTGTTGCACCTAGAAGCATGAGGTAAAGTGAAACCTGTGCCTTAAAACTAAACCCTCATGCCTATTGGGAGGAGAGGGACGGCGCTCTGTGCAGCAGCTGGGGATGTTTGCACTGGGCATAATTTATATCAGACAAATCTGAGCACCTACATTTTTCTGCATCTTAGAGGCCAACCAGGGTGGCAGATGTGGGATATAGGAAGATGAAATCAACAGCTTTTGTGCCATAAACTCCCAGTAAAAATCCCAAAGGCACTGAATATTTAGGAGATATCCTAGATACAGAGGAAAGAAAAGATATTCAAATATGCTCAGTAGTAGCAAAAAACTAAAGCAACTCTATAAGCTTATCAGTATTCACCTGGAACACTACTAGTTGCATCATATGCATTATTAAAACATAAAATATGCCTGTACTGATTGTGAAATAGCGGATGAAGTCAGCAACGTCCGCTTCCCAACCTTTCCCCAGGGGCCCCAGGAACCACGAGCATTCCCAGGACCCAGCAACTAAGAGATTAACTCCTGGACCAGCTCAAGCCAGAGTCCATTCTAAATGGTCGGTGCCTCACGTTGAGGCACTACTGTGAAAATTAATGAGGGAAAATCTCACTAAAGTGAAGTCAGCAGGCCAGAAGGGGGAGCTCTCACACAGTACCTCTCCAGGTCAGTAACAGGAAGAAGTGGCAATTTACAGACCCCAACGGAAAAATCATCTGTAGGAAAGAGTCACGGATGACAGGCCCCTACAGGAAAAGGTGTGCATTGTATCTTCTACAAGAAATCGACTACCCCAGCAACTCAGCCAAGAGAAAACATCAGCACCCTGAACTTATTTTCCTTTGTAAAGCAGCATTCCTCTTCTTTGCGGGACTTGACTATGGCTTTTGCGATAGCTTGCTTGTCCCAAATGGCAGTTCTTTGCTGCTTCCAAATAAACCCATTTTTTGCCAGTAAAATAACTGACTGTTTTATTTTTACCGCCAACATGATCTATAAACATGACGATGAAACCGTCACGTAGGGAGATCATGAAATTTTCTTAGCAAATAAGAGCTGCAAAATGGAAATGAGTATAGTGGCTATTAGAACTCATGTAGAATAAATTTTAAAATAATCTTTAAGGAAATCCTGATTTCCTTTTAATTTAAAGTTTTTCAGCCATTATATTTCCCTCTATGGGATTTTCAGGACTGACACTATGGAGTCAAAAGACAGTCTCTTGTTCAAAAATTTGCTATAGGTAAGAGAAGACACCTGAGGACTCATTAACCTTCACTCACGTAAGCCACTCACACATGGGGCAAGACATCATCCAGAATTTCATTCAATGCACACTTAATGAGGCCTCTGCGTTCCACGAGTCCTCCTGGGTGCTAAGAATGCATCCACGAGACTATCAGCAGCAGCCTTTCTGTTTAGAAAGAGATCAAGGAAAAAAGAAATGGGGGGAGAGAGAGGGACAGAGCAGGAGGGAGGGAGGGTCACCTCTGCTTGAATTCTACAGTTAAGTCACAGCCCAGGAAAGTATTAGTATGATAATACTGGACAACCTCTCTGCTTCAAGCTGAAGACGTCAACTTCTTTTCCATTAATTTTGTTTTACAAAGGAGCAAACATCTTACAAATTTTTAGTACCTGCATTAAGATCCTCCTCATAACCCACAGCCAGTACATCATCTCTCTAATATGTTGCTTTCTGCTTGGTAACACCTTGTTTAGTTTTTATTTTTATAAAACTACACTTTGGAAATGAGACAGTGGAATTTTAAAAGGTATTACAAAATTAAAATTTCTGCATGTTGCAGTTTCTAGGAACTAAATCTGATCTTCATCAACTTATGCTAATTTACTGTACAATGTTTAATTAAATCTTACCCCAGATAATCTATTTCCAGGGTTTATTTTTACAGCTTAGAACTTTCGAACATGAAAATGCCTTTCAATTTAAATTTAAAGAAAAAAACCTATTTACTGAAGTTTATTGGGAAATTTTACTTTACATCCTGGGCTTAATTCAGGCTCAATTCGCTTTCTTTCTCATTCTCACTCTTTGTCTCTTTTTCTCTCCAGGAAAACAAAACAAAACAAAACAAAATGCTTCTTAGGAATTCCTTTCTCTATTCTGAATAGTAGACAGCAAATTCCTCTCTGAAATGGCATTTTCCTGAGCTGGGCCATTTCCCAGGCAGATTGTGTTCAGCTAAATGTAAACATAGCTGACCACTGACTGGGATAAGATGAGATCTCTTTCACCAGAAAGTGACAATGGCTGCTCATGGTACATCAGAACGCGTGAGTCTCAGTGACACTTACGTCTCATGTTGCCTTCCACCAGGGAAGACCAAGCTGACATTCGACAGGCTGCCACATGTCCTTACCACAGTCTAGAGTTGCAATGAAAGGGTTCTCTCCCTGAAAGGTTATAATAAATTTTGTTCCAACCAGACGTTTTTTTGGAGGGGGTCTTCCTAGACAAAATATTACACCTGAATGCTAGGACATTTGCCCCACATCTTGATTTTTAAGTAGGTTAGTGCTTTTGAATCCTTTTCCAGAGCAAGTATTATAACATCTGTATAATTTTCCATAATCTCTTGGATTTGAATTAAAACAGTGATCATTGCCCCATGGCATCTGAATGTCACACACAATTCAAAGCTGACATAGCATCACCGAGGTGTTGGCCATCAAAGTCCTCTATACCAGGACATTCTTTTACCCTTTGCTGTATGACTTTTCTCCTTTCTAATTTAAGTCACAAAAAGGTGGGACAATCTCCCACAGGTCAAATCCACTTGACACCTCTAGAGCACTTGTGGTAAGCAGCTTCCAAGGTGACTTCTAACAGTCCCTGTCTGCTGGCATTCCATCCTGTGTACCCACCTGTTGAGCCAGGGTGGGTCTGTGTGGTCAATGAGTACAGGAGAAATGGTGGCATGTCACCTCTGAATTTAAGCCATAAAAGATGACATCTTTCATCTTGGATACTATCTCCCTCTCAGTGTCACTCTGTGTGTGTGTGTGTGTGTCTCTCTCTCTCTCTCTCTCTCTGATCTCTTGTTCTGGGAGAAGGCACTGTCTTGCCGTACAACGCTCAGGCAGTCTATGGAGAAACCCAGGTGGCAAGGAGTCCCAGACCACAGCCAGTGAGGAACTGCGGCCTGTCAACAACCACAGAAGTGAGCCTAAAAGAAAATCCTTCCCCAGTTGAGCCTTCAATGAGACTTCAGCTCCTGCCAACATCTGGACTGCAATTTTACGGAAGACTAAGCCATAACCACCCAGCTACCCAGAATTGTCGATTCACAGAAACTGAAATAATAAAGGTTTGTTGTTTTAAGCTGCTATGGTTGAGGGCAATTTGCTATACAATAACGGGTAGCTAATATAAGAATGTTGATTATCCTATCCTGCCCTCTTTTGGTATCTCAAAGTCTTATCAGGAATCACTTGGTTATTTAGAACAGAGGGACTCAGTGCAGGGAATTTGTTTTACAGGTGATAGAAATGCTGAGAACTCAAAGAACAGTGACACAATCCTGAGATCAGCAGCATCAAAAAGCCACGCACACTTGCAGACAAGAAAGGCAAAGAGGGAGCTTGTGTTAGCAGAGCCCACCCACCGGAATCCATTCTATTGGCCCTGACCAATAGAAAATGGAAATGATCTGTACCTTCACCATGCAATATGGTAGTCACTAGTGACCATGGTTAAACAGCACTTAAAACGTGGCTGGTGCACCTGAAAAATTATTTTTTAATATTAAGTTTAATTCTCTTAAATGTATATAACTTCATATGGCTACATGTGGTAGTGGCTGTCACGGCGTCACAGGTCAGGATGCAGATGGAGTTTATTTGGCTCACGTGTCACTTTTTAATAAATGAATTAGTGCCAACAGTTTCACATCAGGAAATTTCACACCAAAATTCAGGTTCTTTCTTCCCTTGAAATTGAAATAATCAGCAGGATATGACTGGTGGCCACTCCCTTTAAATGAGGCATACACTTTCTGAATCATCTCAATTTTTACCCAGCACTCTCCATTCAGAAGTGACCTGGGTTTGCACCTTCTGATCTAAGATAGTGGACAAAAAGGTCCTAGAAGGCAGATCAGGCCCCACACCTGGAAACAGGGAATGACTAAACTTCAGAAGTCCAGGCAGGTTGCAGGGTTCTGGGAGGCCTCTAGATACGGACACTGTTGACCAAAAAGGGGCTCTTTTAAGTGGTAAACCAGATTGATGTTATCAGTAGACTCTGCAGACTAAAGTTTTTACAGAGGAACTCAGGATAAAGAGGAAAGAAGGTCAGTTCTATGGAGGCTAACAAAGCACCTTTGTGCTATACGATCCTATGATCAGAACTGGGCCATTACAGGACAGTGACACAGGATGCAGGAATTCTGCCTTGGTGAGTTTCGGGGCCCTTCTTCACAGAGTTACATACTTGGAAAGAGGGCTAAATGCTCCTCTCCTGCCAGAGCCCACCACCAAAGTGGAGAGGCAGAGTGCAGAGCCCTTTTCCTTAAAGGGGACTGGCTCAGAAACTAGTGATAGGAACTGAGCCCACAGCTAAAACTGCTAATAAATTCCATGGAAATATGGGAAAAGAGACTAGGGCTCCTAAAGAGATTTCACTTCACTTAATTCTTCAATTACAAGAGCCCAAATTTGTTTCAATTACTCTTTGTCTGGTTTTCTTCAGAATTAAGGCATTAAAGAGTCTGTCTCCTGCTTCCCTTAAAATAAAATATTATCACAGAATCTCAGACATATTTAAAATCATGACTTGCAGAGCTTTTGGGACAATTAGCAGAGAGTTTCTACCTCAAAGGGAAAATTGCTCTTTTTATGAATTTTCCCAAAGTGGTAGATTAAAAAAAATTACTCTTCTCTGAAATCTTATTTCTCCTGCCATTTTCTCCTTTCACCCCTTTTCCACTTCCTATTTAGGTATAGGGAAGGATCGACTTCCTGATGTTAGTGAATTTCCAATGCCTGGTATACTCACTGCTTCCCGTGGTTATTAGTTGAAAGTAACTACCACCCACTTTCACCTCTGGATTCGCACAGAAGGATGCAGATTGTCCGTCTCTGGCACACTTCTCCACCACACCTGGCAGCCATTCCTATTCTTGGTTCATAAAGGGTTCGTGTAGTATAGTTAAGTGACCTCGGAATCAACCATGGAGGTGGTGCAGAGTACTGCACAATTGAACAAAGCAGCATTCGTCGATGGGTCTCAGGGAGAGGTTATTAGGAACAAAGATCAGCCCTCCAATCTCAGGGCTGCCCATACCAGGGTTATTTTCAGATGCCACGACTGGCAGGTATTTAACCCCCCTTGCTTAGGCATGGTACATCCCACTAAACAGCAAAGCAAAACTCTTGAGAAACAGGGAACCTGGAATTATGATGGGGATGAGGAGGAGGAGGGATTCAGTGGTGGGAGGAGATCTGCCATCGCAGCAGATGGAGCCACCAGCCCCAATGTGGTTATAAAAATTATAAAGCCTCCAAATTCCTTCCCCAGATCCCTGGCTGTCACCGTCTCTTTTCCCCAGCCTTTCATCCAGTACCTGGAAGTCTCTATAGTAATATGAACATTCTCAGACTTTTTATTTCATTCTTCTTGGAAACCTTGAGCGACTAAATCAGTTGAGTATTCATTAATTTGAAAAATTCATCCAGTTAAAGTCTTCAAGCCATGGCTCAAGGACGGTGTGCTCATGAACTCATTAATAAGTGGTTTTTGTGAACAGGGGACTCTGGCTTATGCTCTTCCCAGGAAGGCGGGGTCTTTCCTTGGGATTGTTACACCCTAAGGAAGGGAGTGTCGCCGTGGAAAAATATCTGTCCTTGAAGGATGACTTTAATGCTTCTCCACGGAGCATACCTCTGACTTTAACAGGAACCTCGGGCACTACAAGTTTAGTAAGAAACCTCCTCCTTTTCTGAGTCAGTGTACTACCGTCTATCATTAGTCCTCCCAAGAGTACCTGCGAGGTAACCAAGCATGTCTGGCTTCTTTATGGGTCTCCTTTCAGGGGAGCTAGGTTCCAGTTCATAAATATGACTGAAATTCTGTTGAAACATACCCTAAGGGTTACAAGCTAATCCTGCAGACATGAGTAAAACTCTATTGAGAGCCAGACTCATCTGTTCCATCAGGGGTGGGTGTAGGTGGACAGGGACTTGGTGAATCCAGTGTTTTCAGGCCTTAAGGGAAAAGGCTTGTGAGAAGAAGAAAAAGCTTTAAAAAATTACACTAATTTTGAGATGGTATATAGAGGAGAGGAGATCAAAGTCTTCTAACACTCTGTGGCTACCACAGCTGTGTGTGCTGTGCAGCCACATTCCTGCCTCTCTCAGGAGTGAGCCGAATCTTGGAAATACACCATTTGTGGTCAGGATAATATTAGACCATGGCATAAGATCCAGGTCGCAGCTTTGGGGCCCCCCATCTCACTTTTATCACTCTTTGTCAAGGTGTCTGGGAAAATGAATCCCATAGAACAGGATGGTTCATGCCTCCTTCTCAACCCATCCCCTGCTGATCTACTTTAATCCTTGAAGGATTATCAAGAAGGTGCTATCAAGCAATAAGGTGTTATCAAGAAGGTGCTATCAAGCAATAAAAAAATGTACATTATATGTACATGTATGTGTACATTATATCTATATGGCTATGTGTGCACATGTGTAAGACATCAAATCTGAAGATGACAGATTGAGGCTAAGAACCATGCAAACTTCCAATTCTCATTGAATACTCTGCTTAGATACATTTCTGAATAACAAACTTCTCCAACATCACTTGTTTATTTTGCTAACAAAATTGAAATTTTCAGTTAAAATATTGACTTATATTGACTTAGAGTTACTGACAAGAAAGATTCTCTAGAGTTATCAAGTAAAAATAAATAAAAATAAAGCTAGCTGCAAAATAATACATACCAGATAGTCCAGTTTCCAGAATTATAAAACTCAAAACCAAAAAATACACAAAATAGAATCATATATAAAAAAAGTGGTTTTGAAAAGGAGGAAGTGAGTGAAGGGAGGCCTGTCAATTTTATTCTAAATACTTATGTGTTATTTGATTTGTGAAAATATATGCATTTATTTCTCAAGTAATTGAGAAAAAATATATTAAAAATGAAAGAGACTTCATTAGGCCATTCTGGAATCAATTTTCTTGCAATTGCAATGACTTCAACCTCTCACCTGAACAACTGATCAGTGTCCATTTAAATCATTTACCAATACTTTACCTCGCTCTTATACTTACAGAGTTTATTACCTAGTTAACACATTTGACAAAATCTTAAATTTGAAAGCTGCATGACTCTGCTTCCCAATGAAGTTAGTAAGTACCGGAAGGCAAGAATCTTCTTTCATGTTATATATTTTCGGCCTTCCCACCATCAGCTACATTGTTTAGCACAAAATAAATATCTGTGAAATACTAGTTGAATTTCATTCATTCTAAGTTTTCTTTGTAAGCTACCAATTTGATTGTTGTCAATGCTTGAAAGGGTAAAGACTAAAAATATACAGGAATATAAATCTCTTAACATTTACACCTAGTGAGTCTGTCCCGGAATCCTCAGTGTGACTAATGCAGAAGCAGGGAAGGCAAAGAGAGAAGTGAACTTTTAACAAACTAGTTTTCCGATCTATAACTAACCACCATTACCTCTCTTTATCTTCTCTGTCCTGTGTTCACTTTAAAAGCTATTTTGAATTAGTGTATTATTGAGTTTCTTAGAGTTACAACAAAATAAATATAAGACCAGAGGAAGCTTCTGAAATATATGGATAAAATTATAGATATAACAAATTTGTTATTTCATTATTAATTAGTTTAAATTTGGCAAAATTTGAAAATAACCTAAATGCCAAAATGTGAATATTTAAATAAGTTAAGATTTATCCCCACATCAAAAAACACTGCGAAGTCATGTTTCCAAAGCCTACTTCAATATAGTAAATTAAATCCATATTTTTTAAGTCTCTTCCACCTCCAGTTCCTTCTGAAATGAGGAGCCAAAATTAAAAATGGGGAAAATGTTTTGCTAGCCCTGGAAATCAGGGAAGAATGTTGTATACAAGACAGACAATTTAAGTCATTAAAAATCTAGTGCAAACAAGACCAGACAGAGGGAAAAAACAGAAAAAAATCACACCTGAGAAATTAATGAAAGTGAATCCCAGGTGAAAATAATTGTTTAAAATCTGAAAAAGAAACATTATGTAAATATTGAAATAATTTATGAAATTATATAAATAAATAGTAAAATCTACATTGAAAGTTATGAATAATTTCAAACAAAACCTGGAGTTTCTCTTCCCCTCTATTCCCCTCCAGGAAGAGAAGATAGAAAAGCTTTTTCCATTTACCAGCTTATAAGAGAGACATTTATATCTTTTTTCATTCTTGTTTTAAACTCCATTTTTTTTTATTTAAAGATGGTCATTAGGGTTTTCTAGATGGCCAGACTTAGAAGTAGTTAGAGGAATTAAGAGCCAAAGAAAAACCTTCTCATACTCTTCCTTATGAAAGGCAATTAAATTGAACATTCAAGGCCAAGTCCTTGAAAATAGACCCAAGTGCTACGTATGGCTAAAGCAGATGAGGGGGTGGCACCGCCTACTCTCCTACCCCCAGTTCCAGGGCCTGCGTTCTCATCAACCTACATTCACCATGAGCAAGAGTTGGTGGATGTGGAATTGTACCCCTGTGGACAACAGTACTGGGGTAGGCAGAGGGGCCTGTTCCTGGAAGAGCCACAAATTAAGTCAGTTCTCAAAACACCCTTGGAGCATCAGTCGTCCCACTGCTTGCCCAGTGCTCAAGCCTTACATAGGACCCTTGAGTCTTTATTCACCAGTAGGGACCCATTCTTCAGCCTCTAAGTCTTCTAAAGTTCTTCCACATCATATTTCTTCCTGATTTATGTGGGCTTCAAGCGTCTATTATTATTGGCATTACTGTGTTCTCTTGCTTCATGAGATATAGTATATGATATTAATTGAAGTTTTCTTTCATTAAAAGTTGTTACTTTTTCTTTCCTAACATGGTAGTAATTTAGTAATAAAATAACTAATTTAATTTTACTATCTTATATACAATTTATCATAATAAAAATATGGTTTGCTCAATTCAATAAAAATAGAGGTAAAGGAAGAAATAAGCTTGGTTTGTTCAAATTAAAATATTTGAGTTGTGCCCTGGCTGGTGTGGCTCAGTGGATTGAGCACCATCCTGTGAACCAGGGGGTTGCCAGTTTGATTCCCAATCAGGGCATGTGCCTGGGTTGCGGACCAGGTCCCCAGTTGGGGGTGCGTGAGAGGCAACCACACATTGATGTTTCTCTCCCTCTCTTTCTCCCTCTCTTCCCCTCTCACTAAACACGAGTAAATAAATCTTTTTTTAAAAATTTACATTGTATGTCCATTGGCATGGGGAAATATTCAAGAAATATTAAGCAAAAGAGTTTTTATGAAAAAATTTGTACAATAAAAAATTCATATAATGTGAATTTTAAAATTATGTTGTCAGAGTTTATGGGAAACTCTTTTAATACTCTTAATACACTCTAAATAAAGACTAGACTCTAAATTTTGTTTTAAAAAGAGGAAATGTTCATACACATCTCCATTTAAGTATGTGTGTACATGTGTATTCACATATACATACAGGTTAACAAAAGATATCTGCAGTATTTGCCAACTCTAGATGCTGAAATTACTATAATTTATTTTCTTTAATGTGTTCAAAATTTCCCATAATCAACACATCATAAAATAAATTAAAGTAATAACTTTATATAGGAAGCTTAATATAATCAACAAAAATGAACAAATTTGTTTGTTTAGATTAGAATTATAAATTTAAAAGCAGAGTAAAACAGAATTTAAACAGGAAAGTCAGTGCTCGATGCAAAATGAACAAATTTTCACTGCTTATTGTAACCAATTTCACTTACTAAATAAAGCTTTTCATATGTAATTATGAAATATTCTTAATCCGTCAGTATTTTTGATAAGCAACAATATTCCATAAGGTGAAATCAGTCCATATCCTACTGTAAATGTTATTTTTCCCTTTTTTAAAAGTATATCCTGAAAAAAGTCCTGACTAAATACTTCTAGGCAGAGGCAGGAATTCAAGAATATGTCTGCCATTTTCCAACTGTGTCGTTTTGGCTCTCACTTAACATCCCTGTCCACAAAGTACAAAACACTGTTATGCATCTCACTTTTTCACGGGATTACTGTGATGAACTGAGATAATTTTGGGACTTTGTGCAATACTGTATAAAGGGAACTGTACTAATTTAGTGATCTGGAATCTGCTTTCGGCACAGTCACCTGTAATTGCTAATGGCAATTCATAGTAAAACAGTTAAGTTTTTTAAAAAAGCTTTAAAATTAACGAGGGGATAAAAAACATTGCCTAATATATCATCCAAAATGCCAATAAATGACAAGATGGTGGCTCAGAGTGCAAGGGAGATATAATTCAGTTGCATTACTTACATACCACCAAATGAGAAATGAGTTCTATGGGTAAGTTTGTAGTTTAGATCATAAACCATATGTTAGGTCATGAAAAAATGCTTGCCTGTAAAGTGCCTACATTTTGAAAGTTAGACAATAGCCATCAGAAAATCTATTACTAACTAGAGTACAAATTCAAATGTGGCTGAAAAAAGAGTCACCCAGAATCTATTTAACCAAGATTACATAGTTCAAACTGTAATTTACAGTAGTTCATTTTTATAAGAATTTAGGTTTTAAAAAAAATAGTCTTAGGCTAAAAATAGTATGAAACCTGACAACAAATTGAAATGCTTGGACAAATAACAGAGAAATACTCAACTTCCTTGGCAACAGGTATAATTATGATGATAATATAATGTATCAAACTAATTTTAAAGGGCAAGTATGTATTTGTAAATAGGAAGCTTATGTAATATATACATATGTATAACATTTATATATATATATTCAAAAACAATGAAAAAATGAAAAAGGCAACTATATAAGGTACTGTAATAAAACACAGATCATCACCAATTAATACCAGTTAATCACTCATAAGTATAACTCATCAGAGCTTACTCAAGATAGCAATCTTACACAGTACAAAAATGATTAAAAATAAAAGCAGAAGAGAATATATGTGGATAATAGCAGTTATCCCAATTAATGGAATTTCTGCTTATAAACTATCATCATGCTTTGTATTGACCCAGTTATCTAGGGCTCTGTCATATTCTGACAACAGTTCAAGGACTGCATTGCCAAACCGAATTCTATCAATATAAAAATGGCTGTCTTAATAATTGAGTATTAAAATGCATTTAATACGAATGCATAATACATATTTATTATTTCATTTTCATTTTAATAGCTGGCTCAGAACTATGTAGCAAATAATATCAAACAGAGAATTTAGGTGGGATTTGTTTCATTGAGTCGGGCTTTTTGTATTAATTAGAATACATTGCCCCCAACTCTAACTGAAACTGATACTGTATTAAAAAGTCCCAGAATGTAATAGAAGAGAACACAAAAATCAGAACAAAAATATAGAGGGATTTATATACAGAAGAATGGCTTTTAAATTCTTCAAGGGAGACAGGATTCATTGATATTATGCTCAGTACACCAGCTCTATCCACTGGTCTACGGTATCTACTTAGCTGGTTGTGTGGTTTATACTTGGCAACCGATATAAAAACTTGTGTAATTCTGTGGGAAAAAAGTGATCATGAAAGATATTTGTTGGTTTATAACCACATAGAAACTTAAGACATAAGTGTAAAAAAAAGGTAAAAAACAATGGAAAGAAAAAGTGGCAATTATTTATCTCAGTTTAGTTTTGTGTAAGCCTTACTAAGCAAAACATTAAACAAAGAAAAAAACCAAAATATCACAAAAATATATTAGCTCCAAATACATAAAAATAAAAAATTTTGCATGAAAAATACAACTGAAATATTAAACATAGGAAAATACATGCCATATTTATGACCAGATGTTCAACAAATCAGGAAAAAAAGTTCTAAGAAAAATTGGTCAAGGATATCAATAGGTAAATGATAAAATACATATAAATGGTCAATAATACTGAAAAATACTCAAGCTTACTAGCAGTGAAATAAAAGCAAATAAAAAACACTATGAAATTCCATTTTAAAATAAAGATTTGTCAAAGTCTAAAATAGAAGATAATAACCAAGATGCAACCTTTCTAAAAGGCAGTTAGAAAGTATAGGTCAAAAGCTGTAAAAGAATATGATACTTTTACCCAATATTCTGTATTTATCTCTAATCAGTTATCAAACGTACATATTAACACACATATAAGGAAGCTACATGTAATAATTACAGCATAAAAATTAGAAAAAATATAGATGCCTATAGCAGATATAATTAATTGCTTGACTCTTCATTCTCCACTTCCTCATTTTAATCCTCATTTTCCTCATAATAATACCACCACTCTCCTTCCCAGGTTTAATCAGATGACATCTTTATTTTTAAAAAAATAACTTGCCTTTCATATAAAGGGCAAGGACATGGTACTCATTAAATAATTCTAACCATGGAGAAAAAGGCAACACTCTTAAAGATGGAAGGAGGGCAATACAGAAGAAATTTGGATTTCTATGGGCCCTCAGAGCAAAGCCACCCATCACAGCTAGGCCACCTGCCAATCTCGGTGCTAGCTTGAGAGAGAAGTAAGCTTCTATTATATCTGAATGACTAAATGTTCAAATCTCTGTGTCACAGTGGCTTAGTCTCTACCCTGATTAACACAATGCCCAGCAATTATTTAGGATTGCCTAAATAACTTCATTCATATGGTGGAACACTATTCTGCTACTGAAAATCATATCCCTGAAAAAAATGGTAAGAAAGGGGGAAAAGCTCCAGAAATGGACATCATTTACAAATCTGAAATAAGAAGATTAGTTAACAATATATATGATAAATGTATTAGAATCCCAATGTAGTGACAGAAAATAATATGGGTTAAAAGAGAGCAAATTGCAACAATGGCTCTAACTAGACAATGGGAATATACATAATTTATTTTCCTAATTTTCTGTGATGACTTTGTACCCTTTGATAAAATGTAAAAAAAAAAAAAAACTGAGGAAAATGTTACAAGAAAAAAAATGTGATAAAGGAATGCCAGTGCCACAACTGAATAAAGAGGTGCTCATATCTGGATACTGAAATCTCTAAACTGACCCGGAAGAGCAAAACATTTACACTGAAAGATCAAGAGCTTGGTGCATAGTGGGAGCTTAACACAAGTTTATTAAAAACAAATACATTTTCTATAAAATCATTTAGTAGCATATTAATGAACTCTAAAAATAGCAGGTTAGCCCGTGGCTGGTGTGTCTCAGTGGACTGAGTGCCAGCCTGAGACCTGGAAGGTCTCAGGTTCGATTCTCAGTCAGGGTACCTGCCTGGGTTGCAGGCCAGGTCCTCAGCTGAGGGTGTGTGAGAGGCAACCAAATGATGTTTCTCCCCCCTCTTTCTCCCTCCCTTCCCCTCTCTCTAAATATAAATAAAATCTTTTTCTAAAGTAAAATAAAATAATAGGTTAAAGGTTAGCCCTAGTTTTAAAATATGTCACTATTTATAACATGTTCATCATTATTTCTAGGATTTTGCTATGGGGCTACTAAGTGATTTTTCTCATATTAAATAATTCCAAAAAGTTATTTATCATTTTGTGTGGCTTAAAATCTGATGTGACATTTAATTTAAAAAAAAGTGCTATGAGTCATTCAGCTTGTTTGGACAGAACATTCACACTTTTGGAAAGCAGCCCCTCACCTGGTGTCATGGAAACTTGAGCAAGTGAATATAAATCTAAACTACGTAGTAACACAATGTTTTAGGTGATACAAGATCATTAATTCAAAAACATAGGAAATCTGCTCTTTATGGTGATTTCTTTACTACTCTGTGATTTTTTTCTATTTTTTTAATGCAGGGGAAAGATAGAAAATAGTAGACATTTTCAGAATTTGTTTTCATCTAAACTTACAAACTGCAGCAAGCCTAAACACTTTTAAATATATTCGAAATGTGTCAACCAACGACAAGTATATGAAACTTTTAAATCCTTTTCTAGGGGTTCCATCAAACTTTTAGAATCCCTGATTTTTCATTGATTTTATGATCATACAGACTAGAATAAATAAACTCTTACTGTCCTGAACACAAGGCCACGTCAGGCTGATACCAGCCGTTGGCAACACAGCTGGAAGTTCAATTCTTAATGAGTCAATTCAGGTAAAGATGGATTAGTTGAATATCCATCCACAGGTAGAAATCTCTACAATTAAAGACAGTTCTAAACTTAGCAGGGCGACTCTGTGGGTTCAAATGATACGTCTCAGTGTTCGTTTCTACATAAAAGCAAATTCCCAGAGGTGGTAGTTTATCTTCTGGTAGAGATTAGGTAACCCTCACAGAAGACAATTTTTCTGGAGCATTCTTCTATTCCCAGCACCTCATATTTTATTTTATTTTGTTATTTTATTTTAATTTATTTATTTTTAGAGAGAGGGTGAGGGAGGGAAAAAGAGGTGGAGAAAAACATCGATGTGAGAGAGAAACAGCAATCAATTGCCTCTCATATGTGCCCCACTCGTGATGGAGCCTACAACCCAGGGTTGTGCCCTGACCTGGAATCGAACCAGTGACCTTTCGCTTTGTGGGATGACAGCCAACCTACTGAACCACACCGGTCAGGGCCAGCACCTCACATTTTAGATAAATGTCTAGGGGGAGATGATATCCCACTTTAACAAACATCTTCCTTTGCCTGACCAACTCTTCAGGTTTCAGGACAAATGCCACTTGCTCAGGAAAGCGTCATGACCCCCCACCCCCACTGCACAGTCTAGGCTTGGTGCTTTTGCTACATGCTTCTCCTCGCTACATGCTTCTCCTCGCTATATGAATTTCATCATAGGCGTGGCATACTCTATGGTAACTGCCTGTTTATCTATATCTTCCATTTAACTCCATGGAGAATGGAAATATTTCAATCTTGTTCACTGTTTTCTTCCCAGCAATTAGTACTATGCCTGGCAGAAAATAGGCTCTCGATTGTCAAATTTTTGAATGAATGAATACACGAATCAATGAATGCATGAATGAACAAACAACAACAAAGACTGAAGAAATGAAAGCAAGACAAACCCACCATTTTTTCACCTGTTCTCCTGGATGAGGCCTCAGACTTCCATTTGAAATATGAGAAATGGTCATTTTATTACCACATTCTCACTGAGTTTCAGGCCTCACCGAAAACCACTTGCTGCGACTGAAGGCAGGACCCAAACTCTTCTGCTGTCTTTGCCTTTTGTGTCCCAATCTTGCTTATGATATTTTGAACAATAAGAAGAAAAAGACATAGGAATACTTTCTACTAATTCTTCAAAAGTTCATCAGCTACCCCTGGGCCCTGAAAATAGGTTTATTCTCTTGACTATAAATTGGAGTTCCTTCAGCTTAAATCTGTGGGCATTGGATATAGATGAAATCTTTCAATATATTATGCATATAAAAAGATGCAGTCATACAGTCTTACATTATTTTCTAGATGTTAAGATAATCTCCATATAAAGCAAAGTTCTAAAGATTTGACCTGCTGAGGTAAATTAAAATAGAATGAGAAGTTTAGGTGAACTTAGTTGCAGATTTGGACCGTGACATTACAATCGCTTTTCCCATCTACCAGCTGGGTTCCCTGAAGTCAGGAAATCTAGTAGAACAAGAAATTTGTACTAGGATTCAAGCGCCAAGAGTTGCCTTTGGCTCAATCACCAGGTTGAGATCATAAATTTGAACCACTCATCCAATTTCACCATTATGAAATTTACAGACTATTTCTTCTTTATATTCCAAACACTTTGCCACCCAACTGTGGTCCCCATCTGGCTGTAGCTTTCTCCCTATCAGTCCTGATTTTCTGGTTGATGATTCTACTATGGAAATTGTTTTTGAACCAAATGTTACAGAAAGAAATCTCAGCAGCTGAAGAAATCAATTCTAAAATACCCTGTTTTAATTTGTCAGCCTTAAAAATCCTAGGAAAATGGAAACAATTCTGAGTAAGAAAAATCAAGATAATTATATGTTTAAAATAACAATTGAGAAGTGTTCAATTCAAAATCCAGCATACTTTTTTAAGAGGTGGAAGGAAGGTGGCAGGATGATATTTATACATGTTTAGTGTTAACGATTTATTGTGGCCCTAACCTCCTGCACAGTTTCCATCATCCCACGATGCCACGCCATTGCAGGGATGTGAATATTTGTGAAAACCGCCAAGTCAAATATTCATATTTTAATGATCCTTTTCAAATACATTTATAAAAGGCCACAAAGGAAAAGATCTCATTACATTCTCCTTGAGACAATTGAAAACTGAAATATATTGGAACCTTATTGGTAGGAAACGCTCTGAAAAAATGAGGCCATGTCTGTACATGAAAAGAGAAGTGGAAAATTGAGGCAATTACTCAGATCTTTCAGGATAAGAGGAATATCTTACCCTTTAAATGTATACCCATTGAAGCAAATACTTGCTTGTCTTTTTTCTTTTCCTCCAATTTTTTCTTTTTTTTCTTTCTGGTATGAAAGATAGGGATAATTGTTTAATGTTCCTATTTCGCAAAACCTGAGCTAAAACAAATATAAAAGTCTAACATTTCAATTGCAATTGAAACCTGAGTTTTGCCACACTTGTGGGGAGAAGGGGAATGAGAGTAGCAGTTTCTGGTCTCTAGGACTTCCAGGTTATTATTGTATTTCAGAAAGATCAAGGTCCTGGCCAAGTAGCTCAGTTGGTTAGAGTGTTGTCCCAACATGCCAAAATTATAGGTTCAAGCCCAGTCAGAGCACATGCAAGAACCAACTACCACTTCTGGCCAAGATGGAGGTATAGGTAGATATACTTTGTCTCCTTGCACAACCAGAAGAAGGACAATAACAAATTTAAAAACAAAAAATAACCAGAACTGCCAGAAAATTGAATGGTATGGAAGTCTGACAAACAAGGAGTTAAAGAAGAAACATTTGTTCAGACTGGTAGGAGGGGAAGAGATGGGCAGCCATGGTAGAGAGGATCCGTGGCAAGGCTGCAGCTGGCAGACCAGGTGCTCCCACATTTGCACACAGATAAACCAGAAGGAACAACTGGGGAGCTAGAGAGACCACACAACCCAGGGTTCTGGCGTGGGAAAAGACACCCTCAAAACCTCTGGCTGTAAAAACCTGTGGGGATTGTGGCACTGGGAGAAACTGCCAGTCTCACAGGAGAGTTCATTTGATAGACCCACAGCATCCCAGAAAGTACACAAACCCACCCACCCGAGAGTCAGCACCAGAAGGGCCCAATTTGCTCGTGGGTAGCAGGGGAAGTGACTGAGAGCCTGCCAAGAGCCAAGCAAGTGGCATTTGTTCCCTCTCAGACCCCTCCCCCATATACATTGCCACAAGGAAGTGATGCGGGTTGCCGCACCCTGGTGAATACCTAAGACTCTGCCCCTCGCAACATAATAGGTGTGTGAGACAAAAAAAATATGGCCCAAGCAAAATAACAGATCAAAGCCTCCAAAAAAACAACTAAGCAATGAAGAGATAGCCAATCTAACAAACACAGAGTTCAAAACACTGGTAATCTGGATGCTCACAGAAACAGTTAAGTATGGTCGCAAAATGGAGGAAAAAGTGAAGGCTAAGCAAAGTGAAATAAAGAAAAATATATAGGGAACTAACAGTGAAGGGAAGGAAACCAGGACTCAAATCAATGATTTAGAGCAGAAAGAAGAAAGAAACATTCAACCAGAACAGAATGAAGAAACAAGAATTCAAAAAAATGAGGAGAGGCTTAGGAACCTCTGGGACAACTTTAAATGCTCCAACATCTGAATCATAGGGGTGCCAGAAGGAGAAGAGAAAGAGAAAGACATTGAAAACTTATTTGAAAAAATACTGAAGGAGATCTCCCCCAATTCTGGCAAAGGAAACAGACTTCCAGGAAGTCCAAGAAGCTCAGAGAGTCCCAAAGAAGTTGGACCCAAGGGAGCACATACCAAGGCACATCATCATTACATTACCCAAGACAAAAGATAAGGAAAGAATCTCAAAAGCAACAAAAGAAATGGAGGCAGTTACCTACAAAGGAGTTCCCAAAAGACTATTAGCTGATTTCTCAAAAGAAGCCTTACAGGCAAGAAAGGGCTAGAAAGAAGTATTCAAACTCTTGAAATGCAAAAACCTATATCCAAGAATACTCTATCCGGCAAAGCTATCATTTAGAATGGAAGGGCAGGTAAAAGGCTTCCCAGATAAAGCTAAAGTAGTTTATCATCAACAAGTCCTTATTATATGAAATGTTAAAGGCACTTATCTAAGAAAAAGATGATAAAAAATATGAACAGTAAAATGACAACAAACTCACAACTATCAACAACTGAACCTAAAAAAATAAAAACAAAAGCAAACTAAGCAAACAACTAGAACAGGAACAGAATCACAGAAATGGAGATCACATGGAGGGTTATCAGCAGGAAGGAAGAAGGGAGAGAATAGGGGAAAAGCTACAGGGAATAAGAAGCATAAGTGGTAGGTACAAAATAGACAGGGGGACATTAAGAACAGTATAGGAAATGGAGAAGCCAAAGAACTTATATGTGTATGACCCATGGACATGAACTAAGCGGGGGAATGATGTTGGGGGGGGAGGTGCAGGGCAGAAGGGAATAAAAGGGAGAAAAAAATGGGACAACTGTAACAGCAAAATCAATAAAATATAGTTTTTAAAAAAGAAGTACAAATTGGGAGGTACAAAATAGATGGGGATGTTAAGAACAATATAGGAAATGGAGTAGCCAAAGAACTTAATATGCATGACCCATGGACATGACCTAAAGGAGGGGATTGCTGGAGGGAATGGGGGTACCAGCTGGAGGGGAGTAAAGGGGGAAAAATTGGGACGACTGTAATAGCAATACCAATAAAATATATTTAAAAAGAAAACAAAACCAACCAATCTGTAATAGTGTCAACAATACGTTAGAAAAAAAAAAAAAGAATATCAGCATTCAACTTCTCACTTGTTTTTATTTATACATAAAAATAAAGTTGTGAACTAAACCTTAAATCATAGGGATAAAAATCAACCAGTGAATGCATAAATAAGCGGAACAATGAATTGATCTCTCCTTTCTCTCCCCTTTCCTCTCTCTCTAAAAAAATAAAAAATAAAAATAATCAATTAAAAAGAAAAAAGAAAGCCCTGGGCTAAGAAAACGAAGGGAGGCAGCTTTTAGCAGCAGGTCTTGCTAAATGCCTGAGGTAGTGGCCGTGGAAGATTTAGGTACAAGTTTGAGCTTTTGAGTTAGTCCTGTATTCCAACCCCCATTACTTAGTCATTAAGCAAGTGCCTTATTCTCTGGGCCTCCCTGCCTTCATCAAGCTAATGGTACCTAACGTACTGCCTGGCAGTGATGAGCACATTACAAAATAACATAAACAAAGCACTTAGCACAGTACCCAGAGATCGTCTGAGCTTGGTAAACAGGAGCTATTGGTCTGATTTAGTTTGGAATGCACTTTAGTAATATTTCATGCCCTATATATGCATAAATAAGTGCATTTTTACAGTCCCAAAGTGCAAATACATCAGCTTTCAGGACCAGTTAACCATGTATCATAAAAACACAGCTGTTTGAGGACCTTCATCAGCCCCAGCATCCCATGTCAGGAAACCCCAGTCCTCTTCATTTACAGCGTGTTCAATGCAGACACACCCAACATAAAATACAATTTTGTCTGCTGAAAATATGTTGAAAGGATGCTTAATTTTCATGGCTGAATGTAAAACTGAATTTAGTCATGATTTGACTTCTCAGCAATCATCAGTATCTTCTTGTGATCTGAGTGAAGTCCAATCTATAAGTCTTTTCCAAATGTGATACAATGCTTATGACAAATTTAATAATTTCTGAAGATTCATATAATAACTAAGATATTAATTTTGATTAGGGTCATTCCTGAGTGAGAAAAACATACCACTGATTACTTGTTAAGAGACTTAGATTTAAATTCCAGCCCCAGCACTTTGGAACTGTGAGACCTGTATATGTCACATGGTCCCTCTGAACCTCTTTTATGAAATGGCCATGTCATCACTGTCGCCATCTCCACACATATACTGTGACACTTATATGAGAGAATATATGTCTAGGTACCTTGTAATATGTAGGAACATTAGGTTTTGAATGAAAATTGGAAAAAAAAAAAACAGTAGCAACTTCAAAGTCAAATCTAGACTCTCTCAGTTTTCCTCACATCCTTTGTAATAAGTACTAACACCGAACCTCCTGGAGGATAGCGAGGGGGTATAATGAAACCCCACATCTGCTCATACCAAGAACAAGGCAGCAGATCTGGGACCTGAGTGGCTACAAGCTGTGCCTCGGGGATGGAAGCACCGGGAGGTCGATGTCACATTCAGTGATAACCTTGCCTTCCTCTGCAAGGCTAAAAGCCTCCGGAGGCAGCGGGCTCTGCCCAGATTAGAACCCACCCTCCAGTAGCCATTCACATGGAATAAGGAAGGGCCCCAGAAGTAACCTGCTCTGGATCCCTGGAAACTTCTGTGGCTTTCATCAGAGTTATGAAAGTGAAATGAGGCCAGACATCCTTCCAGGGCCAAAATGGTTAGGAAATAAAAATATGCTGTGCGGCAAACCCACGAAGCCAAGGCAGCTGAATAAGCACCCAGCTCACAGCACAGGAAACCGGGCTGCCCTGTAAATAAAATTAACGTAATGAGACTCTGTCGCCATCCATGTCTGAGCTGAAAAGTGATTTCTGCCAAGCCCTGCATCCAATCGGGTAATCGTGTCTAAGAACAAGCATGAGACTTTTAGCTAGAGATGTTTCAATTGAAATTTGGAGCACCCATGTGCCAAAATAATTTCTTTACAATCGGTCTCCCTAAAAAAAGATTACAGCACAGAGAGGACTTTTCCCATTCTGCGATTTGAGGAGCTAATTATTTACACCAAATTCTAGTTTAACTGTGAAACGGCATGAAAGTGAACATATACTTAAGGGAGGCAGTGAGGGAGGAAGTGGGGGGTAGGGAGTAAAAGGAGGATAAGAGAAAATAAAAGAGGTTTTGATTGTCACAAGTATTTTTCCTAGGGTCCCAAACTAACAAAAAGAGTCAATGATTTAGATACCATCTCTGGCCCCTTTGCAATAGGGAATCTAATGAGAATGGATCTCAAAGGATTTACCCATGAAAAAGCAAATTCACTCAATATAAAAAAGAAGAAGGAAGAAAAGTGTTACAGATATGTCACAGCCTTATCCCAATTATCTTAGCTGTGTATTTAGATACTTGTTTGAATTAACACATCGCACTAAGTAACCTTGCTGCCTCCTGTAGGCTGTGAAGTGAACAAGAGAGGGGCAACGAATGGCAGGGGACAAATACTGTACAGGCTCCTGGTTGCTGAAATCAATGACTAACCCTGCGGGTCTGGAAGGAATAAAAACGTAGGGAATCTGCTCTGACTGCACAATGCCTTTTATACATTTGCAATGAGGAACTTTTAATAATGCCCAACCATGGTAGTCAATGTTCCATAGAAATACAACAGATTAGCTGGTTGACCCCCTACCATTTGATTAATTCATTCCTGCTCCATGTATTTCTCTCTGAAGGTGTTTTAACATCACTTTGGGTTTCTCTGAGCTGACAATCTTTGCTTTCTCCTGTTACTCGCCCTGGGAACTAGGTCAGGACTCTACCCATTGTGGACTCCAATGAATGGGTCTAATTGATTGACTGTCTTGGGTGAGCCTTGGAGACATTTAGGGGTCCTACGAGGAACAAGACATGGTTTAGACTTACCTGAGTACAAACTCTTAAAAATTTAACATTTGAAAGCAGTCCTGTATGTTTAGAACTCAAATTGGTAAATAGGCCGAGTAGAAAGAGTGATTAAGCAAAAACAAGTCTGATTTTTTTGTCATGTGCAGTTGGTTTAAAAAAGGTGGTGGGGGGGTAGTATAAAAAGGAAATTCCTGAAGTATCTACTCCTGGGTGATTTAGAGTTTGAGAATGAAATGAAAGTGTACATTCTTGGGTATTCAAAATAAATCTCGCTACTCGAATGTGATAAGAAGTACAGTGGTAAAAGCCTTTCCTCTGAATCACCGTGACAGATAACTTAAACTCTCTAGACCTTTGTCTTCCCACCCATAGAATGGGAGTGTTACCTATCAGGATTTTCATGAGGATTAAAAGAGATAAAACGCATAAAGTGATCATAAGTACATACCACAGAGGATAAATTTTCAATAAATATGGCCAATGCACAATGTATACTATATGATATTATCAATGCACGGTGTAAACCTGCCTACATGCCTAGACTATGGAAGTTTGCATTATAATTTTGTTAACCAGTGTCACCCCAATAAACTCAATAAAGAGGAAAAAAACAATCTGTGTGACACCTAGAATTAGAATTTAACTCAAATACCAGACTCTTGTTAGGGTTATTTAGAAGCACACTAAAATACAATGATTTAAAGTTTTTATTCATTGTTAAAGTTAATCCTGAGGGGAATTAAAAGAAAGACTAAAATATGTGAAGAATGACAGCACTGTATACAGCACAAAGTGACAGTCACACACAGAGATAGAACCTGACACATATACTCATATATGTCATGGCTAATGTCAATCTCAGCTAGGATCTATCGAAGAACAGCAAGCTAAATGTATTTCATCACCTCTCAATAAATTCTACTTACCATCTTCACTGAGATATTTTATAATAAAAGGATGATTTTAAGATATTAAAATCACCCTTTGAAGTTAAAAAGTAAACACAAACAGAATCTATAAGGTCAGACCACGTTAGAGTTAGAAGTCTTTAGATTTCCATTCGATCCACCTTTCCCTCCGTGTAAAAATCCGTGCCTGGAGAGCTCTCTGTCACACATCTGAACACTAAAAATCTCAGGGGCCCATTGCCTCCTAAGATTTTCCACTTTGATTTCACACAGTTCTGATAGTTAAAAGTTCTTATAACAATTCCTACCATCTGCTAAACAATGCAAAATTAGTCTATTCTCTCCTCTGCATAACAGCTCTTTAAATTAAAAAAAAAAAAAAAAAAAGATTCTCATCTGGGTGGCCCTAAAAGCTTCTTCCCATAAGCCAAATATACACAGAACCATCAGAGAGGTTTTGTTTTAATTTCATGGAAATTCTCTGATCACTCTTCTCTTGGCTAATCAGTGAAGGACCTACTAGATACCACGATTACATGAACTGAGAAGCTCAGGTTAGGACAGGACCATCAGCTCCCCTGGACTTGACAATAACCTGCTGTTCATGCTATCTAGTAAGTAATAAAATTGTTTAATAGCCACATTATTCTGTTCCCTTCTAAGAGATTTAGTCTGTATAAAAATCTGCTCATGTTATGTTAACAGCATTCCAGAGGGTTCTACCCACCTCTTTTCTTCTTTGTTTTCTACCCTTAACAACTGAATTTGAATTTAAGCATGATAAATGAAGTCGTCTTGGTTTTGGTTGTTTGTCCCAACTGGCCTAAATCATCCTGAATTCCATATTTATTATGTGATCTTCAGATTTCAGTCACTTGTATACCTTTTAAGTCCACATCCAAGTTATTGACCAGCTTCACGAAAGGGACAGGGACAAAGCAAGAGCTCGAGGCTGGGCATTTCCTCACCACCTCCAGAGTAAAAGCCCGCGACCTGAATGCTTTACTGACAGCTGCCCAGCTCATTCAAAGAGTATCAGTAACAACTGTCAACTGTGTTGCTCAAACAAAGACTTTGATTTCTTTTAAAAATTTAGAAGTCTAGTAATCTATAAAAAATAAATCAAGGAGTAATGTATATACCTGTTCTTTTGAGCACATTCTGAAATCTAGTCATTGTTCCTTTTCTATTAATTCACAAATTGTTTATTTGCTTGAGTTTTACCCAGAAAATAGTGTCAAATTTACCAATTTGTCATATCCATAATCCATTTCTCTCTCCCTGTTTTTTTGTCAACTGCAAAGTATGTTTTTCTCAAGGTTTCTGTTTCCTTTCTCTTATCTACTCTTCAGGCTGGTCCCTTCTGGAGTGTAATTTATCTGGGTGTGTTCTTAGAAAGTATTGGAACTATCTGGGTATCTTCTTAATGGAGTCTTTCCTGAAAGAATAATATTGAATATGATACAAGTATGTACTAACGTTGTATATTTATGAATATTATTTAAATTTTATTATATGCTATACAAAATATAATAATAATACATTCTTATTAACAATTATTTTACTTCCCAGTTTGGCCAAAACTTTTGATGCAAAATAAAAAGTTTTGTCTCACTTATGTTATTTGTTAGCGTTATGTTGTATTCTCCTGAATGTTAATTCTTTCTTCATTTGATGTGAATATTGTTATATTATGATTTGGGGGGAGAAAGAAGGGAGGTCAGGGAGTCTTTTTAAAGACTGAAATCCTTATAGAATTTTAAGTTTGTGAGATATTTCTTACGTCGTTTTAAAAAATCTTTAAGTATTTTTTCCTTAAAAAGTTACATTTTATATTTTTGCACTTATTTACAATGATTTAAAAATGATATATTCTCTTTGTAGAATTTCCTGAAGGAAATTACATAAGAAAGCCAGAAATGTAAAAAATATTTTAAAATAAATAAAAGTGAAAACAACTCAAAAAAAAGGAAATATCATTAACAATTTGATCTAACTTTTTCTATCCCATAATTGACTATACACACACGTACGCATACACACATATATAATTTCTGTCATTTTTGACAAGACTGTATCACATGGTTTTCCTATATTGAGAAATCATTTGCTAATTTAAATAACATTATATTCCACCATATAAATATTTTCCTAATGTAGAACATTTAAACTCTTGCCAATTTGTAATTATAAATAAGTAATGTATAATTATTATAAATAATGCTGAAGTAGCAATATTTATATATTAATTACTTTCCTTGTTTCAAATTATGCCCATGTTAAAATAGATGTTTTCTAGCAAGAATAATGCTTTTAAAAACTGTAAATATTGTAAGGACTGAATTTTCATTTGTCCTTCAGTTAAGGAGAACATCGTTTTAAATGTTTTTCCCATAAAGGCTACAGATGTGGGTAGTAAGTTTCTGAATTTCACCTAATTGGATAATACAGAGATTCTACTAGCTTTATCATAAGAAATAAGCTGGCTGAACATAAAATTCTTAGAGTATAATTCTTTCACTTCAACATTGGTGAACACTTTCATTGATTTGGGGCACATTCTATAAAAGCCTGTTGATACTCAATTCACTTTCCTTCATAGAATCATTAGGATTTTTTTTCATGTGTATTAGAGATTTTTTTTCTTTTTAGAAACATTGGCAAGAAACGGTGTCTTGACTTTCCACTCCCACCTCCACACCCCCTCCACACCTATTCAGAATGGTTTTCCAAATCCAGGATATTTCCTTTCATCGTGTCTTTGGTTGTTGCTTCTATTCCAGTGGTCCTTTACTACTCCTCAGAAAAAGCCACAATATTTATGTTCTCCATCTGTGACATTTTCACCTTTTTGTTTTATCCCTCTTCATTCTAACATATTGCAAGATGTGGCTGTTCTCTGTCTCATTAATTTCATACATATCATTCTTCATGTATGAATATATGTTGCTGAGAGAAGCGGTGAGGTGTTGCCATCGCTGCCTGCTAACCAGACAAGATTTTAAATAAAAGCTCTAGGAATATTTTAGTATCTAACTTTATCAGCAGTATCTCTATTAAAATACATTAATATCTGGGCTGAATTTGAATATTTACCATCTTCTGACCAGAAATGCGTTTTGAAACTTGTTCCCTGCCCTTTGAACCATATGCCAATTTACATTGTGTCCCTGCAAGCACATTCTTCTGGATTCCAAGGCCCAAGAGAGAAGTCATGTCTGCTACATGTCCTATATAGCACCAACACCCAACACACCCCCCGGCTTCCCATGCACACACAAAACCTACTATTGGCCTGACATATTTACTCTGAGTAAGCAATAAATAACTACTTTAATTCCTCGATACTATTGAGCTCTCTGTGTTCGAGTCATTGGTCCCTTCAAATGTTCTGGTTACTGATTCAAGTCGAGGCTAGTAAAGCTAAGAGTTCTTGAGGGGAAAAAACAGTCTCGGACCTCAGCAAGGTTACCAACCATTAGGCAAACAAACAAATAAACTAAAAGCAGGTAAGTGCTGCGGAAGACCGTCTCATGGGATGTTGACAGAAAGCCAAAGAAGGGACACCTCAGAGAGTGCAGTGGAGCGTGGCCGGGAAAGGAAACTCTAGTTACAATTCTAAATGGAGGGTCCGGGTTTAATACTCTTCCACACTGCAAAATCAGCCACGGCACTTTCTTTTCAGTCCTTATCACATACACTTAAAAAGCTCATAACCCCCCTTGGTTTGGCCAAAAAAAAACTCAGTTTCTGCGTTCTCCCTATTATGATGAAGATCAAAATATATTTGTTTACCCTCAGTGCCTAAAAGAGCCTTTTACCACATAACCAGAGGTGGTTATGTGTTCACAAAATACACTATGTATTAAGGCAAGAGAACCATCTTTCTAGTGATCCTTGTTGTGATCTGTAGAGGAGTCGTAGGTGAGTTCAGGGAAATGTTCTTTTCCCAAGTAATTGCAATATCCATCTAATTCTAGCTGAAACAAACTTGTCATTCTGCTAACTCACACACCTGTGTGAGCAAATGTAATTTCCTTGAGATAAAGTATGTTGGCTGAATCGGTAAGAAAGAAATAGGGAAAGCAATTATTCAAAAAAGAAAGGAACAAAAGAACCCTGGGATTGCTTATTAGCTTTTTTGGTCTGGAGCCATGTCGTACATTGAGGAGCCTATGTGACCGCACATCTCAGGCCCGGCTTGGAAAGAAATAAAGAACAAACAGCTTATGGAAGTACAGGAACATGGGACTTTCTTTTGATTAATTGCTATAGAATGCCATGGCAGCTTTGCAAATATTCTTCCATAAATGAGAAATGATAAGAAATTAACTTGCTTTTTACCAATAGGCACAAGAACGCCAGCAAAAAGGAAAACATGACCTCCCATTATCTATAACATGCATTTTTGGCTGGCCAGTTTCTGAATTTCCTTCCTACCTTTGGAGAATTCCTCACTTATAAATCTTAGAGAGAAGCAGAACCTGCTCCAGCTATAAAAACTGGCAAAGATTCGCTTTCCCAGCTTTCTTTGCAACTAGGGAGAAAGCAGGAGGCCTGTGTTTTATCAAACAAAAGCACAGGTCAAAGGCACTGAGTCCATACAGTGCCCAGTATGCCAGTGGTGGTGACACTGGTTCAGGATGGTGCGCTGATGCTCAACAGGGACGGCCAAGGTACCCTCAGCAGACTCGTTCTACGGCAAGATCTGGTTGGGGGTATTTAGTATCCATTTATTTCTGCCCATCCTGGATTTCCATCCTTCCAGGCAATTCAGCAAGCTACATGATGTAGTCCTAATATTTTTCTGCTGAAAATATCCAGCTATAATTTTGGCTGCATGCCACCGATAACTCCATTATACAATGGCCCTACCAATGAGTCTTCTCCCCTGATACTAACGTCCCGATTTCTGTTATTGCATCCAAACCACTCTACGGCAATTCACCTTTTTACATCCTTATTCTCTTCTCTGAAGTCCTTGAGCACAGGCACAGCTTTGTTTTCTTTTTTTCCTCACCCATTACTTCAGTCCATAACACAGTTCCTAATGTACACGGTGTACTTAAAAGTGTGTGGGGAAGTGAACGGTGTCATTAACATCCTTTGATTGTTTCCCAGATAGGTAATTCACCACATCCTTTCCAATTGAAATGATCACAAACTCTTTCATGTCTATTCTGAGAGAGATTTTGTTATTTGCTCCTGAGTCTTGTCTTCTTCACCAGGCTACTAGCTTTGGTGCAAGGACCAAGTCTTGGTTGTGTTTGGATCTGTTATCTGTTCAAACAATTGTTGATGAATGTGAACACAGCTAATAGAGACATAACTAAAAGTTATGTCCGGTAATTCTTGCCTCAGCCCACTTCCACACTCTGAAACAGCATCACAACTGGCACAAGAGTCTACTAAGGAAAGTAGACTTTCCTTCGTTACTTCTAAGTTATGGTTAGAAATAGACCTCACCACCTTGGTCTATTGACACTAAGAAGCAATCTTTATATAGAAGACTTAAATGCAGTCCTCTGACATAACCAAAGAGGCCTCGAGTGATGAAGGGAGTTCAGAATATCTGATTGTATAAAAACTGGTTGAAACCATAGAATCTATATCAAAATCATGATCACTAGCCATATAATACCATTTAGTATTTTACAGTGTATATATGTATTGTCTCGAATGATCCTCTCAACATACTTGAGAAAGATGTATATATTTTTACTATTCCAATTTATATATTGAAACACCCACTATGAATTACTGCTCCTAAACCATCTTCCTGGGCTGTCATCCTTTCAAGCAGCCAGGACAAGGAAGTAGTGCCACAGAGATAGGAAGATCGTTTCTATTTTTATAGCCCTCATAAGCGAACGGCCTCTGCCTTGATGTCTTATTTATTCAATCTACCTACAGTGTGGCATGGTGCATGGAGGGCCAGTTTTGTAGCTAAAAGAAAAAAGGATACCTGTTACCATCTATGTGTCCCTGGTCATGTCACTGAATTTCAGTCTCCCTCCCGCAAAGGTGGGTGTGCGACCTTTCAGGAATTTGTTAGGCTGCGAGTGGTAGATTTTATAGGATGGTGTATCAAGCACTTAGCAGGTGGTCACAGAAGTGAATGGCTGTTATTATCATTGTGATTGTTGTCAGATATTATGCTCAGTATAATAACTTTCTCTAAATCATTCTTTTGAATATGTACAACAATAATAAAGCACTATTCTTATCCCCAATTTACTGATGGGAAAATTGAGCTCAGAGAAGTGAAGTAACCTGTTCCAAATCTCTCAGTTAGGTCAGGATTTAAACTTAAATTTCTCTAACCCCCAAGACCACCCACTTAACCAGCACATTCCCCTTTCTTTCCCACTACACTCCTCCTGCCTCCTCTCTATATTTTCACTTTGCGCAGATGGATGGACCCACTGCACCACAGATAATGAAGTTGCCTTCCAGCCTGTCACTTCATTACTCATCAAGCTGAGTCACAGCCCTGAACTGCACCTCATCTCCCCCATCAGCCCACGCCACCTTGATCTCACACTGGGCACGAACACAGTCTCCTTTGGCCCCGTGAAGATGATGACAGAACCTCCCAGTTTATTTATCAGAAGAGCCTTAAGCTTTTAATAAATGACCAGTTCAGAAATACAATTTCAGATACCTCTTAGAGGGCTATAATTAGAGACAGCATCGTCACTGGTGGCGATGGAGAGTGAGCTGTATTGGTTTCTCTGTCCTCCTACGTGCCGGGTAGGTACCATGTGAAAGCAGTAAAAAAAAAAAATATATATAGCTAAGCCACACCAAGATCTCCTGAAGGGTAAGCCACTTCTCTGTCACTCCCTGCTACAAGGTTGAGGCCATCCTTAAAACAGAAATATCTACTGTAATGACTCACTGGTGGCTTCCTAATGGCCTGTTTTATTGGTAAATGTCTCATTTTCCCTGATAAATCATTGTACCATTGCATCCATTGTTTGTCACTGGGCTAAAAACACACCTTTGACGCTGATCATTCCAGAAACAACCCTAACCCACACCCAGGGCTTGTTCTTTATTCTCCGTCCTGGATTAGGGGACTTGCCTGCGGACTCCAAGCTCCTTAGGGCAAACTTTTTGTTATTTATTCAACATTCTGTGAGAAAGCTCCGTGTACTTTGAGAGCAGCACATAAATAAAGCCACCTGAGAGCCAAAGCAAGAGCAGGAAACAGTCACGTTTTGAGAAATTAAAGATAACTGTTTACTGAATCTGAACATCACACTAATTTTAAAATAAAAATATGGTATATTTTTAAACTGATAATTCACTCTAGGAGAGGCACTGTTTTCTTTAACTTAAATGGTAGAACAGTTTTATTAGCAAACAAAATTGTTAAGTGAAATAGTAACTTGAATGAACTGAAATAGAAAACTGAAAGTCTTCAAAATTAGAGTGTCTCAGGTTTTGAACTGAAATATTGTAGAGTCAATAAAATCATCTTCATGGAAACCACGTGATGACATGGGGAAAGCAAAATGCAAAACATTACCTATTAATTTCTTAAACCCATTCAAAAGCTATGTCTTATTCCCCTATGAACACTTCTATACGGAAACTTGTAAATAAAATGTCCTAAATTTAAAGGACCTGTGGTAGTTATGAGACAAAAAAAAAAAAAAAAATAGAGAGTATCTACATGCCAGGAGGTAATATTACTCCTGAATTAGTCAGGAGAGGCTGCGCTACAGAAATGACCCAGATTACATATCTCCGTGGCTTAATGCATACTGTGTCTTAATCAAAGTTCTCTGTGGTCCCATTGGCTCTCCACGGGAGCAACCTTCTAAGTGCTGACTCAGGTTCAGCTGACCTCCATCTTGGTCGTGTTATCAGGAACACAGGGCTTCCAGGTTGCCAAGGGAGGGAAAGAGAAAGCTGGAGCATGGCATTGGAGAAGGGATTTTCACTGCTATTGTGCTGAATTGTGTCTCCTCAAAATTCACATGTCAAAGTCCTAATGCTCAGTGGAAATGTATTTGGAAACAGGACATCTATGAAGGTCATTAGTCTTAAAGGAGGTCACAAGGAGAGGGTCCTACTCTGATGCAGATGGTGCCAATATAAGAAGGGACACCAGAGCCTGCAGTCCGTCTCCCTGTTTCCATGCGCACGCACAGGAAAGGCCACGTGAGGACACCGCAGGCACGTAGCAGCCTGCAAGCCAGGGAGACAGTTCTCACCGGGAACCAAATTTGCCAGCACTTTTTACCGCAACCGTGAGAAAATAAATACCTGTTGTTGAAGCCGCCCAGTCTGTGGTGTTCTGCTATGGCGGCCTAAGCAGACTAGCAATACCACTGCCTTTGCTTGGAACATACACCATGTCTGACCACAGACCATTGGTGAGAGCTGGTCAAAGAGCGCTGACTAACTGCATGGAGACCAGGAAGTTCTGTTTCTGATATTTCCCAAAAGGAAAAGAGAAGTAGGTATTAGTGAGCACTACTAATGACAGCACACCCCCATACGCACCGCACACACCCACCACGTGAGAGCTAAACACGCTCTGGGCTAGGAAAGCAGACAGCCAGAATTTCAGAAAAATCAGACAAAGCAAGAACCAGTATGGAATTATTGTTGTTTCTATCCCTCTTGTACGTAGATCCAAGGGATAGGAGGTGTATAAAATGAATCCCCTTTGAAATTGTAGGTAATTGACAATAGATGGCTTGCCTAGTTTCTGTTCTGGAAGTTTCTGAAAGCAGGAGTTTCCCCAAAGTACCTTTTTTTTTTTTTTTTTTTTTTAACAATACAGGGAAACCACGGTTTGGCATACTGGGAAGGTGGGATACAGCTACCATCTCTAATACTTGGTTCCCAGTGGCTTATAGGGCTTTTGGTGGAAGACTTAAGTAGAAGATTCAAAAAAGCTGTAACACCCCAGGATTGAACATAAAGATAAGCTCAAGGGAGAGCATCATCGGGTGGCCTGAAAGTTCCATGGTGGAAGGAAACAGCAACATCTTGAAGAAGCTCCCTAATGCTATACTCCGCAAGATAGAGTTAACAGTAGGAGATGCTGACATGGAACTGGGATTTATGGCTTCAATAAGGACAATGGGATTGCACAATATCAGAGGCCATATGGTATTACTTAACAGACAGAGGCAAGATGGATGAAACTACTGTGAGGGAAAGGAAAGCCAAAGAGGCAATCAGGGTGTCTTGACCTGCAAAGATCTGTGACTACAGCTAATAGACCATACTACATTCCTAGGAGCAGAGTACATCTCTAGTAGTCTGTGGCATGTCAAGACATCCTCTCTTAAATAAAGAACAAGTTGTCACACCTTGTACCCCATAGTGCTAAAAAAAAAAATAATGATGTACAGTATTTTGGTGGGTCTCTACAAATTTTAGAGGCAGCTTATACTACACTTGGGAATACTGATCGGGTGACTCAGAAAGATGTCAATTTTCAGTGGTGTTAAGAGCAAGAGAAGATTCTGCAGAAGTTTCAGGATGCAGTCAAGCTGCCCTGCCTTTCAGCCTGTATCACCCAACAGATTTAACAGTGCTGGAGGTATTCATGTTGAATAAGAAGGTAGTTTATTGTCCCTGACAAGACTCAATAGAGGAGTCAAGGGCAAACCCCTTGGGTTCTCAAATAAGACCATGCCTTTTGCAGGAAAAAACTACTCACCATTTGAGTGCTAAAGTGCCCTAGTGGCATCTTAAGATCCCGACCACACAACACCAAGTGATTACATATTGGGAATTGCCCGTTAGGAACTGGTATAATCAGATCTGTCAAATCATAGTGTTGGATAGCTGCAGCAGCAGCCCATCACGGGATGGAAATGGTATGTTATGGATCGGGCACAAGCAGGTTTTGAAGGCATACATAACTTACATAAAGAGGGGCCAGGACACTTGGAGCTCCTACCTGAGCTGTACTGATATATCTCTCTCAACTCATATCGTATAGCCTCAGGGGGACATAGATCCTACGCTCAACTGCAAGGAGAAAAACACTCAGCCCTCGTTCCCTGCTGCATGAGCTCTATATCTGGGGGCTAGCTGAAGATCCTGCCACACTGAAACCCCAGTCATAGTGGGTCTGGAGGGAAAGTGGTGAAAGAAAAACCTTCCAGTGGGGAAAAAATGAGAACAGGACATGTGGTCATTTGTTTTACATAGAGGAAGCAATGACCTGACCTGAAGTGTAGAATAACACCTGATACTGGGTATTGCTGAATGACTTATCTTATTGGTTAGCTACCTGGAAGAAATAAGATCGGAAGACCAGAAAAGTGGCATATGATTGAACAGATCTCAGAGGATTAAAATATGCTCATATTTGTTTCATATTAAAGCTCGCTATATAGTAACCACTGCTCCCAGGGCTTTTACAAAGGGCCCTTGAACAGGCCTGACATGGTGGCAGGAAGGAAAGCTATGCATGGGTCAAACAGCCCCAGTCATAGCATAAGATGCCTTTTAGCTCAGCCTGCCAGGAACAGAGTCTGATGCTGAACTCCCAGTACAACACTATTTTTGAGGAGACCAGCCAGCCACTTAATGACAGACTGATTTATCAGACAACTTTATCTGGAATTTTACTTACTGGAATTGATATCTACTCCAGATATAGGATTTCCTTTCTGACCTACAGTCTCTCTGTCAGCACCACCAAGCAAAGACTTACAGAACACCTAATTTCCAGCATCATATCCTAGCGATCACCAACAACTGAAGGACCCTCTTTATGGCGACTGAGGTGCAATGAAGGGCATTTGATCACCCAATCCACTGATCTGACCACATATCACATCACACAGAAGCAATCAGCCTATTGGCATGATGCAATAGCTCACTGAAATCTCAAATGAGGTCCACTTTAAAGACAACCTATGAGTTTGGGACACTCTACTCTGGGATTTGGTATTGAAGCAATGGCTGGTGAACACATTGTTATGTCCCTAAAAGCCAGACTCAATTGGCAAAAAAATCAAGAGGCGCAAGTAAGGTAGGCAATGTTCATTGTGTCTAGGTTCCAGTTCCTTAAATTTGTTCTTTTTTGTCCCTAAAACTTCAGGTTCAGCTGGATTGGGTTTCACTAAATCTGACCCTACAACTAGCACCTTGCAATCCGGGGCTCCTCACGACTGTATAACATCAAGTAACAAAAGGAATTATTATATTGGCAGTTATAATTGACCTTGTTACTGTCAGGACAGATAGTTGCTTCTATACAATGAGGGACAGAAAAGAAAACGTGTGGAACCTAAAGGATTCTCTGGGGCACCACTTTGTCCTTCCATGCTGAGTAATAACTGTAAATGAGGGATTACAGAAACCATGGTTCAACAAAGGTAAAACCACTGAGAAGTCATGTCATTCAGATATAAAGTTTAAAGTTACCCTGTCAGGTCAGCAACTCATCTGCACTGAAATGCTGAAGGAAGGGTGAGGAAAATCTATAATGAGGAATGGAAAAAGGAGATGAATATTAATTAAGGTCCCAGAATTGAGTTGCAGAAGTAGGAACTGAAGCTTGTTCCACTAACCCTTGTGTTTAAATCTTTTGTAGATCTGGGGGTGACCACAACTTTGAAGCCTCTGTGAATGATTAAAGATAATGAAAAGCACAGGCAGATTGAGATGTTTCAATGGATACACTATACTGAATCACTTTTGTACCCTCATTCATATCTTCACTCAAACCATTTACTCCAGCTGTTGATGCAAAAACAAACTTCTGCCCGGAAGTGTCTACCTGCAGCTCTGCAAATAGCCCCTCTCCTCAGTGGCACTGCTGCTTCTCCAACTCTGCCATGTGGAGCACCTGTGAGAACTCACCTGGCTCTCATACAGGGACATCCTGAAAGTGCAAGGGAGCTAACACTTTATAAAGAAACCACTGAATAATAGGGTATGGGAGCTGGTGCTAGATAAATGCTCCTATCTTCTAGTCTTTAGTGTAAGGTTCTGAAATATAGCCACTTGATCTTTCAGAGAGATGTAACAGAATCCAGCCATAGGGGCCTACATTGCTGGTTAACTCAAGGATGTCCCCTTTGAGATTGTTTCCCTAGTAATTTCTACCAAATATTTGAGGAAGCAATAATACCAATTCATCACAAACTCTTCTTTGAAAATAAAGGAGGGGGAGGAGGAGAAGATGACAATGAAGAGGAGAAAATATTTCCCAATTCGTTCTATGAGGCATGTTATTATCCCGACACCAAAGCCAGGTAAAGACATTATGCACACACAAAATAACACTAGATCAATATCTGTTGTGGATATAGAAGCAAAAGTCCTCAACAAAATACTATCAAACTAAATCTAGCAACATGTGAAAAGAATTACAAACCATGACCAAGTGGGATTTATGTCTGGAATGTAAGGTTGGTTTAACATCTAAAAATCAATCAGTGTAATATACCACAAAAACAGAAAAAAAAGCCCTGGCTGTGTGGCTCAGTTGGTCGGAGCATCATCCTTTACACCAAATGGCTGTGACTCCATCCCCGGTGAGGGCACAAACCTAGGTTGTGAATTCAGCCCCCATTGGGGTGCATATAGGAGGTAACTGATCAATATTTCTCTCTCGTATTGATGTGTGTGTCTCTCTCTCTCAAATAAATAAACATATCCTATGGTGAGGAGTTAAAAAAAAAACAGAATAAAAGGTGGCAAAAAACACATAATCATCCCAAAAGATGAAGAAAAATGTGGCAATATCCAAGACACCACTTCTATTACAAATTGAGGTGCTAGACATGGCAACCTGGCAATAAAATAAAGTAAATGACATCTAGATTGGAAAGAAAAAAGAAAAATTATTTCTATTTTCAAATGACATGACCCTGTATATAAAATATTATAATAAATTCACTAAAAAACTGCTATAATTAGTAAATGAGTTCAACAAGTGTTCATGGTATAAAAAAAATACAAAATATAATTTCTAAATATAGGCAGTGAACAATCTGAAAATGAAATTTTAAAATATTCCATTTAAAATGGCATCAAAAAGAATAAAATGTTTAGGAGTAATGTAATTTAATGAAACAAGTATAAATTTTATATCTTGGAAAGGATATAACATTGTTCAAAGAAATTAAAGAAAAGCTAAACGAGTAGAAAGACATACATGTTCATGGATCAGAAGACTTAATATTATCAAGATGGCAATAACCAATCCACAGAATCCACAAAGTCCCTATCAAATCCCAGCTGGTTTCTTTGCGAAGAAATTGACAGGTTGATTCTAGACCAAATTTCCAAAATTCATATGGAAATTTAAGGGTCTCAGAATAGTTATACCAATCTTGAAGAAGACAAACAATACTGGAAGACTCAGTGTCTTCCTTAGTCCATTTAGCCTGCTATAACATAATACAAAAAACTGAGTGCTTATAAAAAACATGAATTTCTCACAGTTCCAGAAGCTAAGTCCATAATCAAGGTGTCTGCAGATCTGACGTCTGAAGAAAACCCATTTCATGGTCCATAGGTTGCCTCCTTTTCACTCTGTCTTCAAGTGATGGAGAGAGGGTTAGGGAGCTCACTGGAATATCTTTTTTTTAAGGACATTAACCGGGTTTATGAGGGCTCCACCTTCACAGTCTAAGCAACTCTCAAAGGCCAGTCCTCAGACACACTCACATGGACATTAGAAGTTAATACATAAGTTTTGGGGGACACAAATATTCAGTCTATAGTATAAACCTCTCAATTTCTAAACTTATTACCAAGCTATAGTAATCAAGACAGTGTGGTACCGGCATAGGGGTAGACATATAGACCAAGGGAATAGAAATGAGAGCCCAGTAACATGCCCTCATACGAACCATTCCTTCGTGACAAGGGTGCCAGGACAATTTAACGGGAGAGACAATAGTCTGTCCACAAATGGCTCTGAGACTACAGATCATGTGTATGCAAAAGAATTAAGTAGTACCCCGTTCTTCAGACACCGTGCACAAGAAATTCAAAATAGATCATGGACCTACCTACACGAAATATCTAAAACTATGAAACTCTTAGAAGAAAATACAGAATACATCTTCATGACTTTGGGGCAGGCAAAGCCTTTTTATATTTAACATCCAAAAGCACAAGTGACGGAATTAAAAACAGGTAAATTGGCCTACATCAAAATGTAAAATGTTTGTGTTTCGAGGTATATCATCAAGAAAGTGAAAATGCACTGTGTAGAATGGGACGAAATATTTACAAAACAAATATCTGATAAAGTACACATACTCAGAATATATAAAGCACTTTTGCAATTCAATTTCTGCAAGGCAAATAACTCAAAGGACAAAGGATCTGAACAGACATTTTCACCAAAGATATAAAAATGACCAATAAGCATGTAAAAGATGTTCAACATCTTAGCCATCAGGGAAAGGCAAATCAAAACCACAATGTAATACCACTTCACATCCCCTACAATGGCTAAACTATAAAACAGATAATAACAAGTGTTATATCAGGATGTAGAGAAACTGCTAGTTGGAATGTAAAATGCTGCAGTCGCTTTGTAAAAGAGTGACAGTTCTCCAAAAGCTTAAACATAAAGTTATCATATGATCCAGCAATCCCACGCCTGGTAATATGCCCAAGGAAAGTGAAAACATACGTCTACACACAAACTTGTACACTACAGCAATGTTCCTAGCATTGCAACTCATTAAAGCCAAAGAATTGAGACAACTCAAATGTCTACCCACTAGTCAACCGACAAATAAAAAGTGGTTTGTTGATACACAAGGAAGTTTTTTGCCATTAAAAATATACAAAGTACTGATACATGCTACAACATGATGAACTTTGAAAACATGCTCAGGGAAAGAAGGCAGTCTCGTGTGATTCCATTCCCATGAAATGTCCAGAATACGCAAGTCCATGGAGACAGAAAGTACATCCTGGTACACTGGCGGAACCAGGATGTGGGGAGAGGTTAGGAACAAAGAGGAAGTGAGTACTAATAGGGACATTTTTTTGGAGATAATGAAATGTTCTAAATTTTGACTGTGGTGATGGTTGCACAATGTTGAATACACTAAATCCTTTTAAATTGTATATTTCAAATGAGGGAATTTTTTGTTATATTAATTATACCTCAATCCAACTTTTTTTTTTAAATAGAGAAAACTCAAAAAGAATGTACCCTTGCCTTAGCTTTTCCTCTATTCTTGTTTTTTCTTCCAACTCCCCATTCCCTGGACCTTTTTCTGTAATAATCTAGCTGAATGAAGCCTTTATTGAGGCTCTGCTTTCTGGGAAGAATGGCAGAGATATGTATTTGTGAGTGAGTGAGTCAGTGAGTGTCTCTCTCATAGGAGAAAAAGTCAAAAGATGAGGCCACCATGAGCATTGTCACCCATGGAAATGCACAGAATTCTTTACCAGCTTTAGTTTCTTGCATCGATGGGATAAAGGGCAAATTCCATACACATTCTGATTTTCTCAGAGGCTTTCTTTGCAAAGACTTCAAGACCTAGAGCAAGAAAATGTACTGACATATAGATAACTTAGGGGACACCCCCCCACCACACACTGGTTCAGGAATGAATAAGATGCACTGTTCCTTCCTCCATTTCTGGAAGCCTTGAATTCTGAGCCTGGACCCTTATTTTAAGGACACATTATTGTTTTGTTACAAAGAGTTTTCAGGCATTCAGACAACTACCAGCTACCAAAGTTTTTTATAGGGGAGGAATAGACAGATGACTGAACCTATTTTGTGGGTAGAACTGGTCTGATTCTGGGTCTAAGTCATACAGTTTTTCTAAAAGCAGAAAAGAACCTGCCTCATGTACAGTCAAGAGCAGGGATCTGTAAATTTTATCTGCCAAATAGTAAAACTTTTTGGCTTTGTGAGCTACAAGGTCTCTGTCACAGTGACTCATCTCTGCCCTTGTAGCGTGAAAGCAGCCGAAGGCTTCTATAGGAAATAAGAAACTAAGTGTGGCTCTATTCCAGTAAAACTTTATTTATGAAAACTGCACTTCTTATAATAGAAATTTTAATTTCTTATAATCTTCATGCGTCATGAAACGTTTTCCTGTTTTGATTTTTCCCCATCATTTAAAACTGCAAAGTCATTCTTAGCTTGTGGGCCATACGAAAACAGTAGTGAGATAAAATTTAGGAGTTGAGCAGTACTGCCCTTAATACTGGGTTGGCCAAAGAGTTCATTTGTTTTGTTTTGTTTTAATAAAAATAAAAGACACATTTTTCATTTTACGAATAACTTTATTGAACAACGCATTCGCCATCTTGTTCCACCACCTTCCGTCCTCTTCAAGGCAACTTCATAATTCCATTTTCCCAACACTTTTTATCTTTTTGAGCACGGAACTGTTCCAGGTGCCTTTTGTAGTCTTCCAGGGAATTGAAATTTTTTCCGTTAAGAGAATTTTGTAAAGACCGAAAAAAACAGAAATTCGACGGTGCAATGTCTAGTGAATGTGACAGATGAATCAGAACTTCCCAGCCAAGCTGTAACAGTTTTTGCCTGGTCATCAAAGAAACATGCAGTCTTGCATTACCCTGATGGAAGAGTATGCACTTTCTGTTGACTAATGCAGGATGCTTTTTGTCAAGTGCTACTTTCACTTGGCTTAATTGGGAACAGTACTTGTTGGAATTTATGGTTTGGTTTTCTGGAAAGAGCTCATAATAGAGGCAAACCCAACAGAGCCACAAATCGGGGACTGAAAGACAGGGTCCCCTGCTCCTGTTTGGCATAAAAAGAATAGACTCACTCCCTTCAAATGGCCACTATGGCCTAGGAAAATGGGCATCTGAGTTAGGAGCAGTGCGTATTTGCCAGTGCATGTATGTGTGTGTGCCCATGCAAAGAATCCTAAGTTTCTCTAGCACCCTCAGTGAAGGAGGAAATCCCCAAAAGCTGACTTTAGATTCCATGAGGAAAACGGGTTTAAAATATATTCAATTTCCTTAAAAATTTTTTTTTAATTTGAAATTTTTGACATCCAGGGTTAAACAGAAATATCATCTTTAATGCTAGGATTTCTGGATGTCCTCAGAAAAAGGTTGACGGACCTGGCCCTGAGGAATGCTTAAAACAAGGTCAGGGAGGAGACTAGAACTTCAACCCAGAGACAGAAGCTCCCATCTCAAGAAGGTATTTAAGATCGATGAAAATTAACCGTTTTTCTTTTCATAGCTCAGTCCACTTATTGCGAGAGGAGAGCCCGTGTGTGCCCTGTGAGACTTGGAGCATAGCCCAAGCAGTCTACCAGACGGGCAAGCTTCTTTTGAAATCTATGGTTTTATCTTAGTAATCCACATGCATTTGTTTCTCCTCCATTACACAGCTGTGCGTTTAATATAAAAATAGCATGTTCAACTATTTACCATCAAGGAGAATTGGCACTCCTTGAAGAGACATCATGTTTACCATATTTCACCATATATAATGCATACTTTTTTAACCCAAATTTTGAGGGAACAATAAGGATGTGCGTTATACATGGGTATAATGACTACATACCATGAGTATAATAATGGGTATAATAATCCTACGTATAGTGCACGCATGGGTGTGCATTATATACAGCAAAATACGGCACCTTGTAGCTTTGAGGCCCCCCAGGCAAACTCCTTCACACTCCGGGGCACAGGGACTGAGCTTGAGGAGCAGAAAACACAACAGGCCTCGGACCTGCAAGATTTCCCTCAAGCAGCAAACACTGACTGTTTATGAACAGAGCGTGAGAGGCATGGGTTTAGAGGCCCCATTCTATGTTATTGGGCACTGCTTCTCCGAGTGTGGCCCCAAGACCAGCTACATCAATATCGCATGGGGACTTGTTAGAAATGCAAATTTTCAGCCTCACCAGGGATCACTGAATGAACAAGTCTGAGGGTTGGCCCAGCAGCTTAATAAGCCATACAGGTGATTCCCATGTCCATTCAAGTTTGGGAACTGCCTCTGCAGTGGGAGGAGTTTGAAAGAGCCTTAAAAGCTATCTTTAAATTCACTGTGCATGTGGCAAATTCCCCAAATCTCTTTGCCTCCTTGTCTCCATCTGTAAGCTGCCTTGAGAACTGAATCTGATCTATAGAGACATGCAGAAAGCGCCAGGCATAATGCCTGACCATCAGGGACCCCAGCACGAATACGGTTTTTCGCCTTTCCCAATGCAACACAAATACTAGAATTAAGGTTTATAAGTGTAACTGGACGGAAGGATCCATTTCCGCGAGATGAGAAAGATGTGGCTGATCATTTCCCCCGAGAGGCTTCACTGTGTTCATTCCTCCCGTATTTGCATATTCCTGACTTTTAGCGTAGGGAATCTTAAAATCAAGTAATTATCAGAAAATTATTTTAAAGTGAATTACATGAAAAAATATTTAGGCTAAAAAGTACTGGGGACAAATCGATTTTCAAGCAGCATATTTTTTTCTTTGATTTTAAGAGTTCTTCTGGGAGCATTCATTTATAAATTACCCAGTTTAAAGGAGAGAAAAAAAAATCTCTGAAATACCACCTTCAAAGAATAGTAAATTGTAAAAGGCACCATTTCCTTCTACTTCCCGAATTAGATAAAAATCTTTAAAGTTTCCTTTTGGTTTCCCACAAAATCCCAGATTATCCCTACCTGTCTCAGTTCCTGCTCTTCTTCGCTCATTTATTCAGTGAAACAGTTCAAAATAACTTCAACTACCAATCACGAGACAATTCAGATATACAGAGAAAACAAATACGCAAATGAAACCCCTTTAAAATGCGCAGAGGGAAGTTACATAACTGTATTTCCCTATTTTTCTTCTTTTTAATGTGACTACCTCTGTACAGAATGCAGAAATCTACACTCCATACCTGTAAGCACACATTCGCACGTGTTCCTGCCTGCCTGCCATCACAACACACAAGCTCTGCTTTCTACACAACAGGTAGAGTAAACCTTAAGAACACAGGCTACCGAACTTTGGCTTTTCAATTATTTGGGAAGGAATTCAATGGAAGTTTATGCATAAAAAGTTAGCTCTGAGAATAGCTGGAATAACCACGTAATTCGGGGGTTAGGACTTGAGGGATAACTTGGGGTCAGGGGGATATTTTAACTTACTGAAGACAATAACCTATTTTCAGATATCCTCAGCACCACTATACCCTGAAGCAGAACTGATTTATAAACGGTTGCCAAACTAATTCTGAGTCCTTCCTCTTTATCCTTGAGAACAGGCTCCCAAGGGGCCTCCATTAGGCAAAATCTTGCTGACCTGCCTCTTATTATTGTAAACTCCTATGCAGAACTTGGATGCTGCATTTTTTAAAGCGTTATCTTATGTCGTCTTGCCACTAATTTACATAATTACCTCTGTGTCTTCATCTATAAGGGTTCACGGTAGTTCAAAACAAAAGTAGTTTTGTCTGCTTATTTCACTGAGATTGAAAAAGACTAAACTTTCTCGATCTGAAGTTTGGGATCTAACGGTGACGAAGAGCTTTCTGGAATATTCTCCAACAGCAATATACCTTATCAGAGAATAAATCTAAAACCACAGGCACTTAAGGAGGAAGAAAAAGGGGTGGGGCAGGGGCGGGGAGGGAAGTTGTTGAGTTTATTACCTTGCCAGGCAAGAGAGAACCCGGCACAAAAAAGACATCCATGGAATGGTGGAGGAGGAGGGGCGCAGAGGAATCAGTGGTTTGTAGGCACAAGAAAGGTGATGTGGTTCAGGTGGCTAATTAAGGATGGCAAACCACAGTGCTGGACACGAGGGAAGACGTCCAAATGCGGTTGGCTAAAATAAGTCCCTTATTTCTCCTAGAGAAAGAGTATTTAATTGCATCCAATGAGGACAGCACACTAGAGTCACTCAAAGTTACAGGTACTTGAACTTTTTCCGTTGTGATGAAACGCCCCATTCCCACACGGACAGTGACAGGGAAATAATTTGGGGAAATGTAGGGGTAAGCATCGCGTGCCAGTTAAGAACCAGCATCTGAAATCAGACTACCCGGCATGAACCCCACACCTGCTGCTTATTGGCTGCTTGATGTTGGCAGATCGTGTAATCTCTCTCAGTTTTAGTTTCGTCACCTGTGAAATGGGGATAATAAAAGTACTCCTTGATTATGGTAGCTGTGGCGATCACAGTAATTAACACATATCGAGGGTTTAATAATTGCAAGATATTATTAGAAATAGCTTCCCTGTGGGACCAGGCAAGGTTGTTGATGAATAAACTTTGTCATTTTCTCTCTCTCCCAAGAGAAATTAAGATTCTAGGTTGGAAAATGAAACAAACATTGATTCTACGTTCACTCGTTCAACAGTTTGCTTTGGTGGCCTGTCTAGCAGGTACTAGGTCTGGCAGAAGTCACAGTCTAATGGGAAAAACAGACACGCAGGTAGTTAAGAGCTTGTGTTGGGAGGAGTGTAAGTAAGGCATAATGAGAAAGAAAAATGGTTTATTTCACAAAAGAATTGGGATAGTCACGATAGATATTTCTTTAGGAATCTGAAAGAAGGTTAGCTCAACTATGACTAAGAGACACTCAGGTACAAAGTTCTGGGAATGGCATAGCCCCACAGTTATAATTCCTTCCCATTTAGAAAATATTTTTGAGAAGTTCTTTTGGCTAGGAATTGCAAATACATGCATTTTTTTTCTCTAATGTTAAATTTACTTTACTGAAAAACTTTGCATCCTGTCTGTGAAGAATAACAGATATATAGGAAACAGAATTCAGGCTGATCAATCAAAACTTATGAAACTTTGAACTAGAACTTTAATGCACATTAATAATCTTAATTAAAAAATCAACACAAATCTCTACAATCATTTGGGCCTACATCTTTTGCAAGCCCTGAGCCGTGGAGTCTGCATTTCCTTTTGTATCTCTTCCTAGGAGACTGTAGGTCCTTAAAAGCATTTAACAGAGCCCAACTTTAGTAAAACTGCAGCTGCAGCCTGAGGGAGATCAGATTATGTCGCCCCAAAATACACCACTTTGGAATATTGATTAGTTTGAGCTGAAGGCACTTGAGAAAGAGCAGATACATGAAGGGCTTTCTGACTTCCCCCTTTCTACCTAAAAGCAGGTCATAAAATTTCCTGCGATGAAGGTGGCCTCTCTGCACCAGGAAGAAAACATTCTTATTTCTGGAGACATGATGTCAAGAAGAATTTATACAAACAAACCTACTGAAATCATCCTCATCTTCCATTAGCATCCCTCATATATTTCCTAATAGCTGTACCACATTTACTGCCCCTACCTCTTTTCCCTTTGTCTTATCATATCGGGACAATTTATCATTTTTTGTTAAAATGGCATATAAGCTTTCAGGTCTACCTACTTGTTAAGGTCATCATTCCCATAAAGGCTTTCATCCACATAAAAATATTAACATCAAATAAAACTGGTATGGTTTTCTCCTGTTGATCTGTATTTTGTCAGTTTAATTCTCAGGCCCAGCCTCAGAACCTAAGATGGTAGAGGAAGTCTTTCCTCCCCTGCAAATCCAGTAGCACTGTTCCATGCCCATGGTGTTTTGTCTTAAACACAGGAGAAATATCATTACATCTTCATTTCTACTTGAAGTCTTTCCTAACAGCAGATTAGCAGTGCTTGAAGGCACTAACTCATCTATGTCTTGCATAAAGAAGGGTACATTGGCAAAAGTTTTAGGTTTTATCATAAGATATTTATATATCGCTAAATTTTCTTCTTTAATTGTTAGAAAGCTTACACCTGATCATTTCAAAATATTAATATGCTGGGCCACGTTTTCATCAACACAACTGCCTGTTTGCCTGTGGCTTTTACCAAGCACATCAAGAAACACATGTTACTTCTGAACAAACCCTATGGCCAGGCATTGTCCAAAATCTCAAATAATTCACAACTTAGTAGGAAATGTAGTCACCCAAAGTCAAATTGTACTACCTTGAAATAACTTTTATTAGCGCTAAAGAAGTGCTAGAAGAACTCATAGTAGATAGAAATTAAATTTCTATAGCTAAGTTTCAAAGGTTTATCAGAGTTGTTTATAACTGAAGAAACACCCAAAGGATGAAGAAAAACGTTTCTAGGCAGAGGGGCATCTGGAGTGCATCTCAAGAAAAGGCAACTAGAAATGCAAAAATCCAAAATCATGCTCCAGAGTACGTGAAGAAGAAAGCCGCTCTGCCTCTCATTTCTCAGCAATTTTTTGATATTTTTAACCCTGACTCTTATGGGTCTGATAATCCTTGAGAAAATGTGGGCCAGGCCTTATTTAATCAAAGTCAGCTTCCCCGATTCCCTTTGAGGATGTTTTATGATGTTGCTGCTTGTAGAGACTGAAGACAAGCTTGGATCAAGAAAACTGTCTCCAAAACTGGAGTTGGCTACTCTCCTAGGTATGAATCTAAACCATTTGTAACTAAGAGTGGGTACCGGGACTCCACTTAAGGAGGAAAATATTTTTGTTTGTAAAATAGCACCACTGGTGTAAAGTGTGCAGACCCGTGGGCATGCTGAGTTGGCAGAAACCAAGACCACAGAAGGCGAGTGATAAAATTCTCACTATGAGACAGGGGATTTTAGCTTGGCCCCCAGAGAAGCCAGGAAGCTGCTGAGGAACCTGCTGCAAATGCTACATGATGGTGGTGGTGGTAAAAAGAATAATAATAATAATAGTCATAATCTACTAGAATTTTATTAGCATACTCTAGCTATTTGCTCTACGGTATCTCATGCAACCCTTCCCTATAATCCTTAAACAAGTAAAAATTCTTGATTTGTAGCTCTTTTAGAAGGAGGGTTAAGGAGAAGTCCCATATTGGTATTAACCCCAGGATGAAGAACAAAAATTTCCATTCCCACCTCATAGGGACAGAGAAACAGAACATTTAAGAAGAGCGTTGGACTTCTAAAGACCATAACCTAGGTGTTGAAATTAATTCTGACAAAGTCAGGAAACTGATTCTTTATCTAAATTTTAAGGAACCAAGAGACTCCAGCTAGCACTGAGTTAAAGCTATAATCTTTTTTTTACCTTGACTTTTAATATCCTGTGCGCTATCCTCCCTACTGACAGTAATTTTATATCTTTTGCACACAAAGATGTTGCCCTTTGAGTATGTTCCTTAGGTGATCATTTGCTCAAAAGAGGCTAACAGGAGTAATTTTATGTTTAGCATGTGTTCCCAAAAGAAGACCTTTTAGTAATAAGAAAGGGAGTTAGCAGCTTTGAAGTTCATGTTTATGGCTTATTCATCTGTGTATATGTAACACTTAGTCCATTGTCTAGTTCATTCATAATGGACATTCAAATCCTTGATGAAAAGAGAGAGAAAATGGAAGAAAGGAGGAGTGGAGGAGGGAAAGAGACTGGGAAAATTAAAGAATAAGGCTATACAGAAATTCTAAGAAAATTATGGGGACCAAAAGTATAGAGCTATTTGAGAGTAACTCCTGGCTTCGCTGATAGGATGAACTTACCTGTTCCATCTCCTTCTCAGTCTTTAAGACTTTAATGTTTGGTGGTGTCAGTCAACTCAAGAAACCTGTAGCCTAAGGGGGATTTTTAGGGACATGGGGCTAAGCTGTAGAGAGACCTACAAGGCATTGGCTGTGCAGAGAGGAGGACAAAGAATAGCTTACTCCGGCACGTGGTTCCTCTGGCTTCTGGGCTGGAAAATCCCAACTCTCAAGAGGGTGTTAAAAATAACAATGATGTAAAAAGAACAGTAGGTGATATGGGGAAATATAGAAATGCAAAATGAAGGATAGGTTTAAAAAAAATACATACACACACACACATATACATACTAGAGCTGTGAGAAAAAGATGAGAGTTTTACTGAAAATAACGTAAAGTCTAGACATCATGAATGTATAGTTTGATAACTTTTTACAAACTGAATACGCTGCTGTAGCCAGCATCGTAATCAAGACCCAAGAGTCTCCTTCTTGCCCCCTTCCACTTAGTACCCTCCCAAAACATGACTTCTAATATTAGAGATTAGTTTTCCCTGTTTCAGTACTTTGAATAAATTAAATAATAGAATATGTAGTCTTTGGGGGCTGGCTTCTTTCACTCAATATTGTACTGTGCGATTTCTCCATGTTTCTGCCTAAAGTTGTAGATCTCTGATTTGCATTGTGATAAAATATTTGATTGTGCAGAAATTTGGGATTACTATGCATATGACTGCTATGAACATTCCAGAAGATGCCTTTTGTGAAAATATGTACACATTTCTCTTGGGTACATACCTATGAGTTGATTTGCTAGGTTATGGCATATGCTTCTGTCTAGTTTTCATAGATATTGCCCACATTTCCCATGTAGAAAAAAATCAATTTATATTCTTACCATCAATTACTTGAAATATCCTGTTGCCCCATATTATCTTCAATATGTGGTAGTTTCTATTATTTTATTTTAGCTATTCTGGTAGTTATCTAGCAGTATCTGATCATAGTTTTAATTTACTTTTTTTCTGGTGACTAATGAAATAAGCACTTTTTCCAAAGTTTATTAGCCACTGGTATATCCTCTTTTGTGAAGAATCTGTGCAAGCTTTTTGCTTATTTTTATTTTGTGTTTTCTGTCTTTTTCTCATTGATTTGTAGAAGTTCTTTATATGTTCTGGATATGAGTAATTTGTCATGTATGTATTATATATTTGAAATTCATCTTCTCTGACTCTTTCAGTTATGTAAATTTTTATTTTAAACTAGGCTGGAACTTTTTAATACCTGAAAATAATATTGTCTTTCTTGTTTAAGATAGAAAAAAAATTTCATTAAGAGACAGAAGAGGGAGCTAAGAAAAAATAGCTCAGAGGACAGCAATGTGGGGATGGACACTACTGTTCGTACCACCACCGGGTTCAATGAACAGATATACATATCTTCCTTATGCCCCTCAGCGAAACTACCATCCTCATGTCACAGGCAACAGAACCAACATTTGAAGAACTCTTAAATGTACCCACAAATATATACCGTGTATAAATAACTTCTCCAAAACAGCCAGCCTAGTAAATTGTATGCCAGATTTTGAACCCAAGCCACATGTCATCAAAACCCAGTGCTGCTACCATGACATTTAACTGTCCTACCTGGCTTGTGTGTGACTGTAAAATAAATAAATAAATAAATAAATAAGCAAGCGTTGGCTCACTCCACTGGAAAGTTATGAATGCTTAGGCTAATCAATAACTTCAATGGGTCAGCGCAGAAAAGCGTTATTTCCCCAACTGCATTTCCAGAGAGACAGTTGTCCAGTGATCTTCACCAGGTCTTCTTAGCAACTAGCCCACTACTAGGTTTTTGATAAATGCTTCCTGGATGAGCGCATGAATACAGGAATAAATGAATGCCTGCATGCAAAGGGGGAAAAAAAACGTGAATTTTAATGTTGGTTTTCTGCTAAAGACACCACAAGTGAAGAAATAGGCTTCTGAGTGTGCCCAGGTGTTGTGAAAATAATTCAGGTTTCAGATGTCCGAGAAGACTACATCAGGTGAATTACTTTCAGCTGTCACTTCTGAGCATAACCTTTGTGCTATCAAAAATAGGCGAATCAAACAGCTGCGGCAATAAAATGCACCATGGGTACCTGCAGGTGTGGCGCCAGCGAACCAGAGCAGGGAAGTGTTTTTAAGAGTTGGGTGGAGACACAGCAGGAAGCTAACTTCAGTTCTCTTGACTTTAGCAAAGAGAGGAAAGGAAAACACTGGCAAAATAGGCCTGGCGAGGAAGAATTACATCTAATTTAGTTCATCTCATCAAGCGTCACGCGTGTATGTTTTGATCTATTAAGTGCTAGAGCTTTTCTTTAGAACAATTACACTGCCAGTACGAACGCGCAACAAAGCTCACGAAACCGCGCACAGGCACCGTGGGGTTGGGAAGTGCTGGAGGCCCGGCCCATCCAGGAAAACGGCTGCTATCTCAGGCCGAGCAAGCCGCGGGTGAACAGCCCTTTGGATGACCGCGGAGGCCACGAAGAAGTTGCAAACGTCCCTGGGATGAGACACGGGACACTCTGGTTTCCTCTCCGTTTTGACCACTTACTTGCTCTATCACCTGGAAAAGGTCATTCATTTGCTCTCTGTGCCAGTTATGGCAGCCACAAAATGAAGATGGCTACATCTTCCCTGTTTTCTCTCACAAGTCAAGTAAAATTAGCCAATGGTGATAATTGCCTTAGGACACAGATCTATAATCCCGTGACAGTATTACAAAATATAAAATGCTGAGAAAAAAAGTTTTTCCATAAGTCTTTTGGCAGCAAAACTTCATCGGACAGGAACAGATTTGGTGGTAAGCCTGAGCTTAACTACAGTAATTTAAAGTTTTTATTTATTTAGTCCCATTTGGGGAATATTCAGAACTTGCACTGTGGAAATGCTAATGGAATTTATTAAGGGTGCTTCTCAAGCCCCTTATAGGACTGTTATAAAGTATATGGAATATATGCTGCTTTTACTTTCTAAAAATTAAAAAACAATCCTTGATTTTAAAGGTCAGTGGGACTACTGGCCTGCATAAAAACAAACATCATAAAAGATAAAATGTAACCAAATGCCTAGATATTTTTTTTTATCGTGGTCCAAACTGCTTAACCTTCCATTTAAATTTTCTCTGCATAAGCATAAGCCCATGTCTTCTTCTTAAAAAGGTCACCTGCAGGGGCATTTTTTTCATGAAGAGCAACAGACAGTATCCAGGGCTTATGACCTTTCTAAGATTCTATAAACATATGAAAACTGGAAAAAAAAAAACAAAGCTATTAGCTTCAACATTTGAAAATAAAACTATAAAACAAAATCTACAAAATGTAGACCACAAAAAAAATCTATAAAACTTAAAATCAGCTACTTCATCGGTAGCTAAATTTGGTATTCATAAAATGTCATTGCATTTGAAAACAATTTATAGATTCAATTTTTCTCACTTTGCAAGAATGCTCATGTATGCACAATAATTGTGGAGAAATGATAGCCCCTCAGAAATTGTATTTGTCCTTGAAGTCAAAGGATTTCAAAGGCAAAGTAATAAAAATTCTTCCAAATGTTTTTAGAAAAATAGTGTTTCGTGTGAGACATAAACATGATTTAATATGTTTTATATAAATTAGATTATATAATAGTCATAATGTTCACCTTGGCCATGAAGTGCCAACTCTGTTAACATAAGCCCTAAGAAGAAGGAGAAGTATTGGGGTGGAGGGTTTTCCTCTAGGTATCTTGATTATCGACTAAGTTTTATTTAACAGCTTAGAGTTTCCCAATTCCTTTCTCAGTTACAGAGACAAACATCAGTAACCGAACATTCACTAGTCTGGAAATACACTCCAGAAAGTGGTCAGACCTAACATAACCTTCATGCTAAGTGCCAAGTTAGCTTGACCTCTGGATCAAAAGAATTCATCTTCATTTGGGTTAATAAATTGATTCCAGTCCAACCTGGAATGGCAGCAAATGAATGCTAGTCTAAACCTCAGACTAACTACATCGAATCATTCTTAAGCACAGACGTATGAGGTCACTGGTAGGTTACGGAAATGACTTAGCTATCACCATGGCATGCTTTACATAAAACACTAAAATTCTAGGGGTTTTGTTGACTGCTGTACAATTTAGTACTGTTGTATCATTTAATATTCATAATACCTTATGAGTTACCTACAGTCATTTCCCACATTTTACAGATTAAATAAATAACACACAAGCATTGAGAGATTCAGTGTATTCCCAAGGTCAAGAGTGTGACATGCCTGGAATGTGCATCCATTGTCAAAGTTCTTAACCATTATTGTGGTGAGAATTCCCAGCCTCTCCCATTCCAAATGACAAGCCCATCACCTTCATCATCCCCCTCCCAACCAGGTGTGAAAGATTTTGCATACATACACAAACACACATCTTATAAAGACAAACATATTTATCTCATAAAACCCTATCTCACTATGGAACTAAAAACTTTTTTGACTAATCGTATCATTGGGAGCCCAAATCCTTTATCCTATTTCCCAAATTCAAAAGAGACACGCTGGGAGATTCTGCAGCCGTAAGAAAATAAATAGTTCTATCAGACAGCACCGAGAAGGCAGCACCAGTGACTGAAGAGAGCCGGCAGGGCAGTCCGCAGCAAAGCCAGCAGAGCCACTGTTACTTCTCCAGGCAGCACTCAGCAACCGGAGAAGAGAGATACCAAGTCCCTTGCCACTGAACCACAAATTGCTAAGAACAACTGCCTGGCTTTTATCGCCTTTATTTTCTAGCATTCCCTCTGCCTGATATTGGCAGGGGAGGCATCTATACCTCAGCGATCACACCTGATTTGCTAATGGGTATGTAAACTGTTGAGTGGGTTCATAGTGAAAGAAGACTCCTGGCTTCCCTAACTTATTCCATTTTCTACAGTCCCCAAAACATCAAGACGTTGCCCCATTTATTTCACTGAAGACCCTCTTAAGTCTTAAGTGTATAGATGGTCTTCAGGAGCCTCTCACTGACACTGATGTAGCCATGCTTCCCTTATGGTGAAGATGGGAAGGTCGCCTTACTCTGGCTAACATTAAAGTATTAATATTAGACAAATACGACAATCTCTTCTTGTTAAACTCATGACTTCCACCCACAGCAAAACAGTTAATCATACATTATTTATGATTGAGTGGCCTCTAATACCCTCTAATGCTCCAGTATAGTCCCATTCACTGCTCACTCAGTAATAGATGCTTTAGAATGCCCATTTGTGGTGAAATAAACAAAAATACTATGGGAAGGCTATAAGAGCCTCAATATTTCCAAGCTTTATTTTTCAGTTCAGTATTCATTATGCACCTTAATAAATTTATAGAAATCCCACTATTTACCATAAAATGAAAGAATCAAGAAGAAATCTGTGTGTACTCCATCAACCAAATAACTGAATATTTGGCTGCTAAGATAACATAGCTCTATCAGTGACTTCCATCAGCTGCTTTCTCCAAAGAACTCAAAGGAGTTTTAGTCTGAGCGGGTGTTTTGAACTGGATGAATATGTTTATATCAAAGTAAATGGAGACCTAATTTAACCTCTGTTAAAAGGGAAGCCATATGTCTGTACATTTTCTCAATGTATTCAACATCTCTTTTCCTCCAAAGACAAAAAAGATCTTTGTTCCTTTTGGTATCCAATAATGGATGGTTTACATCTATGAGTCGTATTATACAAAAATGTACATCTTTGAAAAGTAAAAGCACACTGAACAGCGAGATGGTCACTTCATGAGGTACTTTCAGTGACAGAGATGTTTTGGGTAGCAGGAGGTATATCAACTCATTTCACTGGAGTTTATGTTTATTAAAGAGATAGTCAAGTGGAGTCGCCATCACTACTTAAATTGTTTTCTTCCCCCTGCCTCTTTAGTTCTTCCAGCTTTTTTCTGATAGCATTCATTTCAGATTGTTTTTTTTAGAGTTGAAACAAATCTTGAAATTACTTTAAGGAAACAGAGGTCATCATGCAATAAATTCAGCTTCACATTTTTAAAAAAATTATATAACATAATACCATGAAGGTCCTCTATGTTGTTGCAAATGGCAGGATTCTCTTCTTTTTTATGGCTAAATATTATTCCATTATGTGTACAGACATATGTAAGTATATATACTCCCTATTTCCCTTATTTATCTATTGATGGACATAAGTTGTTTTCATGTCTTGGCTATTGCAATGAACACGGGGTGTAGATACATTTTTTAACACAGTGATTTTGCTTCCTTTGGGTAAATACCCAAAAGTAGAATTGCTGGATCATATGATAGTTCTATTTTTAATTTTTTAAGGAACCTCCGTACTGTTTGCCATAATGCTATACCAGTTTACATCTCCACCAATGGTTCAGAAGGCTCCCCTTTCCTCAGTTCCACCTCTTACAGCAGAAAAGGTTGGTTGCATAAAATATTCAGTAATACTAGGGGTCCTCAAAAAGATGGAAATTAACTCTATAAAATAAAAATAACTGGCACAGGAGAAAACACAATAGATACGATTGTGCATGATTTCTTTTTTCCTCTTAAAAATTTGCATATTTTCCAATTAACTCCAAATGTTCATGGGCAAAACCATCTCAGGTTTAAGCCACAATGCAATGAGTAAGACAGAGAAGCTAGTTAAAGAGTGGATGATAAAACTAAGCTTGATCAAGAGGATAGCCAAGGAGATCCACAAAGTTCCAGTTTGGGCATGTTTTAATAAGTACAGTAATTAGGGAGAGGAAATGTGGGCAGGGAGAAGGTACACTTGAGACACCACACATGTCAGAGAGAAGTTCCAGGTACCTGGTGAGAACATGGACAGTAGACACAGTGCATCTTGGTTCCTGGTCATCTGTCCATAAATAACTAAATTCCGCTCCTTAGACTCCTTGGCCAGGGTGAGAACTCTGCCAAGACTTAGCCAGGCCATGAAGACTAAGAGTCAAAACAGCAGAAGAACTATGATCATTTGTTTTGAAATCAAGCATATTTGGGTTCAAATTCTGGCTCTACCACTGATCATGAATAGCTAGTATTCATTAACTCCCAGGCCGCAGACCTACACCAATCCATGGCCTGTTAGGGACCCGGCCACGGAGCAGGAGGTGAGAGGCAGGCAGGCGGGCAGGGGAGCGAAGCTTCTCTCACCTGAGCTCTGTTTCTTGTTCTCTGGCTCCACCACCTCCCTCCGACCGTGGAAAAATTGTCTTCCGTGAAACTGGTCCCTGGTGCCATGAAGATGGGGGACTGCTGCATTAAATGGTATCAACAGCCCCAGAGAGGGGGACTGAAAAGTAAGTTAACTATGCAGGTTGAAATTGGTCAAAATAGGGAACTAGGTGGAGGGTGGGAGTTGGGGGGTGGGGGAAGGATAGGCCCAATTTGGTTTAATGCTTTGCCATCACTATCTTGAAATTCTCATTATTATTATTATTATTTCTTACATTTTGCACTTGACTCCAGAAATTACGTAGTTGGTCCTTGGCAGGCCATTATAGGTGTCAAAGACCTTTCTGACACTGAAGATATTGCAGGCACCAACCAATCTACAACACAGATCCACAGATGTTGGAATAAGGTATCACTGATTATGGCCAGGGTAGACTTGTCTGGGCCTTAACGATGCAAGATGCAAAATCCAGATCCCGAGGACATAAGAAAGCAAAAACAGGACAAACTACGTAAGGGAGAAAGCACATCTGTTGAGTGATGAGGGTGACCATGTAATTTGTTATCCAAATCAAGATACTTTTGAGAATGAAAGGGAATGCTATTAATAACTATGTGCAAGAGAATAAGTATAAACTGTGATCTCCTGGTCAAGCAGGGAGAAATGGTCACCCTATAAATAAGCCATGCTAACAAAGTATTCTGAAGTTATTCCTACCGAGAAAAATTGGAAATAAATTCAGAAGATACCATCATGACCACAAGGCACGTCTGTTTATAGAAAATTTGGATTTTTTTTTGGAGGTGGGGGAAAAGTATAATTATGAGGTTACCTTTAAAAGGATGATCCAAACAGAATAAAATGTAATGTAGCCAAAACTTCCGTTTGAAAAACTGCCTATTTGTTGATAATTGTTGCAGCGAGGTAAAAGGTTACAAGATATTACACTATTCTCTCTACTTTTATACATGTTTGGAAATTTAATAATAATCATTTTTAAAAGTAAAAAAAAATTCACTCATGTTTTCATTGATATTATATTAATTGAATAAATATTTACAAATCTTCTACTAAATTATTTTATTAAATACTTGCTATAAAATCACTATGAAAAAATGAAAAAAAAAGTGATTTGAGAAGGACTTCAGTGTCAAGTATTCTCAAAGTACCCAAGTAAATAAACAGTGCTGTTGAAGAATTTCTCTATTGAGGGACTTAGGGATATAAATCTAATTTAAAAATAAATCAGAAATTCTGTCTTGAAGCTCTGTTTACATAGTAGTCATATTATTTTTATTTAGATTTCAGGTTGATGTGGAATGGCCTGGGGTAGATGTGATTGAGCTTATGGAATGTTAAAGCCTCCTATATGAGTCACAAGAGGCTGAACTCTGCTGCACGAATTAACCTCAAATGTCAGTGCCTTAAAAATAACAAAGGCTTGTTTCTGGCTTGTACTACTGCCCATCATGGATTAACAAGGAAGGGGCTCTGCTGCCCTCACTCACCCAGCGATACAGGTGGATGGATACTATCATCTTATAATTGCACATTCTGGAGCACGTATCTTCCTCTATCTTTGCATCAGGTGATCGAGATTGGAGAATTACACATGGGTTTTCTATTCCCTCAGAACATGCTAATTCCACCAAATTCATTGGCTGAAATTTGCCCTACAGTGCCACCTGACTGCAGCGGGAAATTGCAATCTAGGAGAGCAAATGAGCTATTTGGTGACCATTATTACCTCCACTACATCCCAACCACTTTTTTGGACAAGACTGCCAAAAAAAAAAAAAAGTACAGCTCTTGATTTCTGATCTCTTAAATGCTAGAATCTGAGCTAAACATTGAAGGAGAATTCAAATGGCATTGGTGTATCTGAAAATACTTTTTCAACAAATTAATATGAAAAGAAGACTGCAGAGAAAATTTCTGCCTACCTTTTTCTTTTTTTTTTCTTCTTTTAAACGTTTTACTTACTTTTAGAGAGAGGAAGGGCTAGAGAAAGAAAGGGAGAAAAAACATCGATGTGAGAGAGAAACATCAACGGTTTGCCTCTCTCAGGCCTCCAACTGGGGGCCTGGCCCACAAGCCAAGCATGTGCCCTGACCAGGAATCGAACCTGCAACCTTTCGGTTTGTGGGACCATACCCAACCCATCAAGCCATACCAGTCAGGGCCCTGCCTAACTTTTTCAAGCACTAAATAGTATTCATTTTTAAAGAAGAGGCATGGTTAATGCAAATGAATATTAACAATTCATTCAAATCAGCATAGCTGACCTTTTAATTACCACACCTTCCTAGCCATTGCCAAGGATAATAGTAATGTTTATTTTAAGATGCGTGATTGTTTTAGTTACCTATTCCTGTGTAATATAATAAACTACCAGCTGTGCTCAGCTGGGTGGTTTCACATGAGGTCTTTTAGGCAATTGCAGTCAGATGGTGGCTAGACTTACAACCATGTGAAGGCAGCTTTTCTTGTAGACCCAACATTTCGGTTGGGATGGCTGACACAGCTGAGGGCTGGCTGGACATTTTTCCTTTTACACGGTCTCTACACAGACTACCTTTGGCTTCCATGCAGCATGGCATCCTTATGATTGCTGGGCTTCTATGGGGCAGATAGTTTCCCTAATCATCCCAGGAGACCAAGGTTAAAACTGCAAGGCTTCTTAGCCCCTAGGGTTAGAAGTCCTTCAGTATCACTTTACTGCATTCCACTGATCAAAAGTGAGTCCAAGAGCCAACTGAGTCCCAAAGGGAGGAAAGGTGTGAGTACCGGAAGCATGGTTTATAGGGTCACCATCCTTAGAGACAAGCTATCATTAATCATACATTTCATTTATCAGACCCTAATTTCCTATACTCTAAATAATTCATGGCCAAGTGCAAGTCCATATTTGTAAGGATTTATATTATGTCAAGTTTGCTTTTCTAGTTTTTTTCCTTCTCCTTTAAAAAACTGTAAACAGAACATGACAGCTTGCAAATGCATAAGAGATGGTTTTGTAGATCTTCCTTGATCTCTAGATTGATAATGCTAGGATGTCAACTGGATGTCAGCTCTAGTGAAGAGCATTACCACTTTGTTATTCTGGTCAGATTCACAAATACACGAGTGCGAGAATGAGGACGAATGCAAGGATCAGGGAGGACAGTGCATGTGTGTGTGTATAATGTATAAAGTAGGTGGTCCAGCATTACTTCCTAGGCCAAGGAGTTCTCCACTTAACAAAAAAATTCACGAAACATCAACAGAACATTAGACGAGGTTACTTCATAACCGTTATTGAATAAGACAAAAACAAGGCTACTCCACAATTACAGCCAAGTAGAGAGAAAAACAAGCGCACTGTTCAAATCACAAAAGTGAGCAAACATTCCCCACACTCAGGTAACATGAGTGAATTGATGCTTCTTTATCACATCTTTAGCCTTGCTCCATTTCTCCCACCTTCGATCATAGGAATAAAATTACTCCCACTTCCTAATAGTACCCAATCTAGAACAAGCCCCACTTCCTCGACTTCCACCAGTCACCAAATCCAAACCTAAATCTCATAATAATCCCCTCCCAACAGCAACAGTTTTACTCAGATGACCCTCATTCTCCAAGGTATGCCACCTTCTTTATAGCAGCAAGCAAAATCAAGTACTAACCCCAAATTTGCTGGAAAACATGTGTGTTACTGGTGATGTTTGGCTAATGAGCAATGTATTTTTTTTCTATTTATTTAAATTGCAAAGTTCAGCAAACGCACACATGAGTAATGGGGGTCAATTTTGTTCAGAATCCTGACCCAGGATAAACTGGGAGTTCACATTTGTTTCCATGGACCCCAGAGCACTAAGCAACTATACACACGGTTTCAACATTGCTGTCTTACCACCGAAATCTCATGGTGACCACATTAATTGCAAATGTATAACATGAAGAACATAAAGGTATAACATCAGATTGACCAAAGATTCACACTGTAGACTCTCTTGGCCCCTGGCAGCCTCTACTTCTCCTACCACAATGATTGCTACCAGAAATAGCACCAGAGATGTTATAAAATACATTCTACCTTAGTCAATTCATAATTATCAGCTTTAACATGAGCCTCAGTTAAGGAGAAGATGGAAATTAATGATCAGAAGGAAAATAAATATGGATTTGAGGTCCCCCTTTTCCATTCTGTTCCTGCTGTTATATCATACAAATTATTCATTCATTTACCAAATACTTCATGAGTTCCTACTACATGCTGCGTACATGAATTTTCATATACAGGTATAAAAAAATTGTATGAAAATCCAGAAAAAATACTCACTATATTTTTACTCATTGCATTTTACCAGTGGGCTGTGCTCTCTTTCTTTTTCGTACTACACAAACACGGTAAAACAACAGAATACTGTCTTGCTCCCTCATTTAATACCAGTCCTTCCAGGTAACTGCTACTTATGCTGTTGGTCTTGAATTCTGTCAGTTCTCTCTGCTGTTAGAGAATAACGACACTGGAGTATCTGGTTGCACTCTTTTGAATAAATTCTCTCTCCTTAATATATCTTTTTTTTTACTTCACTGATTTTGCCCTCAAATGAGATGAATTTTAAGGTTCTTACCTATGAAGGACTACTCGAATCACAAAATTTACCAAAACTTTACATTGAGGGTTATTAAACCACGATGCATGGACTGCCAGCCAAGATGGAGGCATAGGTAGATACATTTTGCCTCGTCGTACAACCAAAAGAAGGACAACAAATTTAAAAACCAAAAACAACCAGACCTGCCAGAAAAATCGTACAGTATGGAAGTCCAAAACCAAGGAGTTGAAGAAGAAACATTCACCCAGGCTGGTAGGAGGGGCAGAGACAGAGACGGGAAGCAAGGGCAGAGGGGGCGCATCAAGGCAATGGCTGGAGGACTGAGCAAGTGAGACAGCAGCTGGAGGTTCCATATTTGCGTACAGATAAACTGGGAGGAGCAACAGGGGAACAGGGAAGACTGTGCAACCCAGGGTTCCAGCGCAGGAAAAGAAAGCATCAAAACCTCTGGCTGTAAAAACCTGTGGGGATTGTGGCAGTGGGAGAACCCCCCAGCCTCACAGGAAAGTTCATTTGAGGAGCCCTCAGGGTCCTAAAACATACACAAAATCACTCACCCAGGAACCAGCACCAAAAGGGCCCAATTTGCTTGGAGGTAGCAGAGGAAGTAACTGAAAGCTCTCAAGAGAGCCAAGTAAGCATCACTGTTCCCTCTCTGATCCCTCTCCCACAGACAGCGCCATAAAGCAGCATGTGGGTTGCCCCACCCTGGCAAATACCTAAGGTTTCGCACCTTACAATGTAACAGGCGCACCAGAGACAAAAAATATGGCCCGAAGAAACAATATATCAAAGCTCCAAAAATAGGAGTAAGTGATGAGGAAAGAGCCACCCTAACAGATGCAGAGTTCAAAACACTGGTAATGTGGGTGCCCTGAGAAATGGTTGAGTAGGTTGAGTATAGTCACAAAATAGAGGAAAAAGTGAAGGCTATGAAAAGTGAAATAAAGAAAAATGCACAGGGAACCAACAGTGAAGGGAAAAAAACTGGGACTCAAGCCTACGATTTGGAGCAGAAGGAAGAAATAAACATTTGACCTGAACAGAATGAAGAAACAAGAATTCAAAAAAATGAGGAGAGGCTTAGGAACCTCTGGGACAACTTTAAACATTCCAAGATACAAATCATAGGGGTGCCAGAAGGAGAAGAGGAAGAGCAAGAAATTCAAAACTTACATGAATAAATAATGAAGGAGAAATTCCCCAATCTGGCAAGGGAAATAGACTCCCAGGAGGTCCAGGAAGCTCAGATAGTCCTGAAGGAGTTGGACCCAAGGAAGCACACACCAAGACATGTCATCATCTTACATTACCCAAAATGAAAGATAAGGAGAGGATCTTAAAGGCAGCAAAAGAAACGAAGACAACTACCTATAAAGGGGTTCCCTTAAGACTATCAGTTGATTTCTCAAAAGAAACCTTACAGGCAAGAAGAGGCTGGAAAGAAGTCAAAGTCATGAAAGTTAAAGACCTCCATCCAAGATGACTTTATCCAGCAAAGCTATCATTTAGAGGGGAAGGGCAGATAAAGTGTTTCCCAAATAAGATCAAGTTAAAGGAGTTCATCATCACCAAGCCCTTAGTATATGAAATGTTAAAGGGACTTATCTAAGAAAAAGAAGATCTAAACTATGAATAGTAAAATGACAACAAACTCACAACTATCAACAACTGAACCTAAAAACAAAAACAAACTAAGCAAACAACTAGAACAGGAACAGAATCAGAGAAAAGGAGATCACATGGAGGGTTATCAGCGGGGAGGCAGTGAGGGGAGAAACGGAGAAAAGATACAGCGGATAAGAAGCATAATCGCTTCTTATAGGCACAAAATAGACCGGGGGAGGTTAAGAATAGTACAGGAAATGGAAAAGCCAAAGAACTTACATGTATGACCCGTGGACAAAAACTAAGGGGAACAGGGGATGCTGGTGGGAGGGGCAGTGCAGGGCAGAGGGGAATAAAGGAGAGAAAAAAATGGGACAACTGTAATAGCATCATCAATGAAATATACTTAAAAAACACACACATACAATGCATGGATTGGTGCCAATTATCCAAAGGAAAAACTTTCTATTTCTAAAGCATAGGAAGAGAGTGACTTAATATTTATTAGAAATATTTTGAATATGAGAGAAAATATAATGGCAGTACGAAAACTTTTCTAAAGAGAACTACAGAATATGCATAGAAAACTCATCGAAATTTCAGTTTATCGCTTTGTGTTTTGAATTTGAAGACAACAGTCAGCCAGTCACTATTCTCTCTTATCTGTTTTATTTCCTCAAAGTTCAATTCATAGTGACTTTTATTTCGTAAATATTTGTAAGCATATAAAATAACATGTATTTTTTACAAACTGCAAAGCAATGGGAGGAGATATTTCTTTCTTGCAAATATTTTCAAGTTATTCCCAATAAAACATCAAACTGGTATACTATAAATAAATGGTGCATTTTTAAATAAAACTTATTAATAAATAACATTAAGGTATATGTTTTGAAATATGTATATTTTTAAATACACTAATCATCTGGCATGAATATAAGCACTTGTTGCAACAAAGTTAACTCCACAAAAATAATTTCAGAACAGGAATAGTATCTAAAGGCCAAGAGGTTGTGTTCTGTTCAGCTCAAAACATAACTATTTGTGAAAATGATTTTCAGTGGTGGTCTTAAATTAGCCTAAAAACTTTACAGAGATGGTATTGCCCACTGGTCAAAAAACTAGGGTGCTGGAATCTGACAGAACCAACCTTAGGTCATTGGACGAGTTACTGTTCAGGGTGTTAATTCCCTCATCTGTAAACCACTGCATTGTTATCAAAAAGATACTGAGAGAATTAAATGAGACAGTGCATGTAAAGAAATTAGCATAAAGCCACATAGTAAACATTCAATACATGTTAGGCATGACAATAATAATTACGAAGGAATGGTGATGAAATTGTCTTGAATGACCCGGTGACTACCTATGTACTGATTTAGCCATGACTGCAGCTCTCTGTGTGTGAGAGATTTACACATATTTTCCTGAAAACAAATAGAAAAAGATCCGTTTTTCTTAGTGCCTATAAATCCATGACTCAATTATTTTTCCTAAATGTTCTGCTGACGCCAAAAGTTAGAAAAAGACACAAAGCCGCAAACAAGAATTGAGTTGCAATTGTATTTCCAACCTCAGGCTGAGAATTTGTGTAGGTGCTTTTCAAAGACTGAAGCCAATAAGCCTATTACATTGCAGACACAAAAGACAAAGGTTTCTGTAATAAACACAAATTTAAAAGGGAAGGATTAGAGCCTGAGTAACAAAGAAGAGGAATAATTATTCTGAGTGGGATAGGGGTATAAAAGGATTACCACCCACCAGGCCAGCTCAAGAGAATAAATCTAAGAGTTTTCAGCAGCTGCAAGGCTGTCGATCCTGTAAATATTCACATAATATTTCTAAAATTAAAAGCCACTGTTTTAGAAACAAAAGAGTGAAGTTCTTCATGCCATGGTAGGTGTATCAGTCAGAAAACAGTCAGAAAATGTGTGGGGAAAACAGAACCCATTCAAAGCAGTACAAGAGAAGGGGTTTAATACAGGAAACTAAGTATCAGGGTTTGGGGAGGGCTAAAAATACATACAGGGAAAGCTGAGGGACGCTACTACCTCCCCTAAAACTGGGGGTGGGGGTGGGGGCAGGAAACAGGGGATTTTACCTAGAGGCCAGAAGCATCATGGGAACTGGACGCACACAGAGGCTCAGACCACAGAGATGTACCACCCGAAACAACAGAGGGAGAAATATATTCTGGCTTCCCCTTCCTATCTCTTTCCAATTTGCCAGCAATGCCTCCCCTTGGGAGAACTTTCTTAGGAATCAGTTAGCCAGGCTTCCTGGCAAAGCAGATGCCAAGGGGTGGAGTAGCTCTGAAAGCAAATGAGCAAATGACCTGCCTAATAGGCATAAGCTTACAGGGTACAGTCACGCCCCACAGAACGACGTTTCGGTCAATGGCAGACTGCGTATATGACGATGGTCCCAGAAGATTAAAACAGAGTTGAAAAATTCCTATCCCCTAGGGTGGTCGTAGCCATGGTGACATCATAGCCCTCGCAACACTGTAGCCATTCTAACATTGTCGCCATCCTAACATCATAGCCATTCTAAGCCATGGCTGTGGTAACCATCACAAAAGTCCTAGCCATCGGTAATACCATAGCTGCTTTAATGCCATAGCTCAATGCATCACCCACGTGTTTGTGGTGATGCTGGTAGACAAACCTACCGTGCTGCGAGTCATATCGATAAAAGCATGTACAATAATAGTAGGTGCTACTATCTAGGTCTATGTAAGTATACTCTTTGATGTTTGCACAATGACAAATTCACCTCATGACAAAAGAAAAAAAAATGCACTGCTCTTTTCACTTAGAAATAAAGGGAACCCTCAATCAAAAGAGATGTCAACAATATTAGTTTCAATCTGGGTTCTATTAGGAAATGCCATCAAGTTATGCCCCTGCCAATCAAAACTGCACTGCTAAGATTGAGTCTCCCAGAATATCCACATTTATTTCAACATGTGAGAGTATAAAAGTGAAACCCACTTTTGGTAATTCTTCTTCTCTTAGATTTCATATACATATAAGAATTCAGAAAAAAACAATGGGAAATGTGTATAGGGTGGTCACCATTTTAATTTGCCTGGGATATTAAATACTGTACAAATACCACCTAATAATTCCCAGATTTCAAAAAATGAGGTCACTGTCTTATCAAAAAACTAAAAGGCTATATTCTCAGAATTAAGGATAGCTCCAAATACCACCCTGTCTTCGCCTTTCTCTTTCACTGCAGCAGGCAACAGTTTGCGGGACCAGCAGAGTCACAGAATAACTGCTTTAGACTATCTCACTTGTAAAAGTGAGTGGGTTCTGGAGGGGGAACAAACAAACAAAGAATCCCAGACCAACTACATGTGTAGAGCCCTGGACACCACCATTTCTGGGTCTCTCCTTAGATTGGGACGGTTAGATTAGAGGAGCACCATCCCTCTATCATCAGGGTGAGTGCAGAGGTGTGAGTGGTGACTGGCTGAACGCGGTCTCTGGACAGGGCGAGAGCAGAAATCAGAAATACTGATTCAAAGCCCAGGGTGCATTTTCAGGCTATGCCTACTTATGTGGGAAGTAAGGGAAACCTGGATATTCGAAGCAATCTCCCTTGACGGTACCACTGTCCCTCTTCCCCTACCTCTTCTCTTAGCTTCCATTCACAAGGCAAGGTATCTTCAAAAGTGACTGGAAGCTATAACGCCCCTCGCACAAAGCTGATGCCAGCAGGGACAGAGAGATATCACCTCGGCTTTCCCCCCACTCCCACCAACCAATTCAGTATAAAAATAGGTACTGTGATAAAATATTGCATAATGCAAGAATTTATTTTTCTCTTATTAATTTTCCTTAATGCTGTTTCATTGATAAACACCAATTTCTAATTACAAAGAGAAGATTAAAAGGGCTATACAATAAGAGTTTTCTCATTATGGTGATGTTGGGATAAATTATCACCAATGCAAAATTCCTACAGAAAGTTGATAAAATGAGGGAGGAAATGTGAATATAAACCATTTATAACACGCTTCTCTTATAATCCCTGAAGCCAGACTAGGTGACCTGAAAAGTGTAAGAGAGACTCCTGACCCGTGAAGCAAAAGATAAATGAGAGTTTCTTTCCTTCTGGTCTCAAACTAGGAGGTAATTTGAATACAAGTCCTCCTCAGCATTTAGAGTCCCAATTTAGTGTTCTCGCCATGTGCTGGTTCAGAAAGAAGCCATGTGGTCATAGTGTGTCACCTGTAAAAACTGCTCACCAACAGAAAAGATTCTATTTTGTTTATGCACAGAGACATAGCAGCATCCTGCTGGTTTAACTTCGCCTAAAGAGGTTAACCAATATTCAGTATTATTGGACCTGAAAAGAATCTGTGGATCACCTTAAGTAACTAGGCAAAAAAAAAAAAAAAAAAAAAAAAGATATCTAATACTAGTACTTTTTCTCATATACTGGTATACGCACTCTTAGACAGAGACACTGTGTGCCATAAACGTGCATACATACATGCACACCCAGATGGGAGCATACACGACTACCTGGAACAAAAGGGACAAGAGGGATCACCTATGGTTGAAGGGGAAAAAAAAATAGGAAAACTTCACTTCCAGTAATTTCTAGATTGATTTCACCAGCTACTTGTCAAGGAAGGCTTTGAATGGGGAACTTCAGCACTTTCCGGTCATTGTCCATCTCACACATCCCTGACCTCAAGCTGCACAGAACTTTGTCAAGGAAGCCACCTTCCAGGTAAGAAGAGACAAGAGCCCAGTGCCCTCCACATTTGCCCAGCGACAAAATAATTGTAAATTTAAGCACAATTCAAGGGAAACAAGTATGGCAAGGTTTTAAAAAGAGCATATTACCTGGTGTGGCTGGGAACTGGACCATCTGCTATAGGATGCAGCACCTGAAGACTTGCTGGCCAAGGTTCTCTGAAAAAAAGAGGGAAAAAAAAGATGTCACGCTGTCAGAGAAACTGAATACACTTCATATATATTTCTCTAAACAAAACGCATTCAGTGTCCAGAGCTTCCAACATGAACGTAGCTGAGACTGTCTGAACTTAATCTCTGTGTTCCATTTCTTTTACAACAAGTATAAGAATGTGGACAACGGAGTCAAAACATCTGGATCCGGGTCTCGGTTTGCACCACTAATTGTTGGAACTGGTGCAAGTCACCCAACAGCTCGCTGTCTCAACTTTGTCTTCTCTGAGGCTGGAATACTCATTACAATGTGATGACATTCCTGTGAGGATCAAATATGGTACCAGGTTGGAAGCACTCGGGGCAGGGAAGTGCTCTAAATACATAAGGCATTCATTCCACAGGAAGAAAATAAGACACATTATTGTAAGTCCCTGCTTGAAACAAAAACTGGTATACAAATATGCAGGTTAATACATGAGGTCAACTGATAGTCGATTATTCTTGTTATACAAAAGACCCTTTATTTTCGGAAAGACCTGCCCACACCACTGCTGGAATTGGAAAATGCCACGTGTTCACTGTAGAGTAGCTAATCTAAAACCATTCTTAAAACCATTTTTCTTTGCCTACTTCTACCATAGAGGCTAAGAAAACTAAACACTTCCTCAGCATTCCTTCCTTCTAGTTCTAGCCAATGAGACATGAGTGTAATTTTTCGGGGGTTGGGGGTATGTTCTGAGAAACCCTTTTGTTTTTCTGATAAAAGGGAAAAGATAAGGCCTGTACCTTCTGTGTCACTCTTCTTTCTCTCTGAATACAAATATACTACATGGAGCTACAGCAACCATTTTGTGACCATGAGGAAAAAGCCAAGAGAAGAACAGACAGGTTAACCCTGATCTTGTTAAGCAGCTGAAACATGCCTTCAGGTTGCTATGTTTGCCTAAACTCTCCTTGTGTAATTGACTATAATCATATTTTCTGTTACTTGCAGAGTGTAATGATATAATCAGCTCATTCAAATTAAGAATCAAATTATAAGACTTCGATTCTACAGAAACTTCTGGATGCTTCAGGCTGAGAGAACATAATGACAGAGACATGACGATCAGTAGGCTGATATTGTATCGCCAGCTCCTGCGCTCACCATCACAGCATTCCATCTGCCTATCAGGACCCCTGGGCAATTCTGTGCAGGCCTTTGTTCATTCTCACGGCTTTCCTGAATCTCTGCCACAGGGAGGTCGGCATGCTGGCTACGTGCTACATTCTGCCTGCTCAGTTCAACTTCCCTGTAGCATCAGCCCATCCGAGGAGGCAGTGCTGGGACCAGCTCTCAGGCCCTCCCTGTCTCGCCTGCCCATGGAGGTTAATGACATTGGGCCCTATAGCAAAGTGTGGGAGAAGCATTTTAGTTTGCAGCTTGGATAGGGGGAGAACTAACAAGGGAGTAGCTATAAGTTGAACTAAAAGCTTAATCATATTTCCTCAGTGAGAAACAACAGGAATGACCTCGAAATGTATCAGACTTTACCAGTGCATGACCATGTACCTTCTCTGATGCCATTTTCCTAACTGTAAAATCAGGTTAACCTCGATGGTTCCCTCACTCTTCCCTTAACCAACCCCAAATCTATTCAAGCAAATGATACTCCACTTTTAAAGTAAATAAATGATTACTGATTACAGTGACAACATTTAATTTCCATGGAAATATTAGATTCCTTTCAATATTATGTGTTTAAAATATAAAAAAAAAATTTTTATTTCTTCTTAAACCTCAGGTAACTAGACAATGTTAATAATCCAGAATAGCCCCTTGCCTGAATATTTTAGCAGACTCCAAGTTCCCTACATTTTTAGGAAGGGGCTATTGGGTAGTTTTCTAGCCCAATAACTTGACCTTCAGCAGCATCTCGAGTCTCCTTAAAGACTTAGGAATTCACCAGCACACTAATTTTTGAGGCATCACGATTTGAGAACATAATTCATAATTGTTTCAAACTACAATATAGGTTTCTAAAATTATAACAGTAAATTTTATATTTATTTTCAGAAAAATAAAGCTTTTAAAAATTAAGATATGATTGAAATATAACTTTGTGTAAGTTTAAGGTATTTAATGTGTTGATTTGATACATATACCTATCGCAATATGATTACTACTATAATGCTAGCTAACACTTATCACATCATATAATTATCACTTCTTTTTTTTGATGAGAACAATTAAGATTGAGTCTCTTAACAACTTTAAAGTTCATAACACAGTATTGTTGACTACCATCTCTAAGCCGTGTGTTAGATCTCCAGGATTCATTTATCTACTAGTCGTAAGATTGTACCTTTACATAATATCTTCCCAATTCCTCTACCCCACCCCACTCCCAGCCCCTGGAAACTACCCATTCTGCTCTCTGTTTTCTTAAGTCAGCTATTTTATATTCTACATATAAGTGATATCATACAATATTTGTCTGTCACTGTCTGACTTACCTCATTTACCACATTTGAGTGGTTTCATATCTTGGCTATTGTAAATAATGTTGCAATAAACATGGAGTGCCAGTATCTCAGCATCCTATTTTCTTTGGATATGTAGGTAGAAGTGAATCTACTAGATCGCGTGGAGGTTCTATTTTAAAGTTTTGAGGAACCTCCACAATGTTTTCCATAGTGGCTGCACCAGTTTATAGTCCTACCAAAAGTACACAAAGGTCGATTCCCTTTCTCCTCATCCTCACCAGCATTTATTATCTCTTGTCTTCTTAAAAGCTTTGGTTTTTTAATCAAAACAAAATTACGGTAATCAAAGTCAAGATATGAGCACTGATGTTCAAAAACATTTTAAAGAAAAGTGAGGTGTGCGACCTACAGAACATGACTCAAATTATTAAGTAACCTTAAAGTGGGAAGGGCAGAAGGTGGGCACTTGTGGATTTGAATGCAAAAATAGCTCCCTATGAAATGCATATCTATCCCCTCTTGATAAATGTCACAATATTTCCATGTCCACGCTTAACCTTTTTCCTAAAGGTCACACAGCATTTCAGTACTGACACAAGTATAATTAACTTTATAATGGTAATTGCAGACTATTGTGATTCACATACTTCATGTCCTTTCCAGTGCTAAGAATAAATGTAAAAGGCCAAAGAAACCACAGAGCAACTGGTCAACATTAATTACAAATTTTAAAGACATGACAATGTTCAGAAATTGTACCATAGCTTCTGATGGATGTGACTATATTCAAAAATCAATCTCATAGCACAAGACACAAAATCTGGTTGGGTTTCTGCCATGTGTCTTTGAATACACTAGTCATAATGTGTGGTTTGGAGTTCAGCCTAAAGAAAAATAAACTCACCTGACAAACCGGAGAAGTAGTTGTTCATATCCTCATTTACCTCCTACTAGTGCCCTTAGCAACCAATGATTAATAAAAGGGCGGTGCTCAGATCAGAATAATGAGGCATGCTGGTTTAAAATGCAAATTCTCTGGCTCCAGGAATTTACAAATCTCTGGAAGTGGGATCCAGCAATTTGCTTTTCTAAAGGAGGCTCTTCAATTGATGGACATTAAATCTCAAAAGCAAAGAAAAATCCCAGAATAATCCCAGCACATCATTCTGCAGCTACCTGAAACCATTGAAGGACAGGGATGATGAAAAGGAGAAGCATAAAGACCCAAGGATATTCCTGACAGCGGTTTTCTCTGAAATGCTGAAATGAACTCTTAAACTCAAGAGAAATATTTCTGGAAATTGTGGGAAGACGCTTGGGGAAAAAGAATCTGATTTTTAATTTACTGATATAGATTGAACTTTGAACCACCACAGCCCAAATAAATGGCTAGGTAAGGGTTTCAGTTTAGATAGCCACTGCCTGCCCTTGGAAAAACCTTCCCTGAATACCGAGAATGGGCTACTCCCCTTCTTCTATGTTCCCAACACATCCAAACGTATGTCTTATTGAAGGCTTGAACCACTGTCTTGTAATTGTCTTCTAAATGCAACTTCCTTTTGTAGACTCCATTCCGCAAGGTTACGGGGTGGGGGGGAGGGTGTGGGGTGAGGGGAGCTAGCTGGGGCTGGGTCTTATTTACTAATGTAACCAGGCACGGCTATGCCTGGAATATAGTAAGTGCTCAGTAAACGTCAAATTAATTAATGGTTTCATTAAACTTAACCCTATTCAACTTTGGCAAGTATGAATAGGAGACTGTTTAAATAAGAGACAGTGGTGATGGAAATTACATTCTTGAGGGCAAATGAAATAAAACTTTGTAGAACTCCAGAGCCCTAAAGGCTACTGTACTCTCTTAGAAAGCATAGCACCATTGTCCCAGACTTCAAGATATTAGGATGCAGAGTTCCTTGATATGGCTTCATACAAAGTATCAATTGCTAAAGTAACTAGGGCAAGAAGTAAAGAAACAGACACCACTTTGAAGTTGAGACTGCTGGAGAATGGCTACGTGTTAACACCACATGAAACATCTCAGGAATGCTGCAAGGGGACTTTGAAAGAACTCGGTGATCTACAAAAGCAGAGAGAAGCTCCAAGTCAGAGAAATGTCGAGACTAAAATATTTACCTTACTTTACATCTTCTCTCTCTCCCTTTCCCAGGCTATGAGTGAGGCTTGTGGGAACCCAGGTGACATATCACAGACAAGGGAGTTCAGGAGGAAGAGTGTGTAGAACATTTTAGTGACAAAAACATGCAGAGAGTACGACTAAGAGGCTTCCTTTTAAACAGAGTGTTCTGTGAAACGGAGGAGAGAGAAGGGCTGTGTTGAAACTGGAAGACAGACCGAATTCAATGGCAGCCCCTAAAGTAAAGCTGCCAGATGCAGCAGCGAGACTGCCCGCCAGCCACTCTGCTCCCTCCCCCAACTGTCCTGCTCTTGGCCAGCTTCCTCCAAGTCTAATTGCCCATCATCATAAGAGAAGGAACTTTGGCAAAATGCACATTTTTCAGTAGCTGGAGGCTTTTCCTGCATTAAGCCTTTGACCATATTTGAAGAACAAAAAAAAAAAAAAGAAAAAGAAAAATGGAAAACCAATGAATAGTGTTGGAAGGTGCCAATTAGACATCTACATGGAACGTCTTAGCACAAAGTCATTGACAAAGATGATCCAGGAACCAATATGGGTCATTCAGACAGACTAAACTCTGGATGGCAGACCATAACTTTTGGGGTTTCCATTTAAGATGACAAATCATGTTTCCAAACCCAAGGAGATGAATCATACAAGAAACAAGACCAAAAAAAGCAAGTCACCTAGACAGCAGTAACATTTTTAATAAAGTATAAAAAGCTGACTCAGAAAACTTTCTTGCAAAGCAAGAAACTTCACAAAGTAAAAAAATGGTTAAGGTTCTACCCACGCACTCCTTAGTAAGTAGCCACAAAAAAGTCATATGGACATGCATGCCTACCAGGCAAGCTAAGAAAAGGAAATTGATAAAGAAAATAAGTATGTGAGTGAAGTTCTGGAGTCTCTTTAATAGCTTTGCTATTGAAAGGGCAGCATCATTTCCTCGTCATATCTGTGATAACCCAGAACACAGACTACAGTATGTGTTCCTACAATGAACATTTACTGAGGGTCTACACTGCTTAGTGCTCATCAGATACCTAAAACAACAGTCTCGACCCTTCCTGTCCTTTAGAAACACAATCACAAACTAATTACCCTCATTTTAATAAGAAATTATTGAGCTCAGTTAGGGAAGCCCAGAACTCTGGACCAAACTAGCTTGGTCAAGAAGTTCTATCACATACCTAATGCTACAGAGAACCCTAACAGTTGGGTAAGGAATGCTACCTACGGGCCGACCTAAATCTTTCCAGTTTCAGTAGAAGCCAAGTTCATTAAGGTTTATGACAAGCAGCTCACATATTCTCCATCTCTTTCGAATGCCAAGCATCCTCTGGTATTCTCTTCTCGTTTAAATCACCAGCTTTATTTAACCTTTCTCTGTGGGCCCTAGTTTTCCGGCCTGTTAGTCATTTCGCTGCCCTCCTCTGGGCCACCTCCCAAGTCTCCATGCTCCTCCCTCTAAAGTTGTGAAATCTGAAATTGGGTGAGTTACTCATTGTGTCCTCATTCTATTACAAAATGAAAAAAAAAAAGTACAAAATGAAATAAATCTAAGCTAGCTTCAATGCAAAAAAAATAGGCAGGGGAGAAAATCTCAGTACAATTAAGTACTAAAGGAACTACTATATTTAGGAACTACTATATTCAAAAGTCTTAGCCTCTTGGCTTGATTTATTTTACAATGATAGAGGAGGAATAAAAGAGTCTTGTTCAGAACACCTAACCAACTGTTTGTTCTTTGCTGACAAAAAGCAGAATAATAATACAAGGAGTTAAATACTCTCCTAGGAGTTAAAATACCGTACCTATTTACTGAAATCAAAATGGTACTCCCGGGGTTTTTATCTGCTAGCTCTTTGGTCCCTCAGTGCACTTTAACTTTACAAGCATTTTGTTGTACACATAGCATGTGGAAAGTGCTCTATCAGCAATAAGTATTACAAAGATGGATGAGATCCTCCTCAGTCCCACCTTGCCCCAGAGAACATCGTGCAAGCTCCCCACTGTCACTTCTTCCACCATTAACCTATTGATTCCTTCACAGCTACTATCACTATCTGAAATTTTGTTCTTGTGTTTGTTTTGTTGTACATGGTTCATGTCCCTCACTACCAAGAAAGCAGGTTTCTTACCTTTATACCACTTTTCTTTTTTAAACGTCACATTTATGATCATGCACACAGCAGTTTCTATGTACATATCAGTTAAGGAAGGGAGGAAGGAAGGAAGGGAGGGAGGGAAGAAGGAAGGCTCAGATCTTACCCTCACAGGGCACAGTGAGTGAGGTTAATGCACACACAACTCTACTGCAAAGAACGGTGTTCCTTCCACCACATACGAGGCTGGGCCGGCTGGGCCCTGTGTGAGGGAGCCACTGGCAGCACAAAAATCCACACATCAGTATATCGCAACACTTTTCCAGCAGTAGTTGGAAAGTGCCCTGCTGTAACAAAACTGATATAATTTTGCAAAAAGTAGAAGTAAAATATCTTAGAGAGGGTACCTGATTCTGATTTATAAAATGGTATTCTGTAGGCAAGTCATGATCTTACATGTGCAGAATTGATTTGAGACTCAACTTTCTATCCTTGGGCTTTGAGTTTCCAAGTCCAGGGGCAAGGAGTGAGGGCATTAGAGGTTATTTCACCAAAAGACGGGGCTTTAAGTAAGCAGCGTGTGGTCTCCAGGATCCAAGACGGCCTCCAACAGCCACTGCTTCTTGGGATTCACCTCGGCAACGTATCCTGTACCAGGGTTAGTATGTTTGACCAATAGAATATAGAAAGAGTTATCTGCCATTTCATTGATTAGATTATAATCTTGGCCGTGGTCTCTTGCCCTCGGATCACTTACTCTGGGAGAAGCCATAGCGTGAGCCACCCTAAGGAATGTCGCATGTGGTAAGGACTGGAACCGCTTGCAAATATCCATGTGAATGAATTTGAAAGTTCAGCCCCCGTCAAATCATCAGAGGCTGCTAACGGCTTCACTAAAACTTTAAGAGAGACTCTCACCTAGAACCACCCAGCTGCTTTGATCACATATTTCCTACCCTCAGAAACTATACTAGATAAACTGTGTTTGTTATTTAACTGCTAATTTTTGGGGTAATTTATAACACAGCAATAGTTAACTAATTCATCTTATTAGCAGAAAAACTATTCACCTCTTACTATGCTACAAGGAAAAGGCTGTAGAAAGCACATAGTATTCTGTGAATAATACCTCAGGGAGAAAAATACATTATTCTCCTGAATTACGGGGAAGAAAAAAAAAAACCTTTCAGGATGTTTCCTCCTTTAGGTCTTTCTAAAAAATTAAGTCCCTGAATTTTCAGTGTTATTTAACATGTCTTGCAGTCACTTTCTTCAAGGAGACAGAGAACTCTAAGTCCCTGAAGACGCAAGCACAAGGTAACCTCCAGCTCCCTTCCTGCAAAAGACTAAAAACAGCGAACAGGATGCCCTGTAAATAAATTATAAGCTTCCTGTTATCATGCAGCTTTCTCTGTAACTCAACTTGATCTTGCTATATTTTAGAAAAAAGCACCGATTCGCTTTAGCGGCTGGGCTCCATCTGCCACTCTATGTCCCAGGGAAACAGAAACACTGCTCTGGCAACCGCCTAACAGGGCAGGGTGGGGAGTCAGGCTTTCAAGACAGTGGGACGCGAAGGGCATACAAACGTGTATAAGAAAGCTCGAGCTGACTCAATGGTCCTGAATCTGTGCTATACAGAACCTGGACCCACAGAACAAACTACCAAGAAATGGTTCTTCAGTCAATTTTGGGAAATGCTGTATTTCCCAAGTCAGCCACATTTTTCTAAATGGGCCTTACAGTAAATATTTTAGGTTTGGTGGGTGATATGGTCTCTTTCACAACTATTCTATTCTGCCCTTGTAGCAAAAAGGCAGGCATAAATAATGCATAAAGGATTGGCTGTGGATGTGTTCCAATAAAACTTTATTTGCAGATAGGCTTGGGACAGATTTGGTCCACAGGCTGGAGTTTGTACATTGTTCTTGTCCCTCACTGGAATGCTGAAGTACCAGAAAAAGCAAGAAAGTAAGCACATGGGACACTGCTCTTAACCATTCTCTTGAAGAATCACTGGACATTTTAGCACATAAAGGCACTGAGAACTTGAGCTCCAAAGGCCGCATCCATGGGTCAATTTGTTCAATCTAGCTTCTCAAAGTTATTTGTCCAGAGAACCTATTTACTTGCCAAGCTATTTCTCTCCTGCCCTGCCCTCCTTCTCCCACACCTCCCCCTCCTTACTCTCTCTCACTCTCCCACTCTTGCTGGAACCTTCCATACAGCATTCCTGAAAAAATGAGTTACCTGAGGAAATACTGAGTTACCTAGTGAGTTACCTAATTTGCAGTGTATATCCCCGTGAGTGAAAAATTTGATCCCAGCTTCTCAGAGAACTGACCTGGAACTTGGAGTGTCAATAAACCCTTTAAGCAATACCTTTACTTTCACACGTAGAACAGCACCAAAGATAGAAAAAAAGTGTTGGGGTTTTTTGTGTTTGTTTGTTTTGTGGAAAATTAGCAGACACCTTGACACATTTTTTTGGTGTCCCACCCTTCCTCCCACCGTCCCCCTACAAGTGATGGCTATGTTTGGAACTCGTAGTAGGAAAATCATCATTTAGGAAGTTATAGATTAGGTCACAACATCCAGAAAATGCCAAGGCACTAACATATTTAAAACTTAAAACTTAGCCCTGGACAGTGTGGCTCAGTTGGTTAGAGTGTCATCCTATAAAATGAAAGGTTGCAGGTTCCATTTCCAGTCAGGGTACATGCCTAGGTTGTGGGTTCAGTCCCACACCAAGCACATATAAGAGGCAACTGATCCATGTTTCTCTCCCTTCCTCCCTCCCTTCTCCTCTCTCTGGGGTCAATGAGCATGTCCTTGGGTGAGGATTAAAAACTAATAAAAATAAAATAAATTAAAATAAAACTTAACACTCAAAGTTGATTTTATTGGCCAAATTAGCAAGTTGAAGATTTTTCTGGCAAAGTGTCTTAGAAACTTGTTAAACATATATAGTGTGCTTTCAGGCATTGTCAGAGTTTTTTTAAGCAGGAGAAACCTGAAATTTTCTCAGTAGTGGCCTAGGATTATTGGTGATTATTGGCCAAACAGGCCAACCCTGTTACATCTTGGGAGGAGATCACATCGGGGCATGAACTGCCAGGAGACGAGGATCATCAGAGGTCACAGTGGTGGATGCCTATCACATACAGTATGTGGAGAAACACCTGCCAAGTAGGCTTTTGTTTTCTCCTGGATCTGATGCTAATTATGGGGCATTAAACAAAGTCATGTCCTGGCTGGTGTGGTTCAGTAGATTGAGTGCTGGCCTGCAAACTGAGAGGTCACCGGTTCAATTCCAAGTCAGGGCACATGCCTGGGTTGCAAGCCAGGTCCTCAGTTGGGGGCGTGTGAGAGGCAACTGATCCATGTTTCTCTCCCATGTTGATGTTTCTGTCCCTGTCTTTCTCCTTACCTTCCCCTCTCTCTAAAAGTAAATAAATAAAATCTTTAAAAAAAAAACAAAACAGTAAAACAAAGTCATATCTGCTCATCTTATAAACTGGGGAGTTTGCACTACAGTCAAACTTTCTGTAAAAATATAAACCTATCAATATTTATACATTACTTTGTATCTTTACAAAGCATTTTTATACTAATGATGCCACACAGTAGAAAGTGCTAAGTGGAAGGGACCTGGTCACAAGTTAGCTACAACCCAGTTTCCCAGAAAGGGGCTACACCTAACCTGGAATTTTAACCCAGTCGTTTTTTCCCTCAAAGCCATGAGAAAGAATCCATAGGATACTCAGACTTCCCTGGGCTTAGATACCACCAATGCATTATACTCCAAATAGCTTTTCGAAGCCTGACATGGGTGATGGCAGCTGCCGGCTATTGAGGGTGCTTTAATCAGCCCCCCCATCAAGTTAGAGATGTCTCTTTTTATCTCCCAGGCTTCCCTTCATCACACAGAGATACATGAGTCGCAGACGCCTCCCCCATGTAAACCTGTCCCAGACACCGCCTACCTCTCCATTCTTATCCTCTGTTTTCCTCCTGCCTCTTCATCTTCATCATGAAACACAGTGGAAGAACTTTACCTGATGTCACCTCACTGCCACGAGCCTCTCAATCACGGGCACTTGCAACAAGGTTCTGATCTGACCATTTGGCTGTGGAGAGTAAGGAGGAGATGGCCACAACTGACAGAATGGCTTCGTCCTCCATGCGAATTGCCAAGTGCAAAAGAACTTGGGTTTGTGTGTGTTTACAGATGGAAAACTTCTGAAGTCTTTCCTCTGTGACTGAACAGAATATATCAGAGGGAACACTTGAGTGACTCTTCATGTGGCTGATCCTTCCTGTGGGCATAAAAGATGCAGAAAAGTAGGAAAGTGTCCTTCAGTGTTTCTCCCCCAAGGAAACTAAAGATTTCATAATTCTTAATATAAGAAATAACTTGAATAAGTAAATTACTCATTAAGATGCTCATGGGTAAATTGGGGGTGAAGGTAATTCATCCAAATACAGGCATCTATTTAGAAACATTTCGTTGCCACCTGCATTACTTAAAACATTTTTTAAAATATAAGAGAAGGAAGGTGAGGTGGAGAATTGAGCCTTCTTTTAAGAGAATAAGATTTAGGGCCAGCATGTGTAAAAAGCATTCACAAGCATTAAATCAGAAAAAAAAAATTAACCATCCAGTGCAATGTGTATTTAAGTGAACTAAATTCCAAGAAATTGTGTAAAGGCTGCCCTCTTCAGACACAGTTGTTTTTTTTTTTTTTCATTTTAAGTTGCTATAAATTGTTCTGTATAAGTTTCTCTATAGGGGAAAATGGAGCACGGGGTAAAGTATTTTTAAATCAAAGCTTTACTCTCATAAATAAATGTCAAACAAGTACATGGAAAAAATGTTATGAAGCACCTAGTGTGCCTGTCTGGGCTTGCCTAGAATATGTATCTTATAAGTATTCCACATGGCTCGTGAGGCTTGGAAGCACTGAAAGCTTTAGAATCCTGAGAGGTAATTAATTAATGGAGCTGTCTGGGGCTGAAATGTTTACCTCGGCTGCCACGTATCTAAGTGCATTCAGAATAACCACCTGAAGTCACAATAATTGGCTTTCACGTTATTAGAATTTTTAATAGCCGTGATGAGCTCTACTCTTATTCTACACAAAACTTGTGTTTTCTCTCTTTTATTCCTGTCATTCTGGACAACCTGAAATGACAATTAAGTGGGTCCTGCCCAAACGGGAGCTGTTGTGAATCGGACCTTGGGAAGGCACTCATTCTGCCATCAGCAAAGTTTCCTTGCAATCCTCTATAGACAGGTCATAAGGAGAACTGAGTGGAAATTTCCATCCGAAACACAAGTTGTTTTTCTACATTTTCTGATCTGGCCCACCCCCACCACCCCCCACAATGTTTCCTTTTTCAATAACCAAATGCAAGGTACAAGTCCAATATAATGAGACGGATTCCAAGAACCATACTCAAAAACTAATTCCAATTCTTTAGAGTCAAATTAAAGCAAAAAAATTACCAGTGAATCAGAGACTACCTCCATTTTATCACCTTCTGAAAAAAGGACAGGAGGAAACGTAGCTTGCAAGGAAGCCTCTTTGCTTCAAGGCCATCATGGAAGAGAAAGCACAGAATATACTCAAACAAAGGTCATTGGAGAAGAAAATTCCACATGTCATTTTTAAGAAATAGTTGTTTATGAAAATCAAGTCAGAGTCTGTAGGAAAATGGTGTGGGGGCCAATGATAACTACTGATTTACATAGTATTTGACATATGTATAATAATACGCATGTGCGTTTTTGCAGAGGGACATAAATATAGAACTAACTTGTTTATAATTTGAGATGACTGGGCTGAAAGGAAATGCATGCCAGCATGTTTCTCCTCTGGCTCCTAATACTCAGCTTCATGTATAATTGATAGACTAGAATTTTTATGATGGTTAAAATAAGAGTAAATAAATTATGAGGATTTAAATTATCATCCATTTGCCAGGAATACTCAGTTTTCCTTTGAAAGTATTCTAAACAATTGCCATTCTGAAGGCAACTCTGGCAGACCAGCAATTTTTTTGGCCCCTTGTGCTCCCAAGCGACTAAGGTCCTGAACTAAGGTTGGTGGATAACCAGGCATCCAGTGCGACCCATGCTTTATATCTATGCATAGCTTAAATTCATAGCATCTGGACAGAAAAGCCAACATAATACCAAATGCTGAGCTCAGGTTATATACCTACAAGCAGGGATAAAATGAGAAAATTTCAAATGGAGTTAACAGAAGGCACTTTCTACTCTGTGCAAGGCCTTGAGGTGGAGGGAAGTTAATCGCATGTGCCCGAACTTCTGGGATTTCAAATGCAAGCGTATTGGCTTCTGTAATTAAAATCCTGTAAAATTACATTGTGATCATGCACCCAACTATAGATGTTGCATACACAGGCATATAAATTTATACACTTGTGCAGTTCACATATAAACAAGTATAAAATTATGGATTATGACTATGTTACATATTATAAATATAAACATGTGTATGTGTTATTAATATTTATATGTTTATTTCATTTATATATTTATATATAAATATATGTATTTCATTCATATATTTTAAATATACAAATATATTTATTTATATATCTTAAATATATAAATATTTTTACTGTGATGTATAAAACATAAGTATAATGTAATATAATATGTAATATATGTAATACAATATAGTGCCTATTATATATTTTATGTATTGGATATAGATTATATATTATGTATTCAATATAAATATGCATGTATAATATAAATATAGTACATATTGTATAATATGCTATAATTATATTACTTATTATATATTCTATATATTATTTTACTTTAACAGTATATAAACAGAACGACAGATGCTGAACGTTAATTTTGAATTTAAGAGATTTTCAAGGGTAATCTTAATTGTATGTAATTTCTAACTCCCACAAGGACTTTAAAATGAAAACGCTTTCATCAGAGGAGACACCACTGTATCGATTCTCAACAGAGCACTTTACTAGCCTTCCACCTCCTACAGAGGTAAACACATCTTTAACAGTGAGCTCAGGAATGCCATACAATGTCATATCTAAAACCAATTCGTTTTTTGAATTGATATTGGCTACCTTGGCCTTTGTCTACTGAATATTTTAAATACAACTTTGAGGTATAATCATTGATGCGTCCATTATGAAGGGTAGTAAAAGAAACCCCAAGCTACCCAGGACATGTGAAAAGTGAATTAATGGGTAATGCTGGGGAAAGACTCCTCGATGGGCAGGTACTGTCACCCCCGGACCTCCCGGCCTTTCCAGGTCTCTATGCTTTGATTAGCAAATGTTGCAAGGCACCGTTTTATACTCAACATAGCAGCGCAATCATTTTAAAAGATTCTGCAAGCCCCTTCTTCCCTCACGTGCACATTAAACAAGCGGGCCTTCACGCCACTTTCCCCGCACCGACAAACCATTATCAGCCCCTGTTACCATGGCACAGACGCAAACCAGGGAAAACCCCCACACGCAGAAGGGTCGTTTTTGTGATTAACTGGTAGAATCAAAAGGAGAAAAAAAATAGAGCTGGAACTCAAGCCACGCAGAGCTTTTTGTCCCACACCAACAAAATATGCATAAAAGCAAACAGTGCATGGAGCCAATATGGCAAATTTCAAACATGAGCATGTTTTCATAATCATTTATATAACCGAAGGGAAAAGAGACAGAGGTCCAATGTGTCACTCTCCTCTGCTGTATACCTCACGGCTTCATTACTGAGAGGACAGAAGCCTGGGGGAACTTCAAAGCTTTCCCATGAGCTGGGAGGCATAGAGCCACAGTGTGTCCACAGTGGTACACTCTACTTCCGGTGGCACACAGAACTCTTTGAATCGCCCAGACAAAAGTACTCAACCCTGGTGATGAAGAAAAGTGCTACAACTGGACAACGGAAGGAAGCAGCCAGATTTCTGAAAGCTAGCACCTGTCTTTCCACTTGCTGGTCCAGGATTTCTTATCACCATGCCAGGTCCAAGGTCCATGCATAATGTGAGATAGACTCAGGATACTGCAACTCGAAATATGTGGAGTGGGTGTCTATTGATTTGCTTGCCCAATTCCTATGCCCACATTTCTTGATAACAATGTATTCCTTTGAGAAACTCCTCCACACCCACTCTACTTGGCAGTTAAGGTGTCTTGTCCTCAGGGTAACCCAAGCTTGCCAGGCAGTTTCTTTACCAAGAATTTGGATCTTGAGAAAAATGGCCCAAGGGCAACTGGAGGTGATTCATCCTGATGGGAGTGCCCCAGAGAGACCATTTATTAGTTTCTGTAACCATCCTGGATCCCCGGAGCATCCCTCCTTGTTGCCTTTTCCAAGCGCTGGAGGCTCATTTTCTCTTTTAAATTTAATTCTCTGACCTACCCCATATCCTTCCAATAAATTTCATTTTGCTTAAGTTAGTCAGGGTTAGTTTTTTTGGCTCAAAACCAAAGTACCAGAACTGATAGAGAACCTTATGGATTACCTTGTTTCCAAATTCTTTTTCACTCTTCATTGCATGCTATTTATCAAGTTTTGCTCATTATACACGACTATTTTCTCTCTACATATACATATCATATTATAATGTATTACATTCTACTGTATCGCACCCAACTATATAACACACTACTGTATTATACTATACAATATTATTCATCCTTAAAACATCCTAAGAATATTATTGTTGCAATTCCATTGAAAATAAGGAGGTAATTGAACCTCAAAGAGTTGAAATCCATGGTGCACCAAGATAACCTGAACCACAGATTTTGTTAAACCACAACTTCCTGGTTCTTTTGTCTGGATTGTTTATTCAATGGGTTGGTGGGGATGGGGGAGCAAAGAGGTGGGGCCATTTTTCTAACAAGTTCCCAGATGATGATGTTGCTCGTCCAGGACCACATTTTGAGCAGCCCCAGAGTCACAGCCTCTCAAACTCTAACATGCTAACAAATCACCTGGGGAATAGACTCTGATTCATCAGGTCTGAGGCGGGGCCTGAGACTCTGCCTTTCTACCAAGTCCCGAGAGATGCTGATGCCGCCAGACCACACCGAGGAGTAAGGGTTACAGAACAGGCAGAGCACCGCCTTGATTTCAGGTTTGCCTTCTCTTGCTGATTCTGTTGTCAGCCTTAAGAAAACCTGCTCTTTCCAGATGAGAAACCCAAATCCCAGAAGGATTACACCACTTGACCAGGTCTCACAGCTGGTTAGTTCTATGTTCAAAAGAACACAACCCCAAACTTGGACCACCATCCCAAGGTTCCTTTCCTCTGAAGTGTTAAACAAAGTATTGCATGTTCATATCCATTCTGTATTAAATCCAACAAAAACACCAACAAGGGGGCCAGGCCAACACATTCACATTTCACGGATAGGACAGCCAAGAGAGGTGCAGAGCGCAGAAACGACTTGCTTATGATCACTCTGTTGAAAGGTGCCAAAGCTTGACCTGGCCAAAAGAAACTCTAATGCCAACTGCAGCATCCCCACCGCCTACAACAACCCCCTTCCAGAGGAAGCAAGTCACATCCTTACTCTGAAAGAGGGTGGAAGAACCTCATACAGCTAATCATGGGCCCCAAGACTGAAGACCAGGCATCAAAACTAGTGTTCTCTAGCCCTGACTGGCTTATAGAGGCACTTCCTCTGGTCTTCCCAGCATCTGTTTGGTTTGTTGGTTAGTCAGTGGCCTCTATTTAAATATTGGGAAAATATACATTACAAACGAGAATAAAGACTGTGCAGGTGTGGTGACACAGAGTTCAGATTCTCACATTATAAAAATCAGCTCTGGTTGTGAGGGGAGGAGTGTGGAGGCACAGTGGTCATTAAAGCAACCACATGATGGATCACGAGGACTTATAGAAAATAAACCACTGCCCTCTCGTGTTTTAATTCACTACAGTCACCGGTCAGCCAGTACCCAGAAAACCCTGTAGGTATTTGAGGTGAGATGGTTGGGAATAAAAGAAAAGAAAGGAAGGAAGCAAGGAAAAAAGTAGAGATCCCAGGCTAGGGCACTTAAACATCAATATTTCCCTGGGCGATTAGACAGGAAAGTGTAGAACTGAACCATGTCATGTTAAGTAGTGAAGAAAAAAATCCAGCCCTGGCTACTGTGGCTCAGTGGATTGAGTGCCAGGCTGTGAACCAAAGGGTCACCAGTTCAATTCCCAGTCAGGGCACATGTCTGGGTTATGGGTCAAGTCCCCTGTAGGGGGTGCGTGAGAAGTGACCACACATTGATGTTTCTCTCCCTCTCTTTCTCCCTCCCTTCCCCTCTGTCTAAAAATAAATGAATACAATTTAAAAAAAAAGAAAAGAAAAGAAAAAAATCCAGAATACATGCCCCTGCTGTTCTTTCTTCATGAAGGTGGCCTCTCACCTTTGAATGAGAGCTGAGTTCATAGATGCTCCCCTTTCTCTCATAAAGTACAAGTTGCTAGTACTGGTAATGCTGGTTAAATAACGACAGCATCCCCACGCATTCGGAAGTTTTAGTCCCTTGACTGGTGACTATTTGCAGGTTTCTGGAAAATTCTGCCTTTATTAAAAAAATTTTTTTTCATTTTCTCAAACCTCAGGGATTAGTGCTCCCTGTTGCCCAGAGCCAAGTGTGTGACCGAACGAGGTCAAAGATCCAGCTGGCAAAACCCTGCTTTAGCATAATTTTAAATCGCCAAGTCAACATAACGCCACTCTTGTGTCTCAATTACTGAACAATTATAACTTCGTGGGTTGTAATTTCAGGCTGAGTCCAGCCCCGTATGAGGCTCATCCGTGTTGTGGTTGTCGCTAAAGGGCAATACAAAAGCATATCCCTAAGTAGGCTGGCAGCGGAGTTTCATAGCACTAACATTTATGCAAGGAATTTAAACACTGACGTCCTCTTTAAGACGAAAGGTTTGCCCCTAATTTATCACACCTTTAAGACTACAGTCACGTGTGTGTGTGTGTGTGTGTGTGTGTGTGTGTTGAAAGTCAGCCCTGAGAGGAAATAGCCCTACCCTCTAGTGTTCTGCTGTCTCCTCGCAGCCTGAAGGTAAAATAATGAGCCTGCAGAAGGGAGTGACAGATTTTATCTCAGAGACACTGACCCGAATGACTCCATTAGCATTGTTCCAAATGAAAAGTCGCCCTCCCTCTATGGGGATCGGAGGGGGCTGCTGGGGAGACGGGAGGCCACTTCCATTTGGAACCAGATCCTTCCCAGAACCAAGGACATGTTGCGGCCTCGCCCTTGCATCCCACAGAAGCCAGGCCCTGTCTATTTCTGTGCTACGTGCCTGCAACAGAGTAAGAGCCCCTCAAATTAAGGAGTATTGCCCATCTCCTCCCCGCTTGAACTGGAATGCATAATCCCTTACAGCCCACGTCATGGGCATTTGGGCCAACCAATGTGACTGATGCTCCCCAGCTCAGCCCCATGGTTTATCATTCACCAATTTCCCTTCTGGGATCCTTTTCTTATAGAAGATCAAAGCCATTTGTCCTCCCCAGAAATCTGAGATTCCAGAGAAAACCATCCTTTCTAGTTCTGAACCACGGAGACAGAGGCAGATAAAGCAGGGAGGGGGGATAATACAAAGGAGGGAGGGATCCACAAGCACGTGCACATATACACAGGGACACACATACACACACGAACACTCATGCATACACAGACACTGCATCAAACGCTGCATCATTAAAGACTCCGGGCCAAAGCACCTCATTCCACAAGGTAAAGCCCACTAAAATGAAGATAAGAGTTCTCTAGACTTTCATCTTTCCAGTGCTAGATGTTTTTCAATTCAGAGATGCTGCTAATGGGTAAATCTGCAGTTTGGCATGGTTGTGGTTCCGGTTATTACCACTCACTTGCTATGGGACCTTGCACACGTTTAAGTAACTTGCTTAAAAACTTCTGAGGGTCTCAATTTTTTTCAACATCAAAATGAAGATATTAGTTACTACTTTTCAAAATCCTTTTGTAAATTAAATACAAAAACGAATTGTGTACCTGGAACAGTGCCTGGCACATGTGAGAAGCAAATGTGGCCTCATAGTAACAATTATATTTCAATAAGCTCTGAAAACAAAAGGGCAAGAATTCCACATGTCTAGGGTAACCCCTAGACTCGCCAGTCTTGTGGAAGAGGCTCCTCCCTGCCTTCTATCCAGATCACCAAGTGAAAGCTTTCTCAAGTTACAGTCCTCCCCTAGGACTGTCTTGGGACACCCACACTGCTAGACTAGGCCTTATTCAAGACCGAACTTAATAAGAGTGGGGCAAGACTGGCTAAGAGGAATATTTTAGATGGCCCCCCAAGCCAAGACAGCTCCCCGCTCTGCAGAGAATCTCAGTGTGTTAGAACCTGCTAGAAACCACTGAGTAAATATACTGCCTCATCCAGGAGGCTTATTTTTACTGGAAAGGAAGTAATTTTAAAAGTAATCTTTAAATTACAACAAACATGGATAGAAATGGAGTAAAAGGAAAAAAATGCATAAAATTTTCAACTTAAAATAAAAAACTTCAAGAGAAATTCAGGCCTGTAGGAGGCTATTTCAGGCACTTAGAGAAAGGTATTGGCACATTCTCTCCTTGGCCCATACAGTTCCTAGGAAATACCAGCTGAGTATCATCCCCAAGACAACAGGAGAGGTGGATGGTATTACTGCTATTTCATTGGTGATGAACTGAGCACAATTAATCTGCAGTGACGGGAAAGAGATCGCTGGTTTCCCAGGGCCAGGATTGGAGGAGCTGATCCCAAAGGGGCATGAAGGGACATTTTGGGGTGACAAATATTCTACATCTTGATAACAGTGGTGGTTGCATGGCTACACACACTCATCAGAAAAAGGAAAACTATACCTAAAATAAGTATAGTTTACAATATGTAAATATAGCAAAATAAAATTGATTTTTAAAACCCTTCAGATTTTTAAAACTTTTAATTAAAAGTTTACGAGCAATGTCTGAGATTTTGCTGCCTATGTTTTCTTCTACAATTTTTATGGTTTCAGGTCTAACATTTAAGTCTCTAATCCATTTTGAATTTATTCTTGTGTGCGGTGTAAGAAGGCTGTCTAGTTTCACTTTTCTGCACATGTCTAATTTTCCCAACACCATTTATTGAATAAACTATCTTTAGCCCATTGCATGTGCTTGCTTCCTCTGTTGAGTATTAATTGACCATAAAGTTGTGGGTTTATTTCCAAGCTCTCTATTCTGTTCCATTCCCCATATGTCTGTTTTTATGCCCGTACCATGCTGTTTTGATTACTATTGCCTTATAGTATAGTTTGATATTAGGTAGCATAATTCCTCAACTTTGTTTTTTCTCAGGATCACTGCTGCTATGCGGGGCCTTTTGTGGTTCCATATAAAGTTTTGAAACATTAGTTCTAGTTCTGTAAAATATGTTACTGGAATCTTGACAGGAATTGCATTGAATCTATAGATTGCTTTGGATAGTATGATGTTAATGATGCTAAGTCTTTCTGTGAACACACAGGATATGTGATTCCACTTATATGCAGCCTCCGTGGAAAGCAGTATGAAGATACCCCAAAAAAGTAACAATAGACCTGCCTTTTGACTCAGCAATCCCACTTCTGGGAATATATCTGAAGGAACCTGAAATACTAATTCAAAAGAACATAAGTACACCTGTGTTCATCGCAGTATTATTTGCAGTCACCAAGATATAGAAGCAGCCCAAGTGTCCACCCCTAGATGAGTGGATAAAACAACTATGGGACATTAACACAATGGAATACTACTTGGCCGTAAAAAAGGAGAAAATTTTACCCTTTGCAACAGTATGGATGGACCTGGAGAACATTATGCTAAGTGAAATAAGCCAGTTAGAGAAAGACAAATACCGTATGATTTCACTCATATGTGGAATCTAATGAACAAACTGAACTAATAAACAAAGTGAGACTGACTCACAGATAGAGAGCACGATGACAGCTAAGGGGTGGGGGAGGTGCGGGTTAAGAGGTGGAGGGATTGAGCAAAAAGGAAAAAAGGACTCATGGACACAGACAATATGGTGATTGTGGGAGGAGAGGTGTGTAAGGGGACTAAATGGTAATGATAAAATACAATTAAAAATATAAATAAATAAATAGAGTTTAAAGGAGGCTGTTGACAATGAATCCAACTGCAGTTTATAAATGGACACTATTAGGAAGTGGAAGAACATTGTGGGGATGGGTTGGATAGAGGGTGGGAGCGAGGGAGCAGTGCTGAGCCATAATGGGCAATTTAGATACTAGGGGACAGCGGAAAGAAACATGTCATCAGGGAAAGAATAGAAGGAGTTAGGAGGAGGAAGAAGAGGAGGAAAGAGGGGTGAGGCCCAGTGAGCGGAATCGGGGCGAGGGGAGGGCCTTGACCTGCCGCGGGATCTGGAACGGGAGCGGGGAGGTTGCTGGACACAGAGGCATTTCCATACACAACCTCTGGTTCCCTGGGCCATCTGGGTCACACAGTCATCCCCTCTACATTCACTCCCCTGGGGCCAGGTGCCTCCCCTAGGGCTGCCCTGCTGAACTCCAGCAGGGTTTCAAGCCCTGAACGCAGACGCCGTCCCTCTTCCTTCCGTTCCGCGGGCTATTCTCCCTGCTACGGAGATACTCTCCTGCCGAGCGTGGCTTCACCCGGGGGTTCCATACTTAGAACGACGGACATATTTTTAGCTCCTGACAAGTCCCTAAGGTTTTCCAATCCAAAGGAAAGATGAGTGACAAGGCTTCTTTGGGCTGGAAGGGGGTAGGGTGAGGGTGGGAGGAGAGAAAAAGGAAACCAACATGAAGTTTGTTGCCATGTCTCTTTTGATTTTTCAGTGTTAATTTGGAAATTTGCTTCAACTTGCTCTGAACCTTTCCGTGGAAATATATTACGCTGAACACTAAAGTGTTTTAAAAAATACTGGCGCTCTCTGGTACCCGTCTGTCACTCTATGCAGCACATAGCAATTTAAAATTATTGGAGCACTTAAATTAAGTGCTTAAATTTGAAAGTGATCACCACTTTGAGCATGTGGATTGCACAGCTATCTCGGCTATAACAGTGCTTCAATTTTCTTTAAGCAGGTCATTTTGGGGAGCGATAAGGGAGTCTGATTGCCCAGCATGCATTGATTTAAAACTACCGGAGTTGTCAATTCATTTCTACAAGCACTTCTGTTTGGGTGCAATCTTGCTCTGGCGGTTTAAATTGGGCCAAATTGGTCTGTACTGCACATGCCCAAAACGCTAATGTACTTTGGTAATCTGCCTTTCAGAGGGCAAAATTCACAATCATTTCTGGTTGAGCCAAAAACAGCACACCAGCTGATGTATTTGCCTTTCAAAACACAAGGTCATCTAGGTGGGGTTTTCTGTGTGTCTAATGTCAAAGCGATATAAAGGGAATATATGTATTGGCTTTTCAGAGATATTTAGCCCAGCACACGGTATTCAATTTCTCAAAAATAATATGAATTTTATCAGAGTGTAATGCTGATTACAGAATTCTGTGTCCTTGCCGGAACCCACAAGTTAACGTTTTATGGCATCTGAAATCCTCAGAAGTGCTCAGGTTTAGCAAGAGCACTGTACACAGGGAACAAAAAGGTTTTTCTCAAATTAAATATGCCCTAGTCGAGTTATAAGAAAAAGCAAAAAAATTAACTAAAGAGTGTTAAAGAAAAAAAAAAGTAAATGGAAAAAATGTCTTACATAACGGATCCCAAAGTATCCCATTATCAAGTATCCCTAGAAAATGTTTTGCTCTTAAAAAGAAGTGGAGAAAATGCTGACTCAACTACAACGAAAATAATAATAATAGCTAACATGCATTGAACACAGTGTTTATCTCACGTGATTCTCCCAGCGCCCCAGGAGGTCACTATTACAGCCCCCATTTTTTTACTAACCTATAGATAGAACTTGTCTTTTCATTTATTAAGAATAGATGTTGACATTTATAAAAAATAATTTCAGGGATGTCAGTATAAGAAAATACACAAACACACACACACACATTCTCAAACGGTTTTGTTTTTTAAATAGCGGCTATAATGAGGTATAGTAAATGTACCATAAAATCCAGCTATTGTGTAAACACAGTTCAAATGATGTTTAGTAAATTTATACAGTTATACCGTCATCTCCACAATTCAATGTTAGAACATTTCCATTACCCCCAAAATTTCTTTTATCCCCTTTTTCAGTCAACCCCCAATCCCACTCCAAGGTCCAAGCAAACTCTGATCTGGAAATTTCCTATAGATGGGATCATATACTACGTGGCCTTCTGTGCTTGTCTTGTTTCATGTAGCCTAATGCTTTTGAGGCCCATGTTATACCATGTATCAGTAGCTCTTACCTTTTTATTGCTGAATAATAATTCATCACATAGTTATACCACAGTCGATGGACATTTGGGTTGTTTCCAGTTTGTGCTAATATAAATAACAGTGCTAGGACCACTTGTGTATGTGTCTTTGTGTGGACATATATTGTCGATTATCTTCAAGGGTAGAAACCTAGGCGAGTTCATGATTTGTAAGGTAAGTCCATCTTTTTAAGACACTGGCAAACTATTTTCCAAAGTGGCTAAATATCGTATATCTAGCTTTCCATCAGCAATGGATATAGTGGCCCCACTTTACTGAGAGGAGAGGGAGGCCAGCAGGATTAGGCACTTTGCCTGAGCTCAGGCAAGTAATACCTGCAATGCTGAGGCCTAATGCCCAGACTCCTGAACTTAACGTTCAAGCAGCACAACTTATTTGAGGTTAAACACATTTCCCTGTTACAGGCCTTCGGGAGCAGTTCATTCCCTATTAGCCATGAGGTACTTCCAAGAGGGGTTAATACCATGCACTGTTTCCCCACACATCTTGCCCATAGGACCCTTTCCTACCTTACTACTTGCTTTCTGTTGAGCTCCCAAGATGCAGAGCCTCAGACAGGGGCCTGGGTGCATAGGATTGGCCAAAGAAACATAACAAGGGAAGCAGGATAGAAAAGAGAAAGGGGCTAATCAGGTATGAGATTTCAGGTAGAGTCCAGCTTTTGCCTAATTGGGGGTGAGGAGAAGCTCTGGAACATAAGCTACAAAACAGAATTATCTTGCCTAGAAATAAAGAGGTCAGCTTTTTGTTCCCGTTAGTAATTGACTGTGGGCTGCCCTCCTTGGTCGGGGGTGGCGGGGTGGGGGTTTACAACCTTCTGTCTTTGGTGCTTCCCAATGGTGGGGAGCAATGCTCAGAGAAGGTGGCTCTTCAGAGCCATTACAGCCAACTCTCTGGGTGTGCTGTGCTAGAAACAGGGCCACAGCAGCATATGTTACAGTAAACTTCTCACTCTCTCATAGAGATTAACATATCAAGCCCTTGCTTACCTCTGGGGCTTTGCACTTGCTACTCTGACTTGAAAACCCCAGTCCAAACACAGGTACACTGGCGTCTTCTCACCCCTAAGGTCTTAGCTCAAATGTCAATTTGAGAAAACTGAAGGATGGTGAGGGTGCTGGTGCTGGTGATCAAACTGGCTATATACCTCCTGCATGATGGATGGTCTCTCTGAGCTCTCATGCCTCAATCATCAGATGACTGTGAAAACAGCAAAGCATGCAGGTAGAAGGCACTTCCTTCCACTCTGAGTCACTTTTCTCGGAATCACAGCCCTCCTGTGTATTTGTGTCTATCACTCAGGACAGAATAGGTTATGCAGTAGTAACAAATAACCTCCAAATCTCAGCGGCTCAAAATAAAAACAGTTCATTACTTGTTTATACTACACATCCACTGTGAGTCACCGGAGGAGGGGGATGGGGGCACTCTGCTGCCAAAGTCACTCCCCCAGGATCCTGGTTGGTAGATTAGGATCCATCTGAATGGAACCAGACAGTAACCAGCAAACCTGAGGGAGAAGGTGTGTTCCTGAGAGATAGTGTGTATTCCAGAGGCCCTAGCATCAGCAGTTAGATGCCCCAGTCCAAAAGTAGCACATGTTGCTTCTCTGTTCCCAACTCATTAGTCAGAACTGCTCATAGAGCCTTGACTTGCCACAAAGGGCCTATGAAGTCCAATTGTCCCATGTGCTCAGAAGAGAAGAGACCCATGAAAGAACTCGAAGCCTTCCCTGAAGGCTTGACTTCCTCTGATCCACAAATAGTGTGGCTCTGGCCACTGTTTCCAGTCAATAAAATAGCTCCCTTTCTGATGGCCTCTAGCAAGAAGCTGGTTTGGGAAAGAACAGAACTTCTAATACTGTAAAGAAGAACAAGTGAAGAGGGCATGATCAGTAGTTAATGAACTAGCAAGCATTTCCAAGCCAACACTAAAGAGCTAGTACTAAATCCCAAGTCATCAGCTAAGTAAGTCTGCAGTGTTTTAAAAAGTACAGGCCATTCCTACTTTCACTTTGAGGGAGAGGAATTTGGCTTGCTTCTATTTTCTAAGGTAAATGAAGGTCAAGAAGACCATAAAACTTATTTTAAGACCAACCTAGCACAGAGGTCTGACAAGGTTATAGAACACACGAAACTTAATTAAAGTTCCCAAGTAAAGAAAAAGATTTAGCTACTTGCTTATATTATTCTCCATGTTAAAAAAAAAAAAGTCTTTGCAATTACCTTAAAATAAGTCATCTTTTTCAAGGTACCTAGATTTATGATGCAAAGGTAGCTTTTAACTTAATTGTTGTTTTTCCCCAGGAACTTACACACGCACACGGCCAATTAGGAGAGCTTGCTTTTGCTATTCAGCATGTATGTGGCTCCTGAAGTATACCATACATCCTTTCTTGTAAAATTAGCTAAATTTAGAATCTTTCCCCACTTGCCTGTGAGTTGCCTAGAATGACAAGAAGTTCTGAATATTGGGAAAAAAAGATGTAAGAAACCACAGTCTACTAATCTATTGACATAGTACTGAGGCATTATAAGCATAAGCCACCCATGTCAGCCACGAAATATTGCCTCTCGGGGTTTAAATTAAGAGGGATCACAAAAATTGCCCATTTGCTTCCATAGATAGAGGAGAAATTCAAGAAACGTCATGGTCCACCCAAGAGTTAAATCGTGTAGTGTTTATTTGCTTGGATTTGCTCCTCAATGAAAGGAGATGAATATTTGAAGTAGGAGATAACCTTCAGTTACTTGCTAGTCCCTGATTACTTCTCATTAGTTCTTTGGCTATGCACACCTAACCCAATAATAACATGGAACAAATGTTACATGGTTAGGCTGAAGGAAAAAGCCATGGCCTATTTTTGGTTGTTTGTGGAGTGTCATTTGTTCAGTTCTTTTCGAATAATGAGCAGAGAATGGATAACTGCTTTTAATAATATACAGTTTGACTGATATACCTGTCCCCTCAGCCCCGCTATGCTGGCCTCCCTGCTCTTCCTCAAAAATACCACATCCACTGAGGTTTGCATTACGTCATGTAAAATGAAGGTGTTTGACTCTTGAAAAATTAGAACACCTGGAAATAATGATTTCACCAGGCCATTCAGGCCACAAAGGTTGAAGCTGAGTAGCAGCTGTCCACTTTAGCCTTGGCACATATGCTCTAGTTTGTCATGGCGCCAGCGATATGCCTCTGGTAAATGTTTAACAGCTAGCCCTTGAGAGAGACAGAGCCTTGATGTGCAGCAGTTGCCCATTTCAGTGGTGTAAATACTCCCCTATGGTTGATTTCAAGCTACCACTGGCACATCAACCAACAGGCACAGGTCCTGAAATTTTACCCTTTGGTTCTCATGAGATCCAAAGGGCGCAAGCATGCTATGGTACAAGCTTATACTAATGAGGTTCCAGCACACCACTTCATAGTGCCCAACACTTCACACCCACACAATGTAGTCACATGAAAGAAAATCATACCTGCTTCACACACTACTTTACCTACCTGGGCTCTGTAGGCTTCTAAATTAGCCACCATGGGAGTACATGACCTTAGATCTTTGTAGCTACGACATTAGATGACCCCATGACGTCTCAGAGAACACTTTCTACATTAATATCAGGACAGTCAAGTATTGCCCCACTATTTTTAGATCTAGAAAGGGCTACTAGAAGATTAACAGTTCTTATCAGGCTTCACATTTTACTCTACATACAATCTTTACCGTCTTATCCTTGTGTTATTGTAACAGTTTCTTGGCTGGTCCCTCCCACTCCACTCTCTCCTTACTTCGACCCTTTCTATGTGCAGCCACTCAAATAATTGTCCTCCAACAGCTTAAAGAAACTCTCCATCACTATTTTCATCATGTCACTTCCTTATTAGGCAAGCCTCAGAAGCTTCCTGTGGCTTGTCATATCTAATCCAAACCCCTCAGCTTGGCGTTCAAACCTGTCCGCCCATAAGCAAGAGCGATAATCCTGGGCCATTGTGGCCTCTTGTAACACCACTGAAGGTCTTTGAAATCTCTATAGACCCTCCACATTGCATCTCAATTTCCCTATTCACAGAAGACAGCAATAACTCTAATTCACATCTTTCATCAGACTTGCTGGGAATCAGAGTTCCAGTAAGCACGCTGTCTGCATACTAACTGCTAGGGTTGTTCCACTCGCTCTTCCACCACATGCAGGTCCCTAACGAATCACAAACCCCTGTAAACACAGATAACATGGAAAGGGACAAACATTTCATTTTAACACCTTCAGGGCCATCAGCAAAACAGACCTTCAGGCACTCTGGTATTTTCAGAAAGTACTGAGCTTCTCCTCTCCCCAACTTCTCCTAGTTTTTGGTTATCCGTAACAAGGGTCTATTCAGGAAACTATCTCCTTAGCCCGCAGAATGGCAGCCAGAGAATATCCTACAAGATGGGTCCCCTGGTGCATCCTACTTGTCATGCACCAGGATTTGGAATAAATTCCTCAATACTGTATGCTATGGGTTGAAAACGAGACTGTATTAAAGAAATAAGAAACTCGCAAAGACAGTATACAGAAGAAGCTGTTAAGGTCCCAACCCATCATACCTGAGTTTGCCTACGGCTGTAGTAGACAGTTTCCAGCATACCACAAGCTTCCCACCTTAAGCACCTATCATCACTCTTCAACTCTGCCCGAGGGTTTTCTCCCAGAAGCACCTGAGCTTGCTAGGTAGCAAGTAGGTACGTCCAGACAGTGCAAGGGAATTAATGTCCTCAGGGACAGCCTCTATCCATGGGAGGATGGGAGTGGATAAAAGCCCATTCTCCTTCTTCGGAGGGGCACTTCTGAACTGTATTCTACATTGTTTTTCAGAAGGTTCCAAAGGCATTGAGCCGCATGTATCCACAGCGGTAATCTGCTCACCCACATACATTTTATTAGCTTTCCCCTGTGTCCAGTCTCACTTTCCTCAGTGCGTTCCCTTGTTCTCCCAAAGGAACAACCAGAACCCACATGTTGGACGCTGCTTTTGAACAAATCAGGACTCAGGCATGGGGTCAGTGAGAGGAGAGAAGACACAAGTCCGCATTCCCCCCCTCTCCCTGTGAGGGGCGCACTGGGTCCGGAGCAGTCTCCTGGTTGTGCTGTAATGGATTTTTGTTCCAGGGGAGTGTCTCCATGCTGCATCTCCCATTCTTACAGATCAATGGTTCTAAACCAAAGACCACTTTGAGGTCCTGGGGAGAGTGATAATATCTGGTGATATTTTTGGTTGTCACAACTGGGGATGAGGGTTGTTACTGGTATCTACTGAATTAAGGCCAGGGATGCTACCAAACGCCCTATAGTACTTAGAATAGCCTTCTACGTCAAAGGATTACCTGGACCAAAATGTCAACAATACCAAGGTTGAGAAATCTTGTCACAGAGCAAGCATAGGAGTAATTCTGTCCACGGGGGGTGATCAGACCACTTTGCTACCAGTCAGCCTAGATTTGGGTGTCAGCTGTTTACAGAAGGTATCTGCGAGCAACGTCTCCCCAGCACCTGGAGGCCCTCAGGAAGTTGCAGATCTCATGACAGGAGAAGCCCCAAGTTGTGGGACGCCAAGTTTGGGGTGGGTCCCACCTGCTGGGAAAACACAGACCCTGGGCTGCCTGCTGGTCCAGGTAACTCAGCGTGAGTCCGCAGGGTCATTTCTCAATCCTGTACCACAGAAAGGACATATGACCTAGCTCTCTATCCCTTCTAAGGAAGATATTCTTAAGAGCATTCTCTAGACTTGCAAACAATTGTTAATAATAGTTTATTTTAAAAACTCCCTTTAACAAAGTGTTTAATCCACTAATAAATCATATCCAGCAAGGAAGTCACAACCACCTCCCCTCCGCCCCCAACAACTCCCCATCCCCGTACACCCAACAAACCACAGGGTGAGAAAGTCAGACGCTCAAGGTAACCCATTGCCACCTTGGCTGATCCCAAATTAGCAGGATTGGCCGAAAAGCCTCTAGGCACCAAGAACACTGTCGCATTGTCTTTAAAGGTTCTAACTCTCAAAGATCACACTGTGAGTTCCACCCACCGGAAGACAGAGCAGCAATCCTGTGCGAGTAAAATCACTGGGGTCCCAAGGAGGGGAGTATCAGACAGGTGAGTCACCTGGCTGGAGGGGCTGGACATGAAGGTGTGCTGGGCCCTTCCTCGGGGGACACACTCAGCCCACACTGTACCTGAAGAGCACCGCTCAGGAACTCCACCAAAACGGTCCGGGCAGGACTTGATCACTACCAAGTAAACGCCTTGGCTGCCCTAATAAGCCCCACTTGCGTAGGTGGCTTCCTGCCAAAGTAGGGAGATGCCTCCCAAAACTAACTCAACATCAGCCTCACACTCAAGCCCCGTGTGCTCTGGAGCAGCTTTGCAAATCGCGAATGGTTTCTTTTTCGGGAAAATAGACAAGCAAGGAGGTGTAGCAGCCAGCTAACTGAAAGAAATCCACCAACCTGGCGGCCGGCCCCAGCCCAGAAAACAAAAGAGCCTTTGGTTCGCCTGTCAAGACTGTGCTGTTTCTTGGGCCTCTTCCCATGGAGCTTATCTGATCCCTTCAGCCAGGTGTGATGGAGCGGGGAATGCTGACATCATCACCCAGGGTGAGCGGCTGGCTGGCTTTGAAGCCACCAGGGAACGCTGGTAATGAGCTGCTCTCAGCAGCGGCTGCAGCAGCCTGGGAGACGGTGCATTTCTCTCCTCCAAACCGGCAGCTCGGAGGAAGAAGACGGACTTGGGGGCCAGGGTCAGTTCCCCAGAGTGGGAGGGAAATCTCTGTACCCACCTCCTGGGCTTCTTCCTTTCTGCCAGCAGTTTCTTCCCAGACATAAAGGAACCTTTCAAAGCTATGGAGAAACAGTATCCAGACTCAGTCAGGTGGACTCTTTAATGATTATTATTTAGTTATTCTCTTCTACCCGTTTTGATGAGCAAATATAATATCAGGATTTTCTTAGAGCAGAGGTTCTCAAAGTGTAGTCCTGGGGACAGGCATCATCTGGGACCTTTTTTGAAATGCAAATTCTCAGCCTAACCCCAACCCTTTTGAGTGGGAAGCCATGGTGGGGAGGGACAGAGCAATTTGGTTTTACAAGCCTTGCAGGTGATTGTAATGCACTCTACGGTTTGCAATCCACTGCTAGAGAGGCAGAGAATTCACTACCAGCCCCAGGCTTCCCAGGTGATTTCAGCTCCAGGTAAGTTCACACCTAACATTCCTTCCATCCAAACTTCCTCCCCAAAATCGCCTTGGCACTATCACCCTTCTCCCCAAAATTTATTTACTGACTTCAAGCTTTTCAAAATTTGCAATTTAAACTTCTTCTCTGAGTGTGAATGTTATATTAGCATAGAGTTCTCATAGAATGCAAATGTCTCTAGTCGATGCATCTCAAAGCTGAAAAGCCCTCACACCTGTCATCCCATTAGTGAATATATTTTACCCTACTCCAAGCAATCCTATATGAGCCCCATCAGCGTTTTTTAAACAAAATGGGTGTGTATGAAAATGATTGTTACGTCAGGAGGGGTGGTGGTGAGGCAAAGAACTAATGTATACACACCTAGGTGTGTATATGGGGCACATAGCCCCACAGGCAAATGTTTCACACAGAGATGATTTAGGAGCTAATTTCTTTTAGAATAATATCACCTCTCATGTCTAAAATGTTTTTAACAGGGTCATAGTATTTCACCATGGCTTTCACGGTTCCCTAGAATGATTCCTAAATACGACTCTTCACACTATTTTTAGGCCACCCAGACTGCCTTACCTTCTGCAAAGGGCTTCCAGGCCTTTCTGCTTTCCTCTTGCTGTGTCCTCACTGACCTTCCGTAAGAGTTTCCCCAATCTCCTCTCAAAATAATGTTTCCTAATCTATCTCCCTACGCAACTGGCAAAGATAAAATAAAATTTTATGCTCAATGTTGGCAGTAACGTGATGGAGAAGGACTTTCATACTCTTCCCCCACATCAGGGCAACTTTTCAGGAAAGAAATTGGGCAGCATGGCCAGGGATCCTAGAGTCTACTTTTGAGGCTATGTCCCAAAGAAGTTTTTAGAAAAATAATGTTTATATTTTAGGGGATCTGTCCAATCCATTGACCATCATCCTCTGTTCTTTGGTAACTGGTGATAAATGGTATAAAGGCTGAAGACAGATTTGGGGGCTAGCCACCTGGAACACAGGTGTGGCAGTGGACAAGCAATTAGAATTTTCTGAGTGTCTGTGTGGTCATCCATTTGAAATAATGAGAATACTGCCCTGGCCACGTGGCTCAGTTAGTTGGAGCATCGCCCCATGCACCAAAAAGGTTGCGTGTTTGATCCCTGGTCAGGGTGCAGGCCTGGGTTTGGGGTTCGAATGCTGGTGGGGCTCGTATGGGAGGCAACCAATCGATGCTTCTCTCTCAGGTCAATCTCTCTCTCTCTCTCGCCAATAAAACATATCCTAGGGTAAAGCCTAAAAACTAATAATAATAAATAATGAGAATACTCTCCTATGTGAAGGTTGGATGAGATGCCCCATGTAATGCATTTGGCATTACTGTGTCTGACATCCAGCTCACACAGAGAATTTATCAACTATTATTGCTGTATGACTTTATGCCTCTTCTGTGGCTGATGGGCCCAAGATGATTGGACATCACAAAAACTGAGTCTATAAGAGTTTTCTCCTGGAAATTTAGAATTGTGATTGAGAGCCAGCTAATGAGTCCATTTGTTGCTGGAGGAATAATATAAACCATATCCTTCCATGTAGACTGAGAACATGTGAAGACTGCAGAAAGGGGGGGCGGGTTATAACACAACAAAACAGGCAAGAAATGATGAGATTCTGGGGTTTCCCAGTCCTTGGCTCCACTCTATACCAGCTTTACTGCTTTCCTTGGGTTTTAGGAAACACGCATTTCCTTGCATGCATAGATGAGCGTGGTGATTCATTCATAGCTGTCTGCCCCCTCATATCCAATCTTTGCTATCTCTGCCCTGCTTTCTGCCTTGAGGACTGACAGCAGGATTGCTATCCCCCAGAATCCCTTGCTCTGGCAACCACATCCTATTACCTTGCAGTTTCATCTTCGAGTTCTTTTTGGTTGAACTGAATTTTCGATCTTATTATGTTCTTCAATAACATAAAAAATAAGTATAAGATCTTCCTTAATTCCCTGAGTTATAGTTTTCTTCTAGACTAGTTTTCCTCTTATGTTTTTCCCCTCTGCAGTGTGTTTTATAGCTGCCATGTGACTTTTTTTTTTTTTTTTTTTGGCATCTCACAGTTTTTATGAGACACTTGTCCAGAATTTCTATTTGGTCTGCTACAGGGTGAGTGAGTGAGTTCCCCTTAAGTTCCTTTCCACTGAGACCTATTTGTATCTCTCTAAAGAATAAAGCCTGAGCACCCCAGGTCCTTAGCAAGTTGTCTTTGTCTTGGTGAACCTAGCAAGGTTGAATGGAGTGGCTGAATGAGAAGAAAAAGAAATTAGCTGATAGGGTGAGCAGTCATTGTTAGAAGACCTGGGTCATCTAGTGCCTCCTGATTTTGATAGGTGTCCATTTTAAACTAGATTTCATCTACCTATATCACGGTGTATCTCACCCTTGGAGCTATTCTGTGTTCCTAAGTTAAGGGGGAGCCCTGGAGCCCTTCTTTCCTGAGGTCAGAACACAGTCAGTTGGTCACTTCTCATTTAGATATTTCATGATCCCTTATCAAAAGAGAGATAAGTGAAAAAAATTCTTTGTTTCACTCTCCTCCGGTTTGGGGATGATTAATGGGAATTTTAGGGATCCGTGTAGACTTTGTGGGAGAGACTACTATATTAACCAAAATCTTTCTCTGTCCTCCTGGGCACATATAGAGACTACATTTCCCAGCCTCCCTTGCAGTTAAGGGTGTCCATGTCATGAAGTCTTCTGGCCAGGTGAAGTCGGCTACTTCCAAGCTTATTAAAAGCTTCACATTTGTGACTCTTTCCCCTTCTTCCCCTTAATGGAGAGGACTCTGAGGATCTAGAGGACCAAGAATCCATAGATAGACAGAACCCAGAAACTATCTCACGAGATACAACCATTTGTTACATAATGAAGGAGAAAGGAACTTGTAGTATGTTAAACACTAAGGTTATAAGACTGTATGTTTAACATTTAGCCTATCCTGAAGAATATACTCATCAATATTGCTTTTAAGTTTTGGAGCTGTGGTTCAGAGAAATATCATGTCACACTACAGTCCTTTAGTTCTTTTCTTGCCGGCCACTTGGAGAAATTTAGAGCATTCAATTATTTCTGTTTTTTATATTGCTCCACTGGTGATCTACTTTTTTGTTTACTTGCTAGTTTTTACTAGTTTCATTCATTTCGTTTGGGATATTTGTAAACTCATGTCATGTGGTCACTGGTACCTGGAAGTGACTTGGCATTCTTGAAATCTCTTTTAACCATTTTTCCATTGGATCTTATAATGTATGTAGGTAATTACAAACTGGTTTCTTTTTCAGGCTGTAAGTTCCTGAATTCAAAAATGATGACCTAGTTTTCTGATAACTCTCATGGGTACAAGAGCAGTTGGTTCATAGTAGGCACCCAATATTTTCCAATAGGTAGATATACTTGTCATCAGTTAGACTGGACAAGTGAGCCCAGAATTTTGTCTACAAGTTGCAACTAAAAGTAAATACAAGTGGATTAAGCACTGAGAATAAACACAAAGTATGAGCTGCAAATACATCTATGTGGTCTTATATAGAAGATTCAGCCAAAAAACCTCAGCTAGTCATCATTTTACCTGTAATAAGAAAAAGTAAGCACAATGGACTGAAGTGCCAAGTTCTATGACAATTATACAGAATTAATCAACAGATCTACTTTGAAAAATATTAACAAAACCCAAGTAGAAGTTTTGGAACGGTTAATATGGCTCAAACACAGGCATATCAGTTTTGCTGCCTATTGATCAACACATTTTTATGGTATGTATCTTTCAACAAACCTCTAATGATATTGTATAATTCAATTTTTTTTTCCTTTAGAATGTGCAATCAACTTTTGAAGTACACTGATACAGTACTTTCCATAAGTGGAACCAAGTGGACAGTTGTCCTCTTTTGACTTTTTCTGGGCTTCCTGCGATAAAATCTGTCCAAGATCCCTGTCCATGCAAAGAAATTCAAGGTCATGGCTGGTGGTCACGGAAATCTAAAGTTTAGGCTGGAACTAAAGCAAGATCTTTCTTCATTCCTGTTTTCTGTGTATATATCTCCATCATCAATTAGAAAAAATACTGTCTTTTCCTACCAGCTGACATTCCCAAATTGAACTTCTGCTCTGAGTTCTAGATCCAACTGAATACTCAGTCTCCACGTGGGGGCCAAACAGGCATCTGAAAGTGATGTGCATAAGACAAAACTGTTGACTGCCACCATCCATGTCCTACCCTAACTTACCTGGGTAGTGTTCAGCTTCTCTGTTTATGTCTCATTTTAAATCATGTCACAAGACAGGAAACCATCTCTGATTACATTTTCTTCCTCACTCCATCTCTAGAGAACCCTGTCATCCCTTTCGCGGGGTATATTTCTCTACATCTCTTCCTGTACAAAGCAAATGTTGGTCAGCCTTGAATCTTACCTGGACCCCAGCAGTAGCTTCCCAATTGGTTTCCTTCTTCTACTTTAGTGTACTGACAATCGATCTAGTAGATACAGCCAATGCTGTATTTTAAAAGCACAAATAAAATCATTAGCTTCTCTTTATTAAAGCTTAAAAGGCACTAAATAATATCACCCCTATTGCTTTCCATCCACATTCCATATCATTTTCTTCCTTCGACATTTCCTTCTAGCCGTAATTGTCCTCCTTTTAATTCCTCCTACATGCCAAGCTCTGTTTGCTATTGCATTTGGCTTTTGCCTTTGTCATTTAACCTCTTGTTAAATGACGCCCTGAAATGCCTACTTCCTTATTCTTCCCATTTTACTTTAACTGTCACCTCCTCTGAGAAGCCTTCCCAGGTGCCCCTCCTTGATCTTTTCTACCTGGGACATTGGTTTTTTTCCATTCAGTGTCTTGTTTAATGCTTGACACTTAGTTGATGCTTGATAAATATAATTTAAATAAGTGAATAAATTATTATGAGAATTTCTTTAAATGAGAAACCTACTGTGATTGAGATGACCCTTTTCTTGGTGCTTATTAATTTATAAGTGAACTATTACCCATATTTTATGGCTAAACAGGTAAAGCTTTTTTTGTTCTTTTTTTTTAATCCATACCAGAGGACATGCTTATTGATTAGATGGAGGGGAGAGGAAAAAGAGGGAGAGAAAATTGATGTGAGAGAGAAACCTTGAATGGTTGCCTCTTATATGCGCGTCGGTCCGGGACTGAACCTGTGTGTGTGCACCCTAGGTATGTGCCCTGACTGGGAATCGAACCTGTGACCTTTCGGTTTACAGGACAACGCTCCAACCAACTGAACCACACCAGACAGGGCAAAACAGGTGAAGTTTTTAATGAAGCAAAGAGAAGAGTTATTTTTACTCCCCGAAGTAAAAACCTGCTGATTCTGTTAGAGAAAGTGCTGCTAAGGTAAAGATTTAACAAAAAAGGGAGGTTAGAAATAGCTAACGGGAGGAGCTGATTTATCTAATGTGGAGTCCATGTGAACTCGTCTTTTGTTGATACTGTAAAATCTGTCTTGCTCACTAATGCATTCTGAGAATATCAAGAAGTGCTAAACCTGCCCTGGCTGGTGTGGCTCAGTGGACTGAGCGCTGGCCTGCAAACCAAAGGGTCACTGGTTTGATTCCCAGTCTAGGGCACAAGCCTGGGTTGAGGGCCAGGTCCCCAATGGGGAGCATGTGAGAGGCAACCACACATCGATGTTTCTCTCCCTCCCTTCCCCTCTCTCTAAAAATAAATAAATAAAATCTTAAAAAAAAAGAAATGTCAAACCTTGTGGCTAGGTCAGCGTGGATTAAACCGGTGTTCATATAATTTCAGGCAATCCACGAATAATGCTCACACGGACAAAGGAATCAGAGGACGAGGGAGAGGGTGACATTTTCATGACCATGTAAAATGAAAAGATTTATAGAACAAGATACAAAATGCACAAAACAAAAGAAACCCTGACATCTTTGAATATGTTAAAAATAAAATTACTTTTAAACCCACTATGAACAAAAAGAAAAGACAAGCCACAGACTGGAAAGTAGATTTGCTATGCATATAAACAACAATATTTTAGTATTCAGCATATATAAAAACTCCAGTATTTCTCTTTGGAGAGCAATTTGGCAATCTCTAGTAAAGTTCAAGATATTCATATCCAAAAATTTAGCAATTCCATTGTAGTCTAATTCTCTGGAGAACCCTTATGCATGGAAACATGGAAAAGAATGGTTTTTGCCTCATTGTTTGTAATGATGAAAAACCAAAAACATCCTAAGAAAATAGATAAATTACGGCAAAATCATACAAAAAGAAACTACGCAGGAGTTATAAAATTGAAAACCTGCATACCAAAACTATTTATCACTTATGGATGTAAAATTATGTATTAAAAATATGAAAACATGCATGAGAATAAAAACATTACATTTATGATAATGGTTGTTTCTGGAAAGGGAAGGCAAAGGAATGAAATCAGCAAGTCTGGGGAAAATATTGTGATCTGATAGGAGTGGAAGGGGCATTCATGGGGCTTATTATATTTGCATTAGAATCACTTGTCCATGTAAAATCTCTAAAAATTATGCTAAATATAAAAAAACTTAGGAAATAGGTATAAATAGAAAAAAATGGAAAAAATGGAGATGAAACATGGGCTAGGGTTAACATACTAAAACCAGACACAGTACATTACCATCCACCTGGCAAAAAAGGATTCTAAAACTAGAACACTTATTTAAATAAGCACTTAAATTGTACCCACAATTGTAGAAACTAAGTTCTCGCATGCAGATCATGGTATTGCATGGATTCAGGATTTTTATAACCACAAAATTTGGGAGTCTCAGCAGCTTTTGCAACCTCTTCATTTCTAGAAAGAAGAATAGAAATCAACCTCCAATTTCACCTCCCGCCCCTTGTCTACATGCAGTGTAGTTTCCTCGGAAAGGTTAAGTATGATATCTTGGCTTGGTGGACATATTTCTGGGTTAGTCTGACAGAGAGGGTATAAAGTTCATCTCTGAAAGCAACTAAAATTATATTGTCATAAATAGGTAAAAGTTCCGGCCAGGGCACACCATAGGCAGTGCCCAGTGAATCACAACAGGCTAAAATAATCTTCTCTTTGCCTAAAATAATCCAGGGCCTTTTGTGTTGGAGGAGGCCATGGATCATTCTAACTCCCCAAGCAGCAAGAGCATGCTCTGCACTGTTGGCTGTGAGAAAACTTCCTAAGATAGTGGGAAGGAGAAAAAAAATACAGTAAAAATTTGGACTCTGAGGAGGAAAAAATGGGTCATGTTTTTGTCTCATCTTTCTCATCTTGCTCATCTTTGGAGAAACTAAATTCCCTCTGAATCAACGAGGGATTTAACCTCCCTGTAAGGAGGCTAAGATTTTATCATAATATAAAACCTGACACAATTACAATTGAATTTAAACCAGAGTTGCTTTTGGTCTTTGTTTTTCCCCCGGAAGCTCTGACAGACACTAGTGCCCAAAAGAAATTAGCAATGTAAAAAAGGTATTCTTTCTCTATAATAAATCAGGACGCCTCACTTCCCTTCCTTCTATTTTTCCCAGGAGCCAATAACCATGGCAATTGTTGGGCAATGGGGTCCCATCCTGGGGCACAGCCCAACCCTCCAGTTCAGACACAAGAGTTTTCCTTGCTCGATACCCTATGACCAGGGTACACGGGACTTATGTTCCCTAAGAAGTGGTGCCACTGTCCCAGCTTCTGCAGTTTAGAGACAGGAACCTTCCCCTGCAGCAAGTACCATGTCACCCCTGCCCTCCATAGGCACTGACGCGTTATGCTGTCTCCATTTAGAAACAGGCCAAGTCTAGGCTGTGATGCAGAATGTATTTTACTTTAAACTATTTCCAGCCAAGAGTATGTAATGTAAATGAATGTGACACCTCTGAGGGGGATAGTTTCCCTATCTGAGGACACTCCAGGGGAGGATAGTCAAGATTTACTCAGAAGACCACACACCAGAGATGGCATCTACAAGGCTTCAGTTAGCTTTATCTCTGATCAACATAGAAGTGTTAATTAGCATAATGAATAAGTGGATTTTCATTGGTAAAATCACTGTCTTGTTAACAAGCATAACGAATATTAGATATGGGCTTTCATCGGTGGAGGTGATGGTGTTTAAGATATAGGGATGGGGTAGAATACAACAGATTTATTCCTAATCTTACATGATCAGAGAATTTTAAAAAGCCTATACCTTCTGCCCTTAGTATTGGCTCCCTAAGCTTGAGTTCTACTTGATCCAGGGGCACTGGTTTAAAAGATTTTTGATCATTTGATTATAAAAAGGAAAACGGTTAGAAAATGTATGCCACAGAATTTTGCACGCTTGCCATGAATGAAATTTTCATACGCAGTGATTTGGGAGCAGGAAAAAAGGCCAGAGAACCAGAATGTCATGAGTTTATAGAACTTTGTTTACAGAGCTTGCTTGCTTCAGATTTCAGGTGCATGGAAGAGTGCTGTTTGAGACTTGTTTCCCTTACACTGCACGGAGATACTGGGAGGTGAAAAGCAAGTATTACCTATCTTCGACACTGAAAGAAAACCAATAGCTGCACATAGCCAATTAAGTTTAAGTCAGTTTTAAGCATAAGAACGAAGGCAGACTCAAATAATGGTTCGAAAGGAAGCAACTGGAAAAAGATCAGAGGATGTAATTAGGCAATAAATGGCTGATGGGGAAAAAGTTAGAGATAGGTGGATTTATAGAAACACAGAGAATTATCAAAAAATGAAGGTACCAATCAGGAGTGGAACATTAGGAAATATTAAAAACAGGCATTATTAAAATATATATTCAAAACTTGGAAATAACATGAAATAATGACTACACGTCCTTTCAAAGTCATAGGGCTACTATATAACAGGTCTTTCCCAGAATAGGGTATTTTTCTAGGAGACAGTACCTTTGGCTAACTATTTACCCTGATTAGAACCCATAATTTTTGAAGTTAAATGTTAACTTTAGATTTTATTTGATAGAATTGCAAATGATATCTGAGCAGTAGACAGGAATGGTAATGCAAGAAAGTACCCTTTTTATTATTTATATTTTTACCATTTTACCAGTTTTATTGCCCTTTAGCAAGTGAACAACTTTCATATCTAAATGTAGCAATCTTATACCCACAGTAATTTTTTGGGGCTTCCATACCAAGTTTTTCAAATTCTCTTTGAAATAGCTTTAACGTCCTGCTGGCCCCCTCATTAGTGAGTTAAATAAATCTTTGACATGATAGTCATGGTTTGAAATTTTTTAACCGTATACTTTCTCAGAAAGTGGTAAAAGTTGCCAAAACATTTATATGTAGCCTTTAGTTGCTCAGAGAGCTACAAGACAGATTGTTGTCTTATTATCATTGCTTTCCAAATACCTACATAGAAAGATACAATATGTTTTCTTTGGGAAGAAGTATTTTCATTCCTCTTTCACAGAGAAGAAAACTGATCTTGAAGAGGTTAAGTATATTTGCCCTTATTAAAAGTATCAGAGCTTTTTTATTCAAAAGGATGCTGAGTCTTTTGCCCAAATTAGAGTCCATGAATAGAATTAGAAAATGAAATTAAAGAGTCCCCACTTAATATACTTCATTTTAAGAAGCCCCTCAGTGCTAATGTTCTATGTTGCTCCAGGGCATTTTGCTAAAGCCATTTAGTGCAGTCAGGTCAAGACTTCTAATGCCCCAACCAGATTTTCTTTGGACTGTGAGGTGATCTGCATTCTTATCAAGAAAACAATATTTTATGGGCTCCTTCCTACAGCTTTTTCCTAACAGTTGGATGACATAATTTTGGCTTTAGTTATAACTACAGCATTTAGGGAACAATGCAATTATTAATGCAGTTTTTGATGTCAGAGAATGAAAGAAAATACATCCAAAACGATCAAAATGTTCTAAAACCAAAATTCCTCCCAATTTGTTTTGAGACTAAAGTTTTAAAAGGTCTTTCACCTCATTGTTTTTCTTTCGTCCTTTTAAGTATAACGATTGGTTTTTCCCTCCTCTTTTTCAAATTTTATTTTTCAATTACAGTTTACATTCAATATTATTTGGTATTTGTTTTGTACAGTATAGATTGTTAGACAATCATTTACAAAGTGGTCCCCGCTATATTTCCAGTATCCACCTGACACCATACACAGCGATTATAATTCCGGATATTTCCTATGCTATACTTTACATCTCCATGACTACTTGGCTAATACAGTTGCCCTTCTTAATCTTGTCATTTTTCACCCCGCCCTTCCCCCATCATCCTCTCCTGTGACAAACACCAGTCTGTTCTCTGTATCCATGAGTCTGTTTCTATTTTGAACATGAAGATTAACCTTGATACATAAAGAGAGGCCTGGGAAGTAAGTATGTCAGTAAGGCCCCTGAAGAAGAGATGCTGAGAACTATGAAGATCAAAAAGATGTGTTAATTATCAAATCATCCCATTTGTTGTATCTTCTGGGGGGCTCTGAACTGTGCCAGATACTTGTGTAATGGGGTAGGTCTGAGCAGAAGTCCCTGGAAAGCAAGGGACCCCAATTCTGCCAGGAGAACCCCAAACCCATCACAGAGCCTGCTCCCCCTCTCGCTGGGAAAGACAGGCGGGTAGGATGGGTGCCAAGGAGGCAGATTAAAGCAGCCTGCCTCCTGTGAAGGGAGACGCTGCCTGAAAAAGGAACTGCCTGAGGCTAGAGGCTAGTGTAAGCACAATGTGGTTAGCACGGGGAGGGGCAGAGAGCTCCCGCCATCGAAACCTGGACTGTGGCTTAATAGCCCACAGCCTTGGGGCTACTAACTCTTGACGCAGGCAACACAGTGCTTGTGTGGGCTTTGAGGGCTGGACGCCCCACCAAGGGTGACAGGAGGCTTCTGCCCATGCCTGGAAAAAAGAGACAAAGACGAACATGGCCATTGGTTAAAAAGCTGGATGCTCCCACTGGCTTCTGGAGTGCATGGGGTTCCAGGAGAGAGGACTTTTGAAACAGGAAGTGGAGACAAGCTCACTCTCTGGGCTCCCTGGCTTTTGGGAGCTGGCTGCAAGCTCTTGGCTCTCTCTTGGCTCTTCGCTCATGGAGCTTAGGCTTGGGACTTTTGGTGGCAGGTGCACTTGGATGCTCTGGGTCTCTGGTCCTTGCTCCCCGCATCGATGGGAGCACTCGTGGGACTGGCAGACGCCCAGCCCACTAGGGGCTTAGGTCCCACATGGTCGGAAGCCCGGTCCTGGATGTGGGGTCCCACGCTGTGACTCATGCCCCGCTAGCCTCAAGCCTCTGAGACACTGTGATCCAGTGCAGCAGGACACATGGGTCCTGGACAGCTATGTGGAGACTGAGAGCAGCACGCCCCAGACCCTGAGGCAGTCGCTGCTGCAAGAGGACACCAACTCTGAAACCCACAAATGCATATTCCAGAGGGTGGAGATCGGTTTGCCTGGCTGGCTTCAGTTCCAAAGAGGACAGGTAAAGAAATGGAGAACTTCTGGGTATGGTTTTGGCTTGCCATCTTTTGGGGAGCAAGAGAATTTCTGGGTCTCATGGGACAGAAGGGCTCAGAGCAGGAGTGCTATCAGCAAACCCCCTCCCCCAATTGGAATCCTGTTAATAAAAATCTGTTTCCATTAACACAGATCTTCAGGTCATGTATCAAGGTGACAAGTGGCCAGACCCCATACTGCATAGTTACACATGCACTTGAGGAATTTAGGGTCTACTTTTAAAAGGCAAAGTGAACATAGGACAGATAGTTCAATAATTCAGTATTAAGTGTTGTAAGACAGACCCTAAACATTATAGAAATTTAAAAAGATGGGGTGGGGTAAAACTAGGTGATCAAGTGACACAGGTAGGCTTGAAGACAGAGATCACAGTCCATCAGGGTCCATGGCCTTAGTAATGTGTCATAATCTAATGCAGTGATTTGTAAAGGTGGCAAACAAACTGTCTGCAGAGTTTGTATTGTAAAATAATAACAGTAAAGTACTATTTATTGAGTTTTCACTTTTTGTAAGTTAGAGTAAGTAGCAATGCACACATAGGTCAAGTACATTTAATTTCATCTGGTTGTCTGTCCTGTGAGATAGAAAAAATTACACCCATTTTACAGACAAGAGGACTTCATGTGTGTGCATATGGAAGGGTCAGGGGGCACGTGTGTGCCAGGGATGGAGATGGGACAGTCGCTTGATGAAGTTGCAAGGTGCCGAGAAACCTTGAATGGGAAGCTGCAGACTCTGGGCTTGAAACAAGGGGCATTAAAGAATGAGTGTGGATTTTTTTCTTTAGTATATGGAGTAAAGATATTGGGGTGCAGGATAAAAAAGGGAAACAACCTGAATTGTAGATACATGTTCCTCACCATTTCCAAAAGAATAGCTCCTTCTGTGAAAAAATAAAAAGTGGTTTGCCCAAGTCAAGTTACATACTTCTTTAAAATATTTTTGTTTTAATTGTAAATTTTAGTAAAATGTAAACCAATCATAATAAATACTCTGGGAAATTGCTTTATAATTTTAAAAACATTTCAAGTGCTTTACCTTATTTGATTCTAATTACACTGTGAGATGAGAAAGGCAGGAATGACTTTGTCATTGTGCAGATGAGAGAAGCAGGGCTTAGACAGTTTCACTCTCTCCCTCTCGGTCCTCAGTTGCCATGAATGATACCGCTATTTATCCATTAAAGTCAAATAAACCAGGAATCATTCTTGATTCCTCTCTTTTCCATGTGGCCTAACTCCAATCAGCCACTCCATGCCAGCTGCATCATTTTAGTAACTCCCAAATGCCACCCTCGGCCTAGGTTCCTGTGCATCAAGGCATTTATCCCCCCATCATTTCTCACCGGGATTACTCCAACAGTGTGACAATGACCAACCTGCCTCCAGTCTCACTAACTACTCTCTTTTGTAACTGCTACTATTTTGTGAAAAGTTCATCTGACGCTATCTCAGGCACCACGTCCATGATTTTGTTATTTTAATGAATAAATACAAACTCCTCAGTAGGGCATACGAGATCCTTCGTGATGCAGCCCTCATGAAATGTCAGAGATATCCCTTGCTGCCCGACTCACTAGCCCCGGCCTAACCCCCACCTCTTGCATTCCATCTCCAGCCACACCAAATCCTTCCTGCTGGTCCCAGAGGTCTCCCACTGGGAACCTCTGCACGTGTTGTTCTCTGTGCCTAAAATGCCTGTCCTCATTGTTCTCACAGGTCCCTCCCTATCCAGCTCTTCAGAATTCTTAGGCTATGTCTCCTTCCCCAGAAGCCTAAGGCTTGAATCAGATGACCTTCCACATGCACTGCATCATGTCATAGCACTTAGCGCCCTCACACCACGCAGTGTGTCACTGTCAGCCTCATTACTAAACTCCAACAGTGTCAGCAGATGTTATGGCTTTTTTTTCCCCTCTGCATGCGCTGTGTGCTATCCATTCCCTGAAATGCCTCTTAAGATCCATTAAGATACACATGCATCTTCATATTGAATTGGCCAAAAAGTCCATATGGTTTTTTTCATAAAATGAAAGATACGTTTTTCATGTTCACCGATAACTTTATTGATTTGGCTATTTAGAGTACATCGGCTCTCTCCTGCACGGTATAATGTTGATGGTTCTCAACTAATGTCTTGATTCGCTAGCTCTCAACTGCAACTGGTCTACCTGACTGTGTCCGGCAACAAGTCCCCAGCCCGAAGCCTCATAAGCCACTTTTGACACGTTTGATCAGTCACAGCACCTGCTCTATACACTGCACCAATCCCGTTTTGCACTTTTAACTTTCTTGAAATAATAAAACATAATATGCCAAAAATGTGGCATATTTTCTTCCATCTTTGATATCAAAATGGCTACACAAAAATTCACCAATTTTGATGTTTTTTTTTAATGCACGTTGATATGACAGCTGTCACAATATAATCTAACAAAATTGTTTGGAATGAAGTTAAAGACAACTAAGTGCTACCAGAGGCATCTTACAGAAAAAAACAAGTGAACTTTTTGGACAACCCTTACATTCAGAGGGCTTTACTGTGTAGAGCACTTAGCCAGACCCTAGGGAACAGAAGAGATACATGTTCATTGTCCTCAAGGGAGATTTCTGTGAACCAAAGAAAAGAGAAAATTCAAGGAAAAATACCACAGACTACCATGAATGATGGTCCCACACAAGCTATGTCCACTCAGAACTTGTGAATATGAACTTATTTGGAAAAAGAAAGGGTTTTTACAGGTGTAATTAAGTTAAGAATCTTGAGACCAAATCATCCTGGATTATCTGAGTAGGTCCTATGTCCAATGACAACGTCTTTATAAGAGGAGAAGATACTAACAGAAGAGGAGGAACAGGAAAAGCTGATGTAAGGACAGAGGCAGAGATTAGAGCGATGTGTCTATGAGCCAAGCAACACCAAGGACTGTCAACAGCCACCAGAACCTAAAAGAAGAGAGTCATGGACAAATTTGTCCTTGGAGCTTGCAGAAGGAACCTGCCTCAATGACACCCTGATTTTGGACTTTGGACCTCTAGAACTGCGAGGGAATATATTTCTGTTGTGTGACGCCACCTACTTTGTGGTAACTTGTTACAGCAGCTTGAAGAAAATAATACACCAGATAATAATGATAAGAAGAGAAGACCTCCCTTATTTTCAACATACTTAGGCATAGGTTAACTCATTTCCAATAATCTAGATATAATCCTTTTCTTTTTCTTTGAATGCTCTTTTTCCAATAATCAGACCCTAATTTTGATGTATGGTAGAGATACAGTAAGTGCTTAGTAAATACTGATGGGCAGATAACTACATTTTTGTGTGATAAGTGGAGCAAAAGTGAAAAGAAGTATAGAAATGTACACCTTCCTTACTTCTAAAAAGAAAACAAAAATCTGTTGGAGAAAGGACTGTCAAAAGTGCATGATATCAAACATACAAAGTATGATACAAGTCACAGTACAAGTTGTTTTGTGATAGTGTCAGTGGATACATTTTTCAAGACAGAAAGATGAAATTATTCTATCCAAATTACGTGTGCTCCTCCCAACATTTTCATCATGCTCTGCAGTGATCTCCAATTCAAGAGACGTAAGTTGGTAACTGATATATTTGGAGCTATTTAGGATTTTAAAACTGGAGAAAGAATTTCTATACCCCAAAAATTGTCAAATGAAAGAGGGAAAGCTGATAAACACTATGGGCGGGGACTGACATGGACAGGTGAAAAAAAGGGAGGCAAACTTTTCTCCTTTTATGATCAGAATATCAGTAGCCTGCACCTCCAACGCTGAGGCCAAGTATCACACCACCTACTAAGAGACAAAGTCCTAGAACTCGTGGGACTTACACTCAAGTGCATCTCTCACGAAGCTACAAATCATTAGGTAAATCTGCAATAGAAGTAGCAATGGAATAATCTGCTTCCACGTAATATCAATAATTAATAATTATTGAGCATTTATTATATAATAGGTGCTTTCTAGGCTCTTTTCAAATTAACGTATTCCATACAACAATCTCTTACTCTCCTTTTTGCAGAGGAGGGAGCAGAGGCACAGAGGAATGAAGTAAGCTGCCTCCTGGCTGAGCAATCAGGAGGCGTACAGAGAGGACTGAACCCAGAAGCCCCGTTCCAGAGCTCTTGGTTTTAACTACTACACTGCCTTTCATCTAGATGTTGCAAGAGCAACTTACAACGTATTTTTAAAAAATTATCGTATAGAGTAAATTAACTAGTCTTTAGTCTACATCACAACACACCAATTAAATAACAACCTCAGTCTCACACCCACCATTGGAAAAAATGTGGAATATATTAATGCTTACTTTGCAGGCCACACATGAGGAGGATTCAAGAACAGGGCAGATGTGAATGTGCTTAGCATAATACCCAGAACAAAAAGGGAATTTAATAAATATTGAGGTTCTTTTAAATTATACACAGACTGTTCTATGGCCTCTTTCCTATCTTTTAAGCATTAGCTTAAAATTGGGCTGAAAATGAATAGAGATCATATTGAAACCTACGAAGTATATAATAAATCCACTAGTCATTGCCGGTGGCAGGGAAAAAATGCTATATTTTCACTAAACTGTTTTATTTTCCTCCTGGGCACACAGGAAAACTATATTTCACAGCCTGGCTTGTATCTAGGAGGGGGCTTGAGATCTTTCCTGGCCAATGGAATCTGAAGGAATATGATATATACCACTTCCTAATCTGGCCTCTAAAACCTCCACTCCAGTACCTAATATGTCAGCTTCTGTCAGACCAATCCTCCTACTGAAAACAACTAGGAAAAAAAAAAAAGACAAAATGAAAAAACAAAGCAAAACAAAACACAAACTAAAAACATCTCTTCGCAACCATCACAGATGTTGGAAGGCATCACAGAATGATCAGGGCACAGAAAGCCTGAAGGGCCATGACACTCCTCACCAGAAAGAAATAATCGGTGGGTGAGCATGACTCTCTACACCACTTGTGTCGATCGAATCACCTATCAATGTGTACGACGAATAGACCAAATTTGAAGAAACAGAGCAGAGAGTGGCAACTGGGGAATGGAGAAGCTAAGCAGACTTAGCGGCAGTGCACCATGTCAGGGGTAAAATCAGAAATTTAGTGCCATCCTAGGTGCAGATTCTCTGTAAGTTTACACTGCATAGTTAGAACAAAGCAGAAATGGACCACATTCTATAAGGACTAAAATGCAGCCTCAAATCAGTTCTAATCTTTTAGCCAGAAACTAAACAAAATCCTTTCCAGAGAAAGATGAAATAGCATCCATAGATTGTAACGTTTAGTAACTCAGTGTCTGAATTTCAGTTCAGAATTACCAGGCTTATAAATAGACAGATTGAGAAAAAGCAATTAACAGAAACAGACCTAAGGGTGATATTTGAGCTACCAGACACAGACTTTAAGGTAACCGTGATTAATATGTTCAAGAAAATATAGGCAAGATAAAAATTTCATTAGAGAACTTGAATCTATGAAAAATCAAGTGGAAATTCTAGAATTAAAAAAATACAATGACTGAAATTAAAAATATAACTACGATTAATATGCTAAGAGCTCTGACAGATAAAGCAGACAACATGCAAGAACAGATGGACAATGTAAGAGAGACATGGAAATCCTAAGAACCAAAAAAAAGAACTAGAGTAAAAAAAAAAAAAGAAAACAAACACTAACAGAAATAATGAATGCCTTTAAAAGGTTATTAGTAGATGACATGGCTGAAGAAAGAATTACTGAGCTAGAGGACAGATGTATCAATAGAAACCTCCAAAAGTGAAAAACAAATAGAAGAAAGACTCGAAAAACAGACGGCAATTCCAGGGACTGTGGACACCTACAGAAAGTGTAACATACTTGTAATGGAAATATCAGAAGAAGAAGAAAAGGAGCAGAAAAATTATTTGAGATAATAATGACTTTGAATTCCCCCAAATTAATGTCAGACACCAAATCACAGCTTCAGAAAGGAAGCTCAGAGAACACAAAGGAAGAAAAATGTCAAAAAACCTACACCTAGGAACATTATCTTCAAACTACAGGAAATCAAAGATAAAGTCTTAAAGAAGCAAGAGGGAAAGAACACATTACTTATAGAAGAACAAAGATAAAAATCACATCCAACTTCGCAGAAATCATGAGAGCAAGAAGAGAGGTGAAATATTAAAAGTGTTGAGAGAAAAGAAAGAAAGGTGAAATAAGACATTTTACAGTGAACAAAACCCTCCAAATTTGCCATTACTTATATTGTTTTATTCTGATAATTCAGCAAACTCTATACTTAACATAATAAAATTGTTTTTAATTACCTACAGATTGGTAGAAAGAGATGACAGTGACACTTATTGACTGTGTCCACTCTTTCTCACTGTAAACTGACCACCTGCCTAACTCACTCATATCTATTGATAGTTATAGATGGGAAAACTAATTAACTTCAAATCATGTTCACAATTTTGCTAATTACAAAAGACTAGACAATATAACTTCTGGGCTTTCAGTTACCATAAGTATAACCATAAAGTGCAAGGCATTCCTGATATTTCATCCAGGGTCAATGTTTGAAGTATGAGGCCATAAAAAATGTTGCATTTGTAATAGTTCTTAAAGCCCTCCTTACATGGTCTAGTTACTCTTTCCTTATCTCTGTGCAGAAGGCACAGGGTGCAGTGCAGAACTGAGCACAGCTTGGGAGAGAGGGGCCCAGTTAAGAAAGTCCACTTCGGACGTTTTGTGAGTGAGACATAAACTTTTACTAAGTACAGTTACAATACTTTAAGGCTGTTCGTTTCAGCATTTATCCCCACCTAACTAATGCACTGCTCTTAGAAGTTTCACCTAAACCGAACCCCCAAAGGCTCAAAGAGGAAAAGGCAGAGTTGAAGGAATGTTAACAAAGTTCCTCAAGTACTATTTTGTTCAAAACTCTCTGCCAATAATCATTAAAATTTCTCAAGCATTGATCGCTAGCCTCGTAGAATGTTAACTTCTTTACATACATTATTTTATTTAATTTCTGCAACCACCTTCCCACATGAGTATGATTATGGCCACTCTACAGGTAAAGGTACACGAAGCCCAGGCCCACATTTAAAAATCAGTGCTCCATTCTGGAATCTACTCCGTTCTAAATTCTGATGCAGGTCTCTCTCATACCAGAGCCTGAGTTCCATTAGACCAGCATTTTCATTCTGAGCCCTCTGATTGCTGGTTTCTCCAGCAACTGTGTGACGTAGGATGTCACGTTAATGCCCGAAACCCACTTCATCATCCAAAGTTCTCAAATAAAAACAGTAAAACTGGAATTGTTCTTTAGGTCGCACACACAGGCACACCTCAAAGACACTGTGTTCTTGGTTCCAGACCGTCACAGTAAATATCACAACAGAACAAGTCACACTACTTTTTGGGCTTCCCAGTGCATATAGAAGTTATGTTTATACACCATACCATTGGCTATTAAGTGTGCAATAGCATTATGGCCAAAAAACAAAAAACAAACAAACAAAAGAAAACAACAAAAACCAACCAATGTACATACTTTGATTAAAAAAATACTTTATTGCTAAAAAATGCTAGCCATCATCTGAACCTATTGGAAAAATGGCATGAATAGACTTGATTGATGCGGCGTTGCCACCAATCTTCAATTCTTTAAAAACGCAATATTTGTGAATCCCAATAAAATGAGGTATAATAAAAAGAGACATACCTGTGTGAAGTGCCAGAACTGTGCTGCACACATGGCAGTTGTTTGATAAAGGTCAGCTACTATTTTTGTTAATGTGAGTGTGATTAATGGGTAAATAAATGATCCAAGCAACATAAAAAAATGGGAGCTCCATGATCAAATAAATTCAGGAAATGCTAGGGTAACAAACTTCAACAGGTTTTGTATGTCGGACAGTGACACTCCAAATGGAACTAGTAAAGTGTGCAGTGTTTCTGGCATTTATTTGCTGAAAAAAATACTTTTTTCAGAGCACATCTATTAACATCATTAATTCATTTAACAGGTGTTTATGGTGGACCTATTACACATCAGGCACTGATGCAATGATGGACGTGATTTGTACGGATCCTCTCTCATAAAAGTAGTACACAGCTGGCGAAAGATACAAAAATAAGGGAAAAGCAAATGAAATTCTTATAAACCATGGAAGGTTCTATGAGGTGTACCTTTGAGTGTACGTTTGAATACTGGGAAAGTGTAGAAGGAAAAAAAAAAGTATTCTAGGTGAAGGACAGGGCACACGGGAGAGGAAAATAATTCACGAAAATGTTCCAGGAAAATTAGAACCAATCTCAAGCTAACAGCTTTATCCCTGTTTATTTGTTGTTTTCAAAGACTGATGTTTAATCCCAACAGGAGTTTTATCTATTTAGGCCAATTATGTCATCTGGCCAATTACCCTATTGCAGCTATGATCATCAAAGCACAGAATGGTGCAAATAGAGAAGAAATTAGGAACTTTAGTATAAAGACTAATTATACCAATGAGAAAACTGAGGCTTAGAGTGGTTTCCCAATCTCTGGTTTCTTGGACCCACTCTGTTCCCAGTACATCATGCTCAGTCCACATAGTTTATCATTTCCTGAACTAGAAAAAAATATATTTATCCAGCTTGGTACTGTGCTAGGCGCTAGGGAGAATTAAAGTGAGTAAAGTAAGTAACAATATTATCTCTGGCCTTAGAGTCTGGTTGGGGCATAGAGCAGAAACACAGGAAATAACACAATCAAGTGCAAATAGGACCTCAGGAGAGCAATAGAATTGAAAGAACAGATGGAACTTCATAATGTCCAATGAATCTAAAAGCAGTAATTGCTTTAAGAGTCTAGAAAGAGTTTGGGATACCTGGGGAGGTCTTTTGTAAGAAATCAAATTTGAGTTAGGTGTAAAAACTCTGAAAGGATTTAAGAGACAGGGTGGAAGAGTCGGTTTCTAAATGACGGCGATAAAGGAATTACGGAGGGAAGTTCAAGGTATGTTGTATTTTTTGGGCGGAACAAAGTATGCGTACAGCAAAATAGTGAAGTGGCAAACTCCAGTCAAGCCTAAATGATCTATTTAGTGGACCATTTGGTGTGAAACCACTCTTACAGCTCATGAGAGGATCACCGAGAGAAATACTCAGGCCTCTGTGAATCTGGTTTGGCCTTATCATTCATCCATTTACTCATCTGATACTCAGTGAAAGCCTGTTCTAAGCTCTGGGGTATACAAATCAACAAAACATAGTCAAAGAAAAGAAATATCCTCAGGGAGATGATATTCAAATGTGGTGCTTCTCAAACTTGGCTGCAATTATAACTTCCTGAGAAGCTTTTTAAAAAGACCCGAGGAACTTTAAATACACATTAATAAGTGAAAAGACCCAATCTGAAAGTCTACATTCTGTAAAATTCTAATTACATGACATCCAGGAAAAGACAAAACTGTAGAGACAGTAAAAAGACCAGCGGTTGCCAGGGATTCAGGGTAGGCTGAGGAGCGGGATAAATAGGTGACGCACAGGTAATTTTTAGGAAAGTAGAACTATTCTGGGCAGATATAGTGATAGAAGATACATAATATTTGCATTTGTTAAAACCCTCAGAACAGTACAACACAAGGAAGGAACTTAACATAAGCTATGAGCCTTCGTTAATAATGCATCAATATTGGTTCACCAATTGTCACTTTTGTATCATACTAACGTAAGAGAGTAGTAACAGAGAGAGAAGGCATATGTGGGAACTGCCTGTGCTTTCACAACTTTTCTGTTAACCTGAAACTGTTCTACAAAAATGAACTCCATTAATACTAATCATTTTTTACATTACACATCTTATTTAACATAAAATAAATAAAATAAAATAAAATAATAAAATAAAATAAAATAAAATAAACAAGATGTGCGCTTGAGCCCAACCTGGAAATTCTGATTAAATAGAATAATAGGTCTCAGGTACTCTTTAAAGTGCCTCCCATGCTTTTTAACCTACAATACCAACTGCTGGCAAGAATTTAGGACAACCGGAACTCTCATACATTGCTGGTGATCATGCAAAATGGTACAACCACTTTGGAAAAACATTTAAACAGTTTCTTAAGGAGGTAAACATATACTTCGCATATGGCCTGATAATCCCACTCCTAGGTATTTCCCCAAGAGAAACAAAAACTTATATTCACCTAAAAACTTGTACAGAAGTATTTACAGCACCTTTATTTATCATCGCCAGAAACTAGAAACGATCTGGCAGCCCTTCAATCGGTGAACGGATAAACACACAATGGAATGCTATTCACCAATAAAAAGAAACAGACCACTGATACACACAACACGGATGAATTTCAAATGAGTTTCAAGTGAGAGAAGCACTGATCTAGTGAAGTAAGATAATCAACAAACAAATAAGCAAACATGCAGTTAATCACAGGGTGGTTAAGTGCTATAGGAATAACGAAGCAGGAGAGGAAGATAGGACTATTGAAGATGGACTTGCACATTCAAACAGGGTGATCAGAAGACGCCTGTCTGAAGTAACATGTGAGCAACGAGCTGAAGGGCATGAGGGCAGCGGACCCTGTAATATGCGGGAAGAATCTGGATTTTATAGGAAGTGCCTAAGAAAACCATCGGAGGGTTTTATGGAGAAAGGTCGTAAACGGAGTCGTAACTGACCATTCTGGTTGCTCATTGGAAAACAGATCTTTGTGGTTTAAGGAAAGAAGCAAAAGATGAGTGAGGAGACTATTCTTTACAGTAAAGTGGAAGATGATGGCTGGGAGAAAATTTCATATCACACAACTTCCCCCCCGCCCCCCGCAGAGACACACAAAAACTTCCCAAAGGGGATGTTCTCTCCCTAAATAGAATGGACAGAGCATCTCCAAGAGGCATTGTGTAGCTCACACAAACTGCTAATTAAGATGGCAATGCCAGGGGTAAAAGAAGAAAAATGCTTTTCTTCGTATTAGTGAGATAAATGTTTACTGTCTTCAATGAAGATGGCAATGAAACATGAATAAGCTCAGTCTGATTATCACTAACCAGCCGGCTGCAATTGTGTGTTGACACAACGGATGGGGTCAGAGGTCCAGAAGGAAGAGTTCAGCTAAATGGCCTTAAAATAACCCTCATCTGTCTGGAATGCCCCTCTGTCAGCAGAATCCTACCCAAAGCCAGCTCCTTAAACTGCTGAAACCCCAGGGTGCCACCTAATGGGATTTTGTAACCAGTGCTTGCAAACCAGAACTAAGGAACCTGAAAGATCAGCCCCCCTTGCCCAGGTTCAATAAAGAATAACAGGCAAAGAGCCAATGTTCTTGTTACTCTGTGAGTTTGGGTTTTCCCAGAAGCCACCCTAAGCAGGGATTTAAGTGCCAGCATGTACTTGGGAGGTGCAGGAAGTATTGCTGATGGGGCAACTCAAGGGTTGGAAAATTTTAGTTTTAAGTAACAGTTAATAAACTTAGTAGTTAATGCATGTAAAAAGCTATCGTTGTGCCCCAGGAGGACTGCAAGCAATCAAGATGGTATCTGAGCCATTGTGTTCCAGGGAGAGACATTCCACCACCCAGGACAGGGGACACAGGACACAGATAAACAATCGCCCAAGACACAGATAATGAATCACCACCAGTCAACTAGGGAAATTGCTGGACTGCAGCTTTTATCTGATCAACCTCTTTCCTGAATTACAAATCCCTTAGCTACACTTTTTTTCCCCCCTGAATTCCAGATCCCTTACCTACACTTTCTTTCTCCTTATAAAAAAGTCTGTCTTGAAAGGAAATGTAAGACAGTCTGTGAGGGTACATTACCCACCATCTTCTCAGATCTCTGGCCATATATTGGTTCTGGTGGTGACGGGCAGCAGAAACACCAACTTTTCTGGTTTCATTGCTAAGAAAGTGGGGAAGAGACACAGGAAAAGATGGCAGCCCATCAAGCCAGGTTCCCTTGAAGATAAGTGGAGCTTAATCCTGAGTGGAAACTCTGGAAAACTATGGAAAATGACACCTAGGAGTTATAGCACCCAAGGAGCTAGGAAGCTGGGGCATTTATACACCAACTGTTATCAGTCATTGGTTGAAGGCTACTGAGGAGCAGGAAATAAAGTTATTTTCAGAGCTCTGCAAGCCTCCTAAAGAGAAGGATTTGGAAAAGAGTCTTCGGGCAAAGAGATGCAAATACTATCATTTGGAAGTCAAAGGGAGCTCTCTATGATCATAAGGCCCAAGGGACAGAGAGGTGCACCCACAGACTCTGCAAACTGCACACTTCTTTTTGGGCCGAGAGCACGGCATTTCTTTACCTCTGGCCACTGTTTCCTCTGCGGGGGAAACGATTTCGACAAACGGCAAAAAGGAGGAACTCTTCCCTCCATCCGTTTCTCTCAAAGCCCTCCTCATTGATTTATCCATTACATTATTGTTATAAATTAATAAAGTAAGGCATGCGTTAATTTACTTTATAGGTTTCTCAGCCGCTGATTTCCTATTACCCCTTTCTAATACTCAACTCACTGACTCCTGCAGATAAATTGTCTGCAGAGTAAATGCATCCCAGACTCTTGGATTTTATTAAGTACATAAAAGGTGAGTTATTTGTATTAACAACTCACCTCATCACCCCATATTCAAAACTTAGCCAATTAAGCTCAAGTGCACATTAAAATAGGAAAGAGATTCCCAATTTCTTGTTAATATTCTTATTGCCTAATGAATTGCTCATTCTTTCTAATTCTAGTGCCATTATCTTAATTTTCTTTTAATTCTTAAAATGTAAGAAAATCATACCTAATTTTCCAGATGTGTGAAAATATATTGCCTTAATATTGCGCATAAAAATTTCTTAAGAAAGTTGAAGTGCCATAATGAGTGACAAGCAATACATACTCCACCTGACAGAGTGCCAGATACAGAGTAGATGCCCAATAAATGCTCGTTGGATGGATGAATGAGCCTACAGTTATATGAGCGATGCTCCAGTTATCACTGTGTCAGCTTGTTGATTTATCTGGCAGCTATTGTCCTCATAGGTTTTTGGCGAGCCTGGTCAAGTAAAAATATATGCATGTATTTATACAATTTCTTACGGCTAATTGGTAGTTCTTTATTTTTATAGCCCTTTTATGCATTAATAAATTTCAATAAGAACTTCTAGAAGCCATTATTTCACTCATTTATTCATTCAAAATACTTATTAAATGTTAACGCTGGTCCAGGACTCATGAATGATTTTATAATGCAGATAAGGTTAAAATGATGCCAAGCTGTCTAGGACGTCATCTATGGTGAATAGTTTATAATGCAACCGTAGTGCAGCCCACAGAAACAGAGAGGGAGCTAGAAAGCGAGAAAGATAGAGAGAGGCAGAGAAAGAGAGAGAGGGAGAGAGAGATTTTAGGGGACTGATTCATATGATTGTGTGGACTGACTAGTCTGAAATTTGCAGGTTGGAAATTCACATAAGAGCTGATGTTGCATCCTTCAGTCCACATTTCAGGTTGACAGGCCAGAAACTTAGTCAGAATGTCTAGTTTACAGTCTTGAGGCAAAATTCCTTCTGGAAGCCTTAGTCTTTGCTCTCTCAGGGCCTCCAAAGATTATATAAAGCCCACCAGCCTCACTGGGGTAATCTGCTCTACTCAAAGCCTACTGATTTAATTGTTAATCACAGGAACATTTAGACCAGCATGTGACCAAACACAACTGAGCATCATAGTCTAGCCAAGTTGATGCATAAAATTAACCATCACAGACATGGAAACAGTGGTTCTCAAAGTGCAATCTCCATCCAGCACAATCATTGTCACCGAGGAACTTGTGAATAATAAAAGTTCTTGGGACTTCCCCAGATCACCTAAATCATAAACTTTGAGGGGGTGGGGCAGTAATGTTATTTTAACAAGCCCTTCACATGGGCCTGTTAGAACTGCTGGATTAGATAGAGTATTAGGTTCAGTATTTTGGTCATTAAAGAAAGTATTAACACAGGAGCAGTTTATTAATTGCCTTATTTTTCAAGATCTTTAGTGATTTGATAGATTCCATGTCTAAATGGCATATCGGACAGTCCCAGCAATATTAAGTTGTATTCCAGTTTTGGAGGAACGACATAAGAGAGGGCTATGGATTGTTTTTAAATCTTCACTCAGGGATAATATAAATAAGTAATCCATTGAACGCTTCCTCTATCACTAACTCCAGCTCTTTAGCTATAAAACTCTGTTAAGTTGGCTTCAAATTCCTTCGCTAAGGTCAATAGAACCCACCTCAGGATTTGCCTCAAGACTCTTCAATAGTCCTTCTGCTTGTATTGATCATACAAGGGGAAGTGTGTCTAAACTGTTTTTACAGCAGTCCTGAGACAATATATTAAGATAACCAATGGGACTGGTGACTGTTTCAGCTCCTTTCAGTGATTTAAGCACCCTATTTTTTCACTGGCCCTCAAGCTTTTTCTCTCGGTTATGTATTGCCACAGTAAGGCTGTATAATAAATTGCAATGGCATGTAACCTGCTTACTGCTCTCGCACTAAGGTAGGTGGCTCTACTGATCTAGACTGGACTCAGTCACATGTCTAAGGATTGGCTGGCTGTGGCCTCAGCTGGACAGCTATAGCCACTAGACTCAGCTCCATGTCTCTCATCTCCCAGCATCCTCACTGGGAATGTTCTCATGTTGACAGCAGAGTGCAAGAGGGCAAGCTGAAATGAGAAATTGCTCATTTAAGCCTCTGCTTGCATTATGTCTACTAAAATCTCTTAGCCAAAGCAAGTCACATGGCTGAGCCCAGAGTCTGTGGATGGGGACACTGGAGACTTACATAGCAATGGGCCTGACTGATCCAGACAGGTAAAGAATTAAGGCCATATCTGCCTCAGTCTCAATCAGAAAACTCTTCCCTATCTCCCCTCCTCACCTGGCTACCTATTACTCACCTTTTGCATGTACCTTAAGTATCACTTTCCTGAGAAACTTCCACTGACTCCTCAAGGCTGGATTACATAACCCTCCGGTGGGCTTTTCTTTAATTCCCTATAATTCCCATTATCGTAAGCCTTATGATATGAATATGACTTAGCAAGTACAAGAAAGCTAGCTGAAAGGGATGCTGATAAAATATATTTGGAAAAGTTTGTGGTATTTGATTACTCAATGACTAAAGAACTACATTAAAGGACGATCATTGGTCTTTGAGGTTTTCAACTTCTAGGATAAGTGATACAAAATTCTGCTTATTACAAAGCCTGATTTTCCTTACCAATACCCACACATACTACTAAGCTTTGCCATACATGGTCCCTTCTACCTGTAGCCTCTCCACTCTAAGCCAAACTAAATCTTTCTCTTTCAAGGTTCCAGCAGGCTTACATAGTAGTATCCCTGGAGGTCCCACAGCCCTCCACTTACCTTCATTCCAGCACCAATTACTTGGTTTTAGAATTGATAGTATGAAGCCAACAGATTATTTACACTCGCTAATGAAGAGAAGCTTCTCATATCCTGCCAGAGAACACCCTCAACAGTGCTGAGAGCGAATGGAAACTCACACTCAGTATGCCCATTGCGGACTGGGGCCCAGGGACCGGTGTGAGCATCAGGCCATAGCCTCACTCTCTAATCTTCACCATTTGATTCCAATAAGCTTCACAAACTAGACTTCTGCTCAGGCTCTGCTTCCCAGTTCCCTTTGGGCCGCTAGAGCCCGACTGAAAACCCTACCTTGGGCCTTGAACTCTTCACTTGGGTATTGTCATGTTTCTATCCCCAGGTAACTAGACTCTGCTTTCAATGTGGTTTCCTGACTTACAGTTGAAACATGGCAGTGACACTAGGAACCCACCCCCCACCCTCAGTATATACCCAAAGGCTCATTTTTTGGCTCAGCAAGCCCCTTGAACTTGACTTCCAAAGACCATTTCTTTATTCCAGGTTTCCTACCTCTACCCTTCCCACTGAGATTCCAGCCTCCTACTCAGTTGAAAACAAGCTTTAAGAGTTGCTATTATCTCTCATTCCTTCTCATTCTTTCTCTTTTCCCTCCCTTCTATAAAATATTCATTTCCTATAAGGTTTTAGTTCTCCCAAACTTGTGTTTTTCATCGCTGTTTTCTCTTACAGAGCTCCAGCAGCTGAAGAACCATGCCCTGCCTGTTAACCTGCCAGTCTGAGGTGGGAAATGAGTCGATGGGATCTTATAATAACAATAAAACACAAAATACGGCCTCAGCAAGTACACATCATTAGCAGGAAGCAAGTTGGTCCCAAAAGCGGTGATTAGGCATTTAAAGAAATAATAAGGATGGAAAGCCTGAAAACTGTACAGAAAAAAGCATTAAAAATAATCACTGATTGGCCAATTTTGTGAAGTCAATGACTTGCAAGTAGTTTGATTGATAACATAAAAGGGCCTTTAAAAAAAAATTAACAGACCAACATGCTATGCAGCTCCGTAGTCATTCTTCCAAGCGGGCAATGGAGGCCCTTTCGGGAAGGAGTTTCTACCATGGATACTGGTGGTCCTTGGGGATCCATCCTAACTTCACAGGCTCTTCATCCACATTCATGGATCATATTTCCATTTTAAACTATCACTTCCCGCTTCCGTGGCCATAGCTCTCTGTATTCCAGACATCCACCTGGATGTCTTAGAGGCATCTTGTGCTGTTTAGTTTTCAGTTGTTCCTTCAAACACACTCTCTACCTTTCTTCACTCTGCTCTGCGCTCCAGAAGCCTGCCTCTGTGAACTTCATCAGCTGTTTCCCTGGCCTTCTGAATTCTGGGTGAGCTTAATTAGTCACCGGCAGGAGCTCAGAGGAGGGGAGAAGAAAGGTTGAGATCTTTAGGCCCCCAGTTTGTTCCTTGCCATGTTATGCTTTGACGAGTTCGCAGTACTCCACCTAAGGCCATAGGCTTGTTGGGTGGCTCTTCCCTGTTAGGAAAGGAAGCTCTGAAAACCGCCCCTTCTCCTTGACCTTCAGACGTCTAGATAGTAATAACGGCTTTCCATTATTGCTGATGTCAGGGTGGTTCACTAGCTACGGCTGATTTCCCTTTACCTTGGTCACAACTTTGTAAAAAGATTCTGTTAAAGTCTTTTCAATGTTGCCTTCTGAGTGTGCGTCTGTAATTTAACTCACTATGTCCAAACTGGACGTTCATCATCCTCATCTCCCTGTCCTCAGCACCCCCTTCGTGACTCTGACTCTTCACCTGTTATACCTGCCACAGTGAATGCCTCCACCAGCTATCCTCTAGGCCTATCCAGAAGTCTGGATATCATAGAGGACTCCTCCCCATCTCACTCGCTGCAGTCTATCAATCATCAGTTCCCGAGAATTCTAAGACTCTCTCACATCCTTCCATTTTCCTTCAATCCCACTTTAGGCCGACATCCTCTGTTACCAAGTTTACGGTGGCAGCCTCCCCCATGATCTCCATGCCCTTGATCAACCCACTCCAATCCATTCTACATGATGCCGGCAGCCTCGTGTCTCATAAATGCAAATCGGATTGAGTCACTCTCCGGTTCCAAACCTTTCAGTGCTCTCCGTTAGCTTTAAGATCAAGTCTAAATTTTCAAATATGACTCAAGGACCTTCATTATCTGGCTTTTGGTTACCTCTGTAGCCTTTTCTTTTGCTATTTACTGGGCTCTCCCTGAGATGTTGTTCCACTCCAAAGCTCACCATGTTCTCTCACCTCTGACTTTCATACTATTGATTCTCTGATCAGAACATTCCTTCCCTCCCTGCCCATCCTGTTTTATCTAGCTAACAACTGCTCATGATTGAATTATGTACTCAGCCCAGGGACCATGCCTGGTACATACATGATCATATCCCCAGCTAGTACAGTGCCTGGAACCTTCTACATCTGCACTGCCCAAGGGGCAAGCCACTTGTCAGAAGTGGCTATTGAGCACTTGAAAAGCACCGAGTCTTAATGGAGATGTGCTTTTGAAAGGCTTACACTGTAAAATGTAAATGGTCTCATTAATATTTTACATTGAGTATACAATGAAATAGTATTTTAAATATATATGTTCGAGTAATTAAAACATTATAATTAGTTTTACTTGTGTTTTGAATTTTGTTTAGTCTGTCAATTTCACATTAAAATGTATTAGAAAATTTTAACTGACATATGTGGCTCATATTATATGTCTATTGGAAAGAACTGTCCAATCAAAATTTGCTGAATGAGTGAAGGTGAATAACTGAATAGATGAATAAGAGAAATCTTTAGTTTCCAAATTTGGCCTTTCTCCCTTTGGGAACTTTGTCCTAATCTTCTAAGTCCTGGTTAGGTGCCCCTTTTATGTGCTCCCAAAGCATCCTATAATTCCCTCGTTAGGGTGATGATCACATCGTTCCATCCGTGACATCTTTATGTTCTTTAGGGGAGGTACCGTATCTGGATCGGCTCTGAATCACCAGTGCCTGGCATGATGCCTAGCATATAGTAAATATTCAACACATGTTTGATGAAAGCCTGAGTTAAGAGGCTAATGGTCATGAAGCAAGTAAAGGGAGACACCAGTAACAATACTGAGATTCTGATGATGATGATGATGATGATGATGATGGTATCTGCTATTGTATACCTACTCAGGGACAGGTGCTTTACACCCATATATGACAAGCCTTAGAGGCAGCCTAACGGCTGAGCAAGGTGACACCAGAGGCATGTCGATTACTGACTCTTATTCCTCTTTGGCAGCTCTACTTCAGCAAATTGTCTAAAACAGGCCTGGAAAACCTACAGCCCATAAGTGAGGGCCATGCCCATGCCTGAGAGTGCCGTTCTCGTCCGTCTTCTGTGGCCAGAGTAAACCCTGTATGACTCAGAATCACAAGGTGCACCTGGGTCGGGGGGGTGGTCCCTGGCCCCAGTACTGATTAGCATAAGCACAGAATTGCCATACCCTCAAGTACAAAGGTTGGGCATGGAGGCAGGCGGCAGGGCATACCGTTCTCACTCAGTGTTCTACTCAACTGCTTGCCCACTGCTGAGACGATGTTAGCAGAAAGTTAGAAACATATGGCTCTGTCTAGCATTGCAAAACGTTGATCACTCTCCTGCATTTCCAGAATGTGCGACTTCCTTCGGTATCCTTTAAACAACTAATCCCTCTTTGTTTATCCTGGTTTTTCATTGTGTCTGATCTCTCCATCTACATTGACCCACAGTCGGCACTCACCAACGTAATGATCGTGTAGTATATTAGCTCTTCTCCTCATAAGAATTAAGCTAGATGTTATCTTCATTTGGCTGAAAGGGGGGAAATGCTCAAAATTCTTAAGAAAATGTTTAAGGGTCACATTGTAAGGAAGTGACATAATTGGAATCCAATTCTGTGAGAGTCTAACGCCCATGCTCTTTATATCCATACCTCTCTGCATTATATGATACAAGAGGAGGTCAGTGTCCAGTGGTTATTCTTGTCCCAACAAAGACTTTAGTGAAGCAACTGGCAAAAAGGTAACTGTGGTTTCCCTTCCTGCAAATAGCAAACCATTCACCGCCAGCAAAATCAAAGGTTAATCAAGGCAGCTCACAGTGGCAAGATTTCATGATTTCGAATGGAGTCCCAAATTCTCCAGGTGTTCCGAGCAAATTCATCAGGGCCGGCCAAGTACCCGCATCCACTTTGCCTTGACTATGTGACTATGTGACTTTATCAGTGACTGAATCACGTGTTCAACCCGTTGAAAGTTCCTGCTACATTAGCCTAGCAGGAGACCATTTCCCAATATCGCTTTATTTCTGGGGCTAGGTTCAGTGCCCTGGTCATGCCCTCCTTATTTTGGAACCTCGACTTCCAACTAGTCCACCCCTACTTCCAACTGGTAGTGTCAGTTTTATTTCTACATCACCAAGTTCTCAAACAGATCTGAGGGACTTCCATAATAATGATGCACCTTGTCACAAACGCCCAAGGCAGAGAGCAGCAGGGTTAAGGGAGGGAAGGAAGGAAGGAAGGAAGGAAGGAAGGAAGGAAGGAAGGAAGGAAGGAAGGAAGGAAGGAAGGAAGGAAGAGGGCTGGCTCTTCTTGAGTAGAGAGGAATGGACAACATGCCCTGAGCCTGGGTCTGAAACTGGTAGCATCCTCCATGACCTAGAAGATCACAGCTCCCCTCTAGTTGTCCATGGTGAGGTTTGTATTTTGGATAAAGTTGTATAACTACCCCACTCTCATCTCTCCAAACGTTACCCTCACATGGTCTCTTCATCTATAAAGGTGGGGGGAATGCATAAAAATGTCCATTTGGTGGTGGTGATGGAAATTCTAGCTATAGAATTTATGAGACACCACCTGGCACAGGGCAAGGTCTGAACACACACTGGCTAGATCTTAAGAACACACTTCTATGGTTCGATGAGTCTATAGAATTCCTTCCTGCTGGGAACTTCTGGAAGAAGCCAAACCTGGAATGGGCTTAGTTAAAATGATAAGAGAGAACATCACAACAGAGTGGAAGAAAAGAAGTCCTAATTTATGCTTTGCCGTAAAAAAAAAAAAATCTTGAAGATTCTCTATAAATCACATGCAAATATTGTTCATAAAATAGACCAATCTAGTCCTAGTTTGAGGTTGTAGAAGACTGAGATTTACAACCTTTTACTCTGGCCTAGGGTTTGAATTAAGTGTGTGACAGGGAGTCATATTTTGAAAACATTCACAAAGGAGAAATCAGTGAGGGCAATGACGGAGGGAATATCAGTGTTAGACTGGAGAAGGAACAGGTAGGCCATATATGGGAAATAGAATATATATTAACCTAGTTCGTGGGAAGAAGAAGCTAGAAGAAAATAAAAGAGCATTTCCTCATAGTTTATAATTACTTTCTGGGAATCTTAGTGTGAGATAGGGCTTTAGAGGTCATTTAGTCCTCTTTGAGGAGTTAGTCTGAGTGCTAAAGAAATACAAAACACATGGACACACAAGAATATATGTTTTGTTTCAGTTAGACCAAAGTTTGTTTGTTACTGTTCATCTGAACACCAAAATCCATAAAGTTAATAGAAAAGAGGTAAAAGATGGAATGCTTAAATGAGAAAGTGATGTAATAACTTGAGCAGTCATTGACTTTCTCAGTTTCAGTTTTCTCATCCTTGTGCATTTTGTGAGGCTCCAAGCAACGAAAAACGCCATTTGTAAATAACACTAATAATGACGGACACTATTTGAACTTCCTGAACTGTGACTATGTACGAGGCACTTCACATACATTTTTTTTTCATGTAACACTTCTAATGAGGCTATGAGATAAAGAGACAATAATTCTTTCCCAGGTGGTAATGTGGAAACTGAGGCTTTTGTGAAGTTAGGTCACACTAGAAGTTGGTGAGAGAGAGAGTTGAGATTCAAAGCCAGACTGTGTGACTCAGACCTAGGTGAGGCCTCTCCCCACCGTGGTAGTCTACAAAGGTTAATTACTGAGGTACAAAGATTGTACTTCTTGGGGAGCCTCAGAAACTTGATCAGCGTCACATAAACAAACAAAATACAACAGCTGAAATGAAGCTCTACGGAACTAAGAGAAAAAAAATCAGAAATTTAAAGTAAAGTAAACGAATAAAAGCTTTATTAGCTTTTATAATGACCTGGCCCTATGTCTTGTAGCTATAGGAGAACAGTCAGCACATGGCCTGGATGAATTCCAGCAGGAGGGGAAGAGGCCCGCTCAGCTTCACTCATGAAAAGCAAGCCGGAGGGTAGGGCTGGGATAAAAGAGGAGACAAAAAATGTCAACAGAGCAGTGAGAACACAGTGGAGAGAAGTGAGAGAGGACAGAAACCTGCTAATTGTTAACAGAGACAGGGAATAAGCAGAAGTTAGCAGGGTAAAGGCTGCCTGGCAGCACTGTCCTCTGGGGACCAAGAAAAGAGGCTGCAGGAGAGGGCAACGTGGGGGCACTTCTTGAGAGTTTATTAAAAGCACAACTGCTTGGGGGACCAAATGGGACCTTCTGCTACCAGTTCTTCCTTAATGTTTTCCGGAGCTGCTTTTTCCTTTTAAAGGAGAAAGAGATTCAAATTTGTTCAAGGCTGTGGAGAATTCTGAAATTAAAAGCTCCTCAGAGGTGGAGTTCTTCCAGAAGATGAGTAGAAATAAAGGTTCTTTAATTTTTTTTGTTTTTTTTAATTATGACTCTGGAGAGAAAAGGCAGAGGAAACTTATGGGGAAAGGAGCCCAGATGACTCGACTGGCGACCCTTCCAGGTGCCAGCTACGGTACTTGGTGGAAGCTGGACCTGAGATTCCCCAGCCGGAAGTAACATGACTACCCAAAACTGTAAAACGTGCATCTACTTCCCATGTCAAGAACAAATCACTTCTTAGTGCAAACTGGAGCAATTTCTTTGTGGAGTAACTTGAGGGTATCCATCAAAATATTAAAAATGAGCAAAATGCATAAGGATGAGGAAACTGAGACTATGAGAAGTTCAATGACTGCCCAAGCTATTCCATACCTTTCTCTTTTAAGTATTTCATCTTTTACCTCTTTTCCGTCAGCTTGACGGATTTTGGTGTTCAGATGAACATACAAATAAACTTTGGTTTAACTGAAATGAAATACATATTTGTCCATAAAATATACAGATGTGTGCGTGAACATGTGTGTTGTAGCTTTGTTTATAGTATTAAAAATCTGGACAACCTAAATGGTCACCAGTAAGAGACTAGTTAAATGGTGCAACATCATCCAATGAAATACTAGGCACTTCTTAGTCTGTTTTTGGCAATGTAGAAAAATCTTCAAAAGATTCTTATTAATTAAAACAAGATAAATTTTGTTGTTGTTCAAGAGGAATATTTCCATAATAAAGCACCTCAAATTTAAAAAAGCAACACATACATATATAGCATGAATAACCTCATTTCTATTAAATAGATTTACAAATATAACATAATTTAATATGCTTTTGTGTGCATAAAAATTTCTAGAAAATTTCATTAAAAGAGTTGTTTTCATAGTAAGGGATAAAGGTAGGGCATGTTTGAGATGGAGTAAGTTTCGATTTTTATTTTATATCCTGTACTGTTTGCATTTTTAATCATGAACATAGATTTTTAAAAGTATTTAATAAGTTTACAAAATTTCTCTCTGTGAGGGAGTAAAGATGAAAATGGAATCTCCTTAAAATTAAGATACAAATCCCTGAGCAGAAAGGGATAGTAAAATGAAGTCCATACTTTAATAAATTTTTTATCCCTTATGACCAGCTAGAGTTTATCCCAGAAATGTAACAGAGGTTTAATATTAGAGAATCTATTAACAAAATGCATTACATCATTAGACCAAGAAAGAGGAATTACATAATCATCCTACTGGACGCCAAAGGGAATTTAGTAAAAAAAAAAAAACCTGATTAAAAAGAAAAAAACTTTATAAATAGTAGACTATCATAATGGATAAACAATAAGTATCTAAAATCAACAGCCAGCCAACATCATCATTGGCACTATGGAGACATTCCAATTATATAAGACATTTTATACTTTTGAACTTTTAAAATAATATTCATGTCTGTGGTTTACATTTTTAAAAAATCATGTTTCAGAATCTGCCCAGAAATTTCCTCTAGGAAGAGTGAGGAAGGCACATGTGAACCTCAGAAAGCATCTTCAATACTGAAATAGACCCAACACACTTGGCCTCAAATGAGTAGTCCAAGGCGTTGTTTTAGAGTTTAGATTATACCACTGACAATGTTGAGAGCCCTTAAACTCTTCTCATGTATGACCCTCAACTATCTTCATAATGTACTTTCCTTCAAAATCATCCAGTGAAAAATGCCTAGCACTTTCTCTGTGGTCAAGACTGTGCTAGGTTTGAGACTCACAAAACAGAAAAAAAAAAGTAAGTAGGAAAGGACTTGCAGGCACTGAAGAATGTCAAGATTTGGGGTGAAGTCTTGGATCGTAACCAATTCTCAGGTCAGGGTAAGCTGACAGCAGATGAGTTTGAGTAGGTTAGAGAATGGCTGCAGCGGGTGGGGGGGGATAATAAGGTGAACTCTGTGGAGGGTGGCAGTAAGGAGCCAGGAAAGTTGGAGTAGCTTCTACAGAAGAACACTGTGAGGCAAGCAGTAGTCTTCTGGAAAACTGAGGTTTTGTTTAGGCACAAAGAGGTAGAAAGATTACTCAGTGGCGAGTGTGAAAATATAGGGGTATTTTTTCACAATGGAACACTGGCTCAAGAGTTTGAGAAAAGATAAAAAATTGGGTTTCAGGGTTCAAGTTGACTGGAGGGGTGACTTCTCATTTAATAACCAAGAATTCTCAAAAGAAGAAGTCTCATGGGAAGTAAGGACTTAAATGTTCTAGCTTTGACACATCGATGTCACAATTGTCCGTGGACACTAGCTCATGTGTTCATTGTTAAGTAACCAATCCAAGACTTGGACTGAGGTCCTGTGGCTCCCAATTTGTCATTCCTCACATCTTATCGCACCATTGCACATACCTGCCAATGTTTATTGAGTGTGTTCTATGTGCAAGGCACTGTGTGGAAGATGATGGAAAGAATTAAGGAACAATCCCTGCCCTCAAAAAATATTCAGCCCCACTGAGAGCTGTGACAGTGATTCTTAGACTTTAGCATCATCAGAATCATCTGGAAAAGCTTATTAAAACACAGATTTCTGGGCCCCACCCCTAGAATGTCTGATGTAGTAGGTCTGCAGTAGCAGATCCTGAGAACCTGCATTTCTAACAAGTTCCCAGATGACACTGGTGCTGCTGGTCCAAGGACCACACTTGGAGAACTGACAACCTATGAGGAACAGTCAACTCTAGTTGTCATGGGAACTCAGCATATGAAGATACTCATTTATGGAGATTAAAATCATGCCGTGAATAAAATTTTGATAAGTTCCCAAAGTTATTACTTTTAGGTCTATGACATTCTCTGAAAAATGCATGTGGTTAATGTACTTTCTGTAAAAGAAGAGCCGAATTCTAAGTAAATGCAAAGAGCAAGGGCGTACACACTGCCTTGGTTCAGGGCCTACTCAAGCATTAGAGACAAGGGCCGTAGCACGTCCTCTTTACAAAATCAGGGAACAGTGCAAGATTCACGGTATAAGCTCATGGTCACTGCATGTGTGGGCTAATCTGACCACGGGAAACATTTCTCCTCCTCAAGCACTGCTGGGAAATGCAAGAACCACCAGAGCTACAGTTTTGTAGTAGATTGCCATTTCAAGCACATTTACATACATTTACCCAAGGGACCAATTGAGAAACATGAGGAAGTGTGCTACAAACTGGAAAGCCTGTGTAAATATTAGTTATCATAATTTGATCCTTACAGATTCCCAAGCACGAGCACCACAGTCTATTTTAGCCTATGCGTAATGTCAGATTAGAAGAGAAAAGTGAGTTGACTGTGGTCAGAAAACTTCCAGGTTGTAGAGATACAATTAAAATGAAGAGTTGGCCCTTTTATTCCAGACTTTCTGCTGTTTGATACAGGAGATATATGAGAAATGGCAGTCTTTGTATGTGCTCCATCCAAAGGACAGCCCTGGGTAAGCATGTTTCATACCAGGTCATCCTCTGCTCTTTTCTTTCTCTACCCAAACCCAATGGCACCTCCACAGCTCGCTGGACCAGAGGTGAGAACGTGGCCAGAAGAGTAGCCAATCCCTAGGCTTGGGGTTAGACTATGGTTTTCAGACTTAAATGTGCATTAGAAACACCTGGGGGCTTTTTAAAAGAGATTTCTGGGCCCCACCTCAGAGGTCCAGAGCAGGGCCTGACAATTTGCATTTCCCATGAGTTCCCAGGCAATGCCGATGCTAGGGTTCAGGGGATCACACCTCGAGAACTTCTAAATTATAAAACTGCTAGACCAATCGGACCCCCTTCCTTCAAAATTTAAAACAGGAAATTCTGAGAGCATGAGGTATCTAACAGCGGAGGAGGGAGACGAAAGGAAACGTGGAGAGAGGATTAATGAGTGAGAGCTGTGGGAGGTTATGACACACTAGTCTTATAACGAACAGAAACTATAAGTAAGTAAGAGCAATGAGGCGGAGAGACGTTTTTGAGAAGAGAGAGAACTAACGGGGCAGTTAATGGCAGAACAGAGAGAAGCAACCAAGCCAAGGGCACCTTTCCTGAGGGAGCTTCACGGTGTGAGAAAAAGACCCCAAACTCTTTCTGACAAGTCCCCTGATGTTGCCAGGGACCTAGAACTCTCTGATTCTTCTTCTTTCTGAGTCTGGATGATTTGGCCTCTGCGGGATACCCTCTCTATCTTCCCTCCCTTATGGAACCTCAAGGAAGTCTCTGCTCCTTTCAAAGAAGAACACCATTGGTCATGAGAGGAGGTGGGCCCTGGGTGGTGTGGTTAACTGGATGGAGTGCCAGACTGCTAACCAAAGAGTCACCCGTTCGATTCCCAGTCAGGGCACATGCCTGGGTTGCAGGCCAGCTCCCAAGTTGGGGGTGGATGGGAGGCAACCACACATTGATGCTTCTCTCCCTCTCGCTCTCCCTCCCTTCCTCTTTCTCTAAAAATAAATAAATAAAATCTTTAAAAAAAAAAAGAGAGGAGGTGGGACCATTCTTCAACAATTCACCCTGTCTGACTCCCAGTTTAGTTCACGGATTTGGAGACAGTGTCTGTTCACTAGCATTGTTCTGCAAAGCAAGGTGGCAGCAGGCTCGCCCTGGACCTCCAGGTTTCTTGGGTCCAGGCTGTTCCCCATCCTCTGCTGCCAACAAGGTTGGTCTGATCTGCAACCATCCATCTTTCCTGGGTTGACGCCCTGATCTGTCCTTGGCGCATGTTTATTCCCCCATCATGTTTCTTCAGGAAAAATTTCCAGTACAACCTCCCAAACTGATAGAAAGGGCAGGGGCAGGGAGAAACAGCCAAACAGCCAGGGAGTCAAAAATTACCCACTCAGGTTCCTAATATTTTAAATAACTGGTCACATGATTTGGGGTTTTAAAGGTTATTATCTTCTTTTAAAAAATGGTGTCCAGATGGTTTATCTGTAAGGTTAAAAGTATGTTTAAATCATAGATAGATTTATGTGTCAATGCTAAGCAATTGGCAGTGACTACCTGGAGTGCTGTCTTGAGAAGGATAATGATCCTGTGTCCAACAAGGGTGTCGTGACTGGTTAATAACATCTGTCATGGCATGAGGAGGGGCACGGTTGTATGAATGCTACATATTTGCTCTCCCTAATCCAAATGCTATCATGAGTCCCCTCCACTCCTTAATTCCATAATTCTATGTTATTATATGTAATGTGAATGTACCAAGCATATATTTACCTCTAAGATGTTAGCTTTTTTCCTTTTGCAGGGTCATCTTTCTGTTTTTATCTTCCTGTTGGGTCTTGGGCTCCATTTTTTTCTCAGGTGAACATTACAATACTCCAGCTCCCAGCATTAAAAGTGCACATCAAATGCGTAATAATTTAAAGTCTGCTAAATGCTTCATAAAAAATAGCATTGATAATGCACATCCCATCCCTGCTTCCTTGGAAAAACCTGCATGGAGCAAACGAATTCCAAACCGCAGTAGGGGGCAAGCTACAGCCTGTGACCACAGTTCTTGTGTCCAGATAAAGTGCTGCAGGAAGAGACCTTTGATGAAAACCACCTTGGTTGCCCCTACTTCTTTCCTTCCTGAGTCTCTTTAAGAGTGGTGTCAAATTATTCCAAGGCACTCTGGCCCGGTTTCTGTAGAAACTATATCAGCATAAAATTACACAGCAGAGAAAATCATTAGGTCTGAACACTCCTTCAAAGCGTGTTAGGAAGACAGTACTATTTATCTTGTGCTGTCAGTGTCAATGGGCTGCCTCTAACCTTGGCAAGTCACCTCCCTGATCCTCAGTTTCCTCATCTGTCAGAAGGGGGTTATAATAAACGACTTCTCAGATCCTTGCCAACTGTGACAATTTAGAAAATCTATGGTATTCTCAGCAAATGATTGTTATATGGAATTGGGAAATTGTATTTTAAAAGGAACTGGCCTGTTAAAGTTATAATTAAACATCTTGATTATTCTCTGTCAATGAGAATCTCATTAAAATTAAAATTTAATTGGTTAAATATTGTTACTCTTAACTCAGTTGGTTAGCCACCCCTGGTTCTCATCTGGGTGGCAGGGAAAGGGGGCGCCCAGGGAAAATTTGGCAGTATCTGGAGACATTTTTAGTTGTCAAAACTGGGTCAGTGCAGAGTGTTACTGGAATTTAGTGAGTAAAGTCTAGGTTACTCCTAAATATCCTGCAATGCACAAGATAGCCCCACCACAACAAAGAATTATGGGGCCCGAACTGTCAATAGTGCTGAGGTTGAAAAACTCTTCATTAACTCTATCCTATTACAAGAGTTCACAAAGATTTTGAGAGTGATGATTGAGATCTTCAATCTGATATAAAAACAAGTTTCAATTGTTTCAAATGACACAAATCAAAGTAACTGCAGGGTTTCTGTCAACTGCACCAGGCCAAATTAGTCACTACAATACAGCTAAAATATGTAGGGTGTCTAAATATTACTAAGTGATAAAAAAAATCAGACAATTTCAGAGTTGATGAGTACTTCTTGAAGCAAGGTATTTTTCTACAGTAACATGCTCTGCTTGTATGAATTTCAATCTCTCATAATTTTATTTTTAACTTTTTTTGTTGTTGTTGAGAAAGAGAGGGAGAAAAACATTAATGTGTGGTTGCCTCTCCTGCACTCCCTACTGGGGACCTGGCCCACAACCCAAACATGTGCCCTGACTGGGAATCAAACCGATGACCCTTTGGTTCACAGGCCAATGCTCAATCTACTGAGCCACACCAGCCAGGGATATTTTTAATTTTTTTCAAGAACAGCTACCAGATCCTCTTTAATTAGCGTTACATGCAATAAATGAACCAGTTTTCTAGTTCCCAGCTTGATTCAGCTAAAATACAAGAAAGAAAAAACTTGTCAAAGAAACATGCCTCCTATTTTGGAGAGGAACCAAGAGTACTTTCTTACATCCAGTGCTGAGATTGCCAAGGCGGAAGCTAGAACAAAAACATATTTTTGCAGTTCTGATTTTCTTTTGCATGTTAATGATCTATAGAGTATTAAAAAGATTTACACAGAAGACCCATGATACTTGCTTTCTTCCCTGACCAAAAAGGTATATATGTATATGCATATGTATATGTATATGTATATACATATTTGTGCTAAAGGCTTGAGAATGAAAGATGGTTGTTACAGTAGCATAACCTAGCCTATCCTGACTAATACACTTAGAAATTGGACCTATCTCTCCAGAATAGGCCAACAAATATGAGCCCTGTATGAAAATACTTGATTGTAATATAACTCATAATTACAAACATGTAAATCTCAGATACTGCTTTGTAAATGCACTTTTTTCCTCTTTGCTGTACATTAAATAGGGTCTGAGATTCTCCCAAATCAGTGCCTTCATTGGCACAAACTTTAATCCCAGTTACTGAAGGTTTCCAATCTTCTTTCTAGTTGGTGGAAACAAGGTAATCAGTAAACATGTTTTCATAAAGCATCCCCAAAAGTACATTTCTCTGCTAAGTGATGGAGAATCTATTTGAGTGATTCCTTCTCTCCACTTAAATTCATCCAAAAATACAAACTTTCCTTAGATGCTAATACCAAGTATCTCACCTAGATAATGATCAGAGACCACCTCTACTTTACATGCTTGTGATAGTTTATGTACAGGTTTTTCCTAGGCATAGTTAGGGAACTTGATTAATGATTTGACCTAATCTCTGCTTAATGTACTCATTACTGTTTCAAGTACCTTCTTGATGGCAGGCTTTGTGGGGTCATGAATACCATCACAAAAACCTCACAGGAGAGCTGAGTCATTTAGTTATTCAAGCAACTCCATCTGAAATGTCCTAGACTCAATTATCCAAATAAAGCACAGCATCCCTCCACCCCCCTGCCAACTACCCAATGGATACAAGTCATTACCAAGTTGTCCATTTGCTTTTATCAGTGCAAACCTGATTAATGAATTCTCAAACTTTGGATAGGTCATTCCTCAAAAGTATGCTTTTCCACTGCTCTTAAAATAGGACAATCACATAAGTTTCAAAAGTACATCTCTATGATATACATCTTAATAAAAAATTATTAAGAACTAAAAAAATAGTATGAGGTTTCGGGGGGTTTCTTTTTTTCAACACTGAAAAAGCTCAAAAATCTAGTATGCAACGAATAATCTTTGGCTGAAAGAGAAGACAAAATCTTCATGCAAGGAAGAGCCAAGGCATCTCACCACAGCAGATGGCAAATACAAATAGGTCAGAATACCTGTCCTCAGAATAATTACTTTAAAACAACATAGATGACAGAATGTATAGTAATCACCTGTTAACCTGTGAAACAATATGGTAATCTATCTGTTTATGAGTCTGTTTTTCCTGGATTTGAATGCGAGCTCTTGAGGGCAGGGAATCTGTCCTATCTATCACCTCAAGGTCTAGAACAGTACATGGTACAGGGAAAGTATTTGATTGCTTGAATAACTACATGAATGAACACTAGTTTTTCATCCTGATTTATCTGGCATATATACACTATTTTGCTCTGCCTCTCAGATTGATTTTGCATTAGGGAACTATCACTAGAAATCTCCCAACAACTATGGAAAAAATGTCCCTTCTCCAGTGAAAGCCTTAGGACAATATCTATTTTGTTAATAGTGATTTTAGGAGGAGGCTGACACTTTGCCCTCTATGCCCTTGTAAGACTGAACAAGAAGAAATGGCAGGAGCTGGGTTTGTACATAAAGAAGGACTTACCTATCACAGTGATGAAGTATTGAAATGGGGATTCCCCATTTCCAGGGGACATTACAGGTTCCCCGGAACCTTCTCTTCTTCAGAGACTAAATGAAACACCCCCAAATGTTCGGTATCTCATGGCTTCTCAAAGCCCATTTTGGCTCTATGATAACATTGAAGAGATGATAGTAGGAAAAGAGTTTAACCACTGCTATAAAGTGAGAGTAAAAATGCCTAGCTATAGAAAAAGAAAAATAAAGGAGACTGTAGAGCCCTTGGCAAACATAAAAGACTCCATCAATGCTGAATAATAATTTTAATGCCTTCCAACAGAGCCCCTGCATTGGAAAGGATTATCTTGACATAACAAGTGTGAGTCTGTTCTGCCTAATACAATGAATAACCACTGTGATCGCCCTGGATTCCACGTGAACTCTGGATTTTATAATATGAAGCTGTTCTCTCTCTCTGTCTCCCTCCTCCCCTTCTTCCTTCCCTCTCTCCATCTCTTCTTCTCACCCTGTCTCCCGATCCTCTTTGTTTGGTAGTCTTGTTCCTATTTGCATATGATGACAAAAATTATCTACAGTAAAGAAAATGGCACCCAATTTATTTAAGAAGTTAAGACACAGAACAAAACCTCACAAAGTTCTTTTTATTTTAAGTAGTAGGAAGCTTTTGAAAGCAAGATTAAGTAATTGAAAACAAAATTCATTTCAGATATTGTAGCTTAAAGAATCTGGTCAAGAATGACAGCAAACAGGTCTTACGGAAGACGGATTGCATTAATGACCCAATTAATGGCCATGCTGTATCCTCATGCTTTGCAACATGACTTGGCAGCTTCTCCCATCAACAGGGGGACTCTCTTTCCTCACTCCTTTCATCTGGACTGGCCGTGTGATTTGCCTTGCCTAATAGAACACATCAGGAAAGACAGTGTGCCTGTTCTAAGCCTAGCTTTCAAGGCACTTTGCATATTTAGACTCTCAGTCTCAGAACCTCCACCATTGTCAGCACAGGAAGCCTGGGTCATAGTTCATGGGAAGATGAGAGACCATGTTGAAGAAATGCACATTGTCCTAGCTTAGGATAGTATCAATAACCACGCAACAGCCAACTAATTTCTTGGATATGTGAGAGGGCCCAGCCAATATCAGCAGAGCTGCCAAGCCAACATGAAACTTAACTCACACACGTAAGTTAGTTCAGCTGAGACCAGAAAAATCATCCAGCTGAACCAAAGACTCTGTGTAATAATAAATATTTACTGTTTTAAGCCGCTTAGTTTTGGAGTGGTCTTTTATACAGCAATATCTAACTGATATAGGCCTCATTATTATCTTCTCACCACATGATCAATTCATTCATCTACCTGACTTATTAACCTCAATGAAGTCCATACATATCAACACCCTGAACATATACTTTGTACCTGCTATAGTAGGACAGGTGATTGACATTGGAAACATCACCTGTGGCATCCCTATGTTCAGAGGGTTGTTTATAATTATCACAATCCCTAATTACAATTCATGGAGAGGCTTCTGCTGTTATTAACATTAAAGCAGCCATGCCCACACATGGACACAACTGTGAAATATCACGTCCTCTCACCAGCTCTCAGTGATGCAGATGTCTTAGTTATTGCCTTATTTTAAGACCATCAAATAATCTATTTTACTCATGGCATGAAAGAGAATGAAAACCTCTATTAAGATGAGAGATTTAAAATAGAGACTACTGTCCTTACAAGAACAATGGAAAACCTAGAAACTCCTTGAAACTGTGTGTAAACAATTACATGTATGTTTAAATATGCTTTGTTTTACTGTAAAAATTGTCCATTATCCCCCATTAGCAACTTATGAAATTTCCAAGCAGAAATTAAGTGAGGATTTAAAATGTTTTAACAACACAATCAACCAACAGAATCAATAGAACACTCCATCCAACAATAGCAGAATATACATTTTTTCAAGTGCACATAGAACATTTACTAAGATAAAAGAATTAAACTTACGTAGCATATCTTCTCTGACCATAATGTAATCAAACTAGAAATAAATAATGATAAAACAGGAAAATCTCTAAAACCATGAAAAATAAACAACATACTTCTAAATAATCCATGGGTCAAAGAGGAAGCCTCAACAAAATTTTAAAAATATATGAAACTAAACAAAAACAAAATATGGCCCATCATATCGTATTTTATGGGGCATGGATAACACAAGTCTGAGAGGAACATTTATAGCACCAAATGTTTACATTAGAAGTGAAGAAAAGTCTTAAGTCAATAATCTAAGTTTTTACCCCAAAATAGTAGAAAAAGAAATACAAAATGAGCTCAAAGCAAAAAGAAGAAAGGAAATTATGAAGTTAAGAACAGAAATCAATGAAAATTAACAACAATAAAGAAAATCAATGAATAAATCTGGTTCTTCAGGAAAAAATAGTAAAACTGATAAAGCTTTAGTCAGAATAACAAACTTTTAAAAAGGAGAGAGAGGAGACACAAATCACCAATATCAGGAATGAATTAGGGACTATAACTACAGATCTTGCAGCATTAAGAAGATAATAAGGGAATATTATGAACAACTTTATGCTCATCAACTCGACAATTAGGAGAAAGGGATCAATTTCTCAAACAGCACAAACTACAAAAATTCAGCTAATATTAAATTTACAATCTGAATAGGTCTATAACCATCAATAAATTTGAATTTGGAAGTTAAAATTTCCTAAATTAGAAATCTCCAGGACCAGAGGTTTTCACATAAGAGTTTTATCAAACATGTAAAGAAGAATTAACACCAATTTTACATAATCTCTTTAACAAAACAGAAGAGGAGGAAACACTTCCAAATTCATTGTCGGAGGCCAGGATTTCCCTGATAACAAAGTCAAAGGCATTTCAAGAAAGGAGTGGGGGATTGCGGCGGAACTAAAGACAATTATCTCTCTTGAACTCATGGAGAAATCTGCAACAGCATAATAGCAAACCAGAGCCAAATGCATGTCACATCCCCGACAAAGGAGAGAATGACTGCCCAGCTGCAGAGGTGGTCAGCACGCCTCCAGCACTCAGCTCCTTCGGTGTCTGCCTGAGCCGCAAAGAGCTGCGTTGCCCAAGGTAACACTCTTGCAGAAGCAGCTCACTTTAAGTGGATGAAAAAAGGTAAGGGTATAAAAGCCCACCATTCTAACCCAACCCTGGGCACCCTGACAGCCAATACTTGCCCCAGAGCTCCCCGTGAGGTTGCTCAAGAACCTGGGGGCTGCCTTGTGGGCCAACTCCCTCTACCGAATTCTGCTAGTCCCCTCCTCTACACAGGTACTGGTCCCTATGCACATCTCTTAGCAACTGAGTTTTAGCATCTTCTCACAGAACCCAACCTGTGACACGAAACAATGCAGCTTATATTTTTTAATGTTATTTCTTCAATAAAGTAACATAAAAAAGAAAACACTGTGTTTCCTATTCAGCCCCTGATATTTATTAATGACTTAGTAATTGTTATAATCATTTATAGAAGGATTTGCAAGAACCAAGAGAAACAGACTTCAGTGGTGGGGTAGAACTAGGGTTCCTTAACTGGGGCATTATAACGAGGGTGCAGAGAGAGCCTTCAAGGCTGAAGCTCTGTTTTAAGAACAATGACATGAGGTGAGATGGTGAACAGAAAAACACTACAGCATAAATGCTCTCCAAAGTCCCCCCCGGCTGCTATAGCAGTCCTTCCCTGCATTGTGCCATTATTCCTAGGCATCCTCAGCAGTGCCCAGGTTCCAAGTCACTTCTTGGCCTTCACACTCCACCTGCTCCACATTCACCTGGCTTCTGTTCTATTCTCATTTGGCCCCATGTTACTCATACATATGTTCCAATGGAAAACGTGCCCACCAAATTCACACAGAATGACTGAAGGTCTTCACTTCTTTTGGAAGTATTTGCATTTTCAATGAGATGTCCCTGGATACCACCACTGAACCACAAATAAGAAGGATTTTTTTTTAATTCCAATGGCTAGATGCCATCCCAGATTAACTGAATCAAAGTTCTTGCAGCATTTATCTGTTCTTTTGAAATCTCTACAGGTGACATTGATGATGCACAGTCAATGTAAAAAATCATTCATTGAAACATGAAAAGAAAGAAAAAGCTTTTCCCATTAGGGGGTTCTCCCAAAATAAAGGATCCATGTTTTAGTGAAGATAAATGTGGCTCTAAAACCTCCACATACTAAAAACAGACCTAGTTATCTAATGAAGTCATATCGTGACAATCGTCATCACATAATGAGATTAATTTGTGCTCAGTGGACATTCTGTATGTTTTTGTCTCTTTAGTAATTTTTCTTTTGGGAAAATGCCTTCCTGTACCTGGTGGGCCTGCCAATCACATGATCCTGACTCCCCAGGCAAGAGAGTGAGCACATGACCCAGGAGGGCCAGACGATGCCACTGCCTAGATGTGGAAATTGATCCAGGGTGAAGCACATGACCCAAATAAGAAAGCCCTTCTTCTGGGGTCATAAGAACTAAGGTGCCTAGAAGCCTGGAGTAAGTAGAAGCCATCTCTGCTACCATGTGAAAAGAATTATCCTAAAAAATGAAGTCTTTACAGTAGAAAGGAAGTCACGAGGTGAAGACAGTCAAAGCCCCTCTGACTCAGTAACCTATAGATACAACTATACCTGAATCAGCCACCCTTTGGGTTTTCCAATTATCTTGGGCAATAAATTCCATTTTTTGCTTAAACTAGTTTGACTTTGATTTCTGTTACTTGAAATCAAGCATTTTCTAATATATTATGTTACCCAGCTTCAGCTGATATAACCTCATCTTTTGAGGTTTAAATAAAATTTACTGGTATCTCCTACCCTCTATTTGGTAGTAACTCATTTGCTTTTCCCAAGATTTCTGCAAGTTCTTGGAGGTTTACAGTTTCCTTATTGCTTTTAGCTCTAGGTCCTTCCTATATGTTTGTCAAAGTCTGACCGTCCAATGTAGATGCATTTTTCTATAACATATGCTGATTCAACCATGGAATTTAGCCCCTTTTCTTTGACTTTGCTAAAAACTACCAGCAAAGTCTGTGTGTGTGTGTAGCTGACTTTAAAGTTCTGAGATTATAGAGGGGTTTGTAGCACAGAAAAACAAACAGTCTGAACAGATTGAATATTAAACATGCCTTCTCTATAAAGCCACTTAGAGTCCCCACTCCTAGACAGAGTCCCCCACTAGTCATTTTTCTCCACCTTCTGTAGTCTCCTACTGTGTTGCTTGTTGCTCTAGCTGTTTCTCAGGACTCTCTACACTTTTTCTAGCTGTTTTATTTTCCTGATTTTTTAGTCTTGGGCAAACCCAATTCTATCATACTGGCCAAGTTAACCTCACTCAAGGTCTCCCTGTGCAAATCCCAACACTCACTGATGTCCTCAGTTAAACAAAAGGGCTATCTGCCCAGATCTTCATCTTCAACAACCAGATGAACTGACAGTCTTCACAATTGCAGGCTCACCTGTTCTTCTCAAAGTGTCACCATAATTTGTAGAAAGCATTATAGGGATTTACTTTCCAAACGACAAGATTTATGGTACCCCCACCTATTCTCCCACTCCCCCTTTTTCTCTTAGTAGGAAAGGCATCTACAATCAGCTTTGGTTTGAAACAACAATTTGCTCTCCAGAACGCACATATGTTTTGATTGAGAGACCCCAAAGAACACCTCGGTCTCCATTCTCCTATGGAGAAAACATCACATGCATAGCAACTGTACAGTAAGACTGAAGAAATTCTGGGCAAAAATTCTTGTTAGTTAAAAATGACCTGAAGTTAATAAGATGCTGGTCCCAGTTTGGGTGGGGGGTGGAGGGGTGGTCAGAGGTGAGTAGAACTAAACAGGCTGCAGAATTGGCAAATAAGAATCTTTTTCTGCCTGGGGGAAGGTTTCTCAACCCTTAATACTTTGGACTGGATCATTCTCGGTTGTAGAGGAAGGTCTTGTACATTGTAGGATATTTAGAAACATCGCTGGTCTCTACCCATTGGATACCAATAGCATACTGCCGTCTCTCCTGATCTTTGTGACAATCAAAAATGTTTCCAGACATTGCCAATATCCCATGGGAGACAGAATTTCTGCTGTTTGAGAATCCCTGCTCCAAGCATACACTCTGTGGGAATATACAACATAAAAGAAATGGGCATTGATTGTAGCATTATAAAATGTCTACATATAACCTATTCTATCATAACCCAATGAATAAAACTTTAATTGCTTTGTTTCTGTAGTTTTAAATGATAACCTCCCAAATCCAATTTAAATATTAAGGTAAAAACAGAATGCTTATCCGCGATACTAATTTGTTTTAAAAATAACCCAGGCTGGCATACACCTTTGGTAATAATACATGCTTTGGAAGCATGCTGGGAGAATTAGTACTTAGAAAGTGCTTTAAAGATAAGACCATATTAAAATTATTAGTGCAGATTTTAAAGCCCATATTGTTTTGAAAATGCATTTTGCTAAGAGATGTTCTGAATTTCTAAACATAAAACCTCTACTCATCTCTCCCTAATTACTTGTTAGTGGATGCACATATGCATGGCTGGCCAGTGCTATGTTTATTGGTCCGTGCCATTTAATGTTCATAAAATTGTTTGGAGAAGGTGGCCTGTTACATTACACTGTCATAACTGGTTTGTCGTCTTCCCCAAGCCATCGATGGACCTTCATTGAGGAACATATGGCAAATGGAAGAAAGAGCTTGGGGGTGGACTTAGCCAAAGGGCCTAACATGCTGTGTGGCCAGAGGACCAAATTCCAGGGCCATGAGAGGCTTAAGTGTAGAATCCACTCAGCCCTGTTAAAGTTTGGTCTGCATTTGGCATGAACTTAGAATACAAAGGAGCAGAAATTATAGTAAAGGTTGGGTTTGACAGTCATCTCTTCAAGATCACCAGAAAAGCAAGGTTAATTCTGGACCTATCCTGCTGGTGAGAGTAAGTCTTCAGAAACATTCTAGAAACTAGGAAGAACTATGGTTTCTGAATGTTCAAAGGCTGCATCTGGAGATAGTGGAGATGGCAGACTAGCCTTATGTACCCATTAAGATATTCCTGCACTCTACAGATCAATGGGATGCTTCTTAGTAATTTGAAACATGATTCTGTGGGGAGTACCTGACCCTCTCAAAGTCCTTAGTTTGCCAAGACAGTGAAACAAGAAAATATGATTGAATACTCCTGACTACATATTTAAACATCTTTCTTTAGAGACAAGTTCATATCGTTTATACAAACAGAAATGGAGAAATGGTATTATTAAGAACTAAGGAGAAAGGAAAAGTACAATGTATCTGTCAGAGGCAGAAAACCCAAATTGCCCCAAATGGTTCAAATCAGGAGACAGAGGTACTTATTGGCAAGAGTAGGGGAGGAAACAAGGGATGTTGAGGCACCCAGACATTAGCAAAATTAGAAAGACTTTACTCCTAGAGACAAAGAGGTGAGAGGAGAAAATAAGTATTACAGGAACTCCATAAGAGCTAGAGCCGTGGCAGAGGGGGTCTCTGGTAGAAGCTGAGATCACCCCGAGGCATGCACGAGTATTGTCGGAGACGGGGCTTCAAAGTAGGGAGAGAACATGGAAGGAATTGTCTGACCTGTCTCTCCTGCTCTCTGACATCTTTCTGATGCCAAACCCTGCTGAAAGGCATATGGCAAGGGAGCCTGGGTGTTGTAGTCCAGAGGAATCAGCCTTTCATTCAAAGTCAGGGACATAAGGGCAGAGAGTGGGTGGAGGAGGCAGGGCAAATGGAAAGTAACACAGGAATAAACATTTATTGATTACCTACCATAGGAAGCAGACAATGGACTAGGCATTTTAAATAATTAAAGATATGTAGGGATGGAATTGGGAGTGATTTAAGGAAACCTTTCCCAAATATTTTCCCTATCCAACCTGAAATTTCTGCCATTCAATAAGATTTGGATTTATATATATTCATAGTCTTCTGGAAAAGTAATTTTTTTAATAAAGGGAACATAGTTTGGCAAAGGTTTTCTAAGTATCACCCTTGAAATTTTCATAATTTTTGTAGATTGTTATCCAATCATAATTATTTCATGGCAGATGTCTGTTGATGAGGTCGGGGATATCATGTGAGTTTGGCTGAAGTGATGTTTAAATAAAGGGATGGTAATTCCTTCTTCAAATGCCTGATGGGCCGTCAAATGAAAGGGAATTCAGATTCCTTCCTCATGATTGTGGAGCTTAGAAACAAAAGTTAAAAAATAACGGCCCATAGGCCCAATCTAGCTGCAGGTATGTTATTTTAGCTCCCAGAGTGTTGGCCCACAGAACATTTTAAAGGTTTTGAAATGGTTGCCAATTTAAAAGTCAGGAGGCACCACCTAAAACTTTCATATTCCCGTTTACTTAAAAAAGAAATCAGAATAACTGGCACACATTTCTCCAGAGAAACAACAAATGTGAGATGAAAAGTGACACACTCTTCAGTTTACTACAGCCCCTACCGCTCCCTGCTGTATTCATACTAAATTGTGACCACATAGCAGATGCCACTTATTATAACACTTAAACTTATTTCATTTTAATGCCTGACGGTTTAACTCATGTGTATTATCTGCCGAGCCTCTGTAGGCATTTGAGTTTGAATTTCCTGAGTTAGAATTGGGATCCATGGGTAAACTCCCAGAGACACACATTTTCACCCACTAATAAGGATGAGGTCCCCAGAGACATCACTAAGTGCCATAGATGATAATGACTTCCCCGTAACTGAAGATTTCAAAGGGAAGCTGGACCATCATTTGGCAGCAGCCCTTCAGAGAAAATGTAAGCATCGGGTGATATTTAAAAAAATCCCTTTCCTGAGATTTTTCTACTATTTAGACTGTGATGTTTTAAAGTCATAGATGACTCCTTTACCTCTGATTCTAGTGCAGGAATTAGAAGCTGGTTGGAGCAAAGTACACACGTTATGTCAGATAATAGAGCAATACATTAAGGCCATGATGGCTGGAAAAAAAACTTCTTTTTAGTGTGGGAAAGATGATATATTAAGTTATTGGTTTTCACCAACAAACCAATAATCTTATCCAATCATTAGTCGGATAGAAAGATCCAGCAGTCATGAGACTCATAATAAGTGAAGTTTAAAAAGGCATGAAGAAGTAAATTCTAAACAGATGAAAGTTCCCAAATAATGGTTAGATCTTTTAAAATTTTAAAAAGGGATTACTCTAGAGAGTTACGCAACAGAGTTAGTCATTTGTAGGAAAAAAAGAAGGTGCGACTATGTCAGCCTGAGCACGAAAAAACAACATAATCTCCTAACGGTGCAAAAACTCTAGACTGTGACTACCTCTGAGTCTCTAACGAAAGACAGTGGCTTACGAAATACTTAACTCAGTTTAGCAATCATACATTTTTTCCTTCTTTAATTATATACATGAAATTCCTAAAAAGGAAATAAAAAATCGAATGCCTTTATAAAAAGCTCAAGACCCTCTTCTGTTCACTCCTAATAGGAGATGCTGACATGGGACACGGGCCAAGATCACTGTTTGGCCTTGTGGTCAGAGCATAGAGCTTGGCTATAATCATAGCAGCTACAGCATTATAAGCATAAAAATCAAAAAGTAAAAAACTATAGGGCGCACACAGCCTGGGTCCCTTGGATGTCCTGTCTTTTTAGAGTTTCCCTCTTTTGGGAGTTTTCCCATGTCACTGTGTAAGATGGTCCTTACTCTCCGCCGGCTTATTTCTTTTTGATTTTATTCTTTCTTGCCTTTTCTTGCCATAGGACTCATCAGATATTAAGAACCAAGGTAAGGTGGGGCCAGTGGGGAAAGAGGCCAAGGTGGTAAGCTGACTTGCTTTGATCTGGACCATGGGGTAGAAGGCATTTTTGATACCCGAATCTAGGCCAGCTACTCACCCAAGCTTGCATTTTCAAATAACACTTGGGAGTTAAGAATACCTCAGCAGGATAAACAGTCTGCTTGCTTCTTCTTTTGTGCCACTATAGCTCCAATCCCACAGAGTATTATCATTCTTTAGGCTCCTTTAATGTTTTCTCATCATGCTTAGAATGAAATTCAAACTCTCTCCTGTAATCTATAAGGCCCAACGTGATCTAGCTCCCGTCTACTTTAGTCCCATGTCACACAACTTCCATTCACATCTCTATTCCAACTCACTAGTCATTCGTCTCTTCTTTAAACATACCAAGCTCATTGCTACCTCGTGGCCTTTCACGTACAGGTCCTCAGTTTCTAACACTTTTCCCCAGTTCTCTGCCTGGCTGGCTTTTTCACATTTTTCAAGTCTAAGTTAGCAGGGAATTCCTGCTAACTACATACGTCTTATACCCACAACTCTCTTTAACATCACTCTGTTTTCCAATTAGTAAATATCACAATCCATATCAGTTTATTTCTTGTGTTTGCCTATCTTTTAGAACATAAGCTCTATCAGAGTCTAAATGAGCGTAGCCCCAATGCCTGGCACAGTGCCTGGCCAAGAGAGAGCTCTTAAATATTTGATAGCTTATAAACAGCATGCATTTGCCAAAAGTGTCCATCGCAATATTCCCCGTATAGATATACAGCAAAACCTGGTCATTCAGAATCCAACAAATAATGTTCCCCACAGTCATAACAGCCAGGTACAGGCACAAGTCAGAAGTGAAAGTTTCGTAAAGTAATTTGGGAATTAAAAAGAAGAAAACATAACATTGGCTGGGGTGAACCGAGCAACACACTATTAGGAAGTAATATTCCTTTTGCCTCTTTCAAAAGTACTGAATCCATAGGTAGAAAAAGGAGATGATATGGAAAAGGAATAACACAAACAAAAGGTTACACTTAAAGGCTGATAATACACCAACAGAGTGAGAGGGTTCATAAGTGAGCAGTGAGAGGGAAGAGACAGGAAGGAAGTTGCAGCTGCACATTAGAAGGTCTGGAAGGGCATGACAAGGAGTTTGAATGTATTTCCTCACATAGTGGGAGTCAGGAAAGATTCTAGACCAGGAGAGAGTCATAATCAGTGACACTGTCTTTGGGGAAATTGGACTTGCAATGATATTTAAGATGGATTGCAGTGGAGAAGACTGCAAATGAGGAAATTATTTTAAAAGCTTTAACAACCACAGGCAGCATTGGGTGCCTAAGATACGGTTTTGTCAGTAAGAGATAAAATAAAGATACCAATGTCAGAGACATACTGGAGCTGAACCTTGTGGATGTCTGGGATAATGAAGAGTGAGATTTCAGTAAGGCAAATCACGTGGCTTATATTTCGGGAGAGAAGAAGAGTAAGTTGAGTTGGGAAGGGGAAACACTGAGTCCTTTTACAAGCAGGTGGTTTGAGCTGCCAGAAGGACATGTAAATAAAGGTGTCCTACAGTGAGTAGGAAATGAAAATTCTCAAGGGTTTTTTGTTTGTTTGTTCGTTTGTTTGCAGGAAGGGGGGAGAGGTTAGACCATAAAATCATCCCTTCTAGAGATAATAATTTAAAGTGAATGGAATAATTCACTTATAGAAAAATACAGACATGAAGGAACAAAGAGAGAAGGCTGAACCTTGAGGAATGTCTACATTTGCGGGGCAGGCAGAGGAGTGAGGAAACAAAGGACTTTTGTCAGGTAGCTCCAAAATAGACTGAACACCTGCTCTGGGTGTCAGAAGTTCAAGATCCTAACAATGGTATAAACAAATGCATCTATTTATCTTCCAGCATGAGTCTTCCTGCAGGATTGCAAATGTCTTATTAATGTCACCCACAACATCCATTTATTATGGCTGTTTATTATTCTTCCTGAAGTGACAGCATACCTGGCACTTGTTTAAACACTTGAAAGACAGACTTCCTGCTATAACAGATGTCAGGTAGAGGGAGACAAGGTGTATACTTCAAGCTTAAAATGAGATCAAGACATGATCTGGATTGAAAGATACAAAATCCCTTTGTGTGAATTCTTTTGCCCGTCAAAGGATTTTCCGGAAAAAACTTCATTGGTGTTTATTTATGGTGAAAATAATTCCCTATATGAACTATGGAATTCTGTTGTTTTAAACTGAGATTTCTATATCTCTCTGCACTTCAGTCTCTATATGAGATCCATAGCCAATAAGCAGTGTTGTCCGAGGACAGTGGAAACAAGGAGTAAAGGGACCTGCTTGAATACGCAAGATTCACAGTGATCATTCCAACTTTTATAACTCGAGGACTTGTCTTTCTAGTCGTTGTCACTTAGTACCTTTTCTTAATCTTCAACCCGACTGACAGCCTCAAGGTTCAAGGCTCCAAAGCCTAGCCCTGCCTAGCCAGGAAACCTTATGTTCCTTAGACCAGTGGTCCTCGGCCACAGCCACCTGGGGCTTGTGCGACACACACACTTCCCAGCCCCAGCCCAGGCCTGTTGATAAGAAACTTGGGAGAGGGGCCCAGCAACTTGTATTTTCACACTCGCCCCAACCCATGATTGTACCTTGAGAAACACTGTCTCACACCAAAGGGAAAAATCCCAAGGACCTTTCCATTGCCCACAGGACAAAGTCTCAGTCCTAGGCCCCATCAGAGCGTCCTGTTACAGATGAGTAAACTGATCTTACTATTGTATGCGTGCCTGTCTCCGCTTGGAGCCTGTCTTATGTTTGTCAATAAAATAACTAAGAAATAGTGATCAATAACACATCTCAGGCAACTAATCGGAAAGGCGTATGATTACAGTTTGAATGGATAATACAGGAGGGCATGGTGCAGTAAATACGAGTCTTTAAAAATAACATTAACAATGGAATATTACTTGATTAAAAAAAAATGGAATCTCACCATTTGCGACAACATGGGTGGACCTAGAAGGTATTATGCTAAGAGAAATAAGTCATGCAGGGAAAGACAAATGCCCTATGATTTCACCTACATGTGGAATTTAAAAAAACAAAATAAAGTAAACAGAAACGGACTCATAAATACTGATAACAATCTGGTTGACAGATTGAGAGGGGTACTGGTGGCTGGGTGAAGAAGGTGAATAGAGTAAGAAGTACAAATTGGAAGTTACAAAATAGTCACAGGGGTATAAAGTACAGCATAGGGAATGTAGTCAGTGATATTGTAATAACTACGCATGATGCCTGGCAGGCACTAGAGCTATTGGGGGGATCGCTTTGTAAGTTATACAAATGTGTAGCCACTATGTTGTACACCTTAAATACTCCTCAGCATAAATATTGAATGTCAACCGCAATCGAAAAATTAAAAAATAACATTAGGTAAAAGTTTACACTAGGTAATATTAGCACTCATATCAGAAATTGGCAATGAAAACTTATGACCTTAAAGTACATGCTTTTTTCCCAGCACTTCCGTGGCAGTGGTCAAAAGGGGTAGGATCTGGTCTGTTACAACTGCATTCTTGAGGATAGCACTGATATGCAATCCTAGCGCTATTCTCTGCTAATAGGAATCAGGGCTTCCTAAGGACTAAAATCTTAGCTAATAGCAGAGAAAAATCAATGTGGGTATAGCATATCTTGTTGCCTTTAAGCAAGACACTTTCAAAAATGTCTCAGGGATAATGCTAAAAAGACAAAGAAGAATATGTAACGAGTTGCCCATATTGCACTCATTTAAGCAACAAGAACGTTAGAGTTCACTGGAGTAACTTATGAAAGGTTTGGAGGCCAAAACAGTATTCAACGTTGAAAAAGTATTAGGTATACAAAAGTTCACTTAAAAAGAAGGGGGCATATTTTTAGAAATATTTGAATAAGTAGGCTACATTTATATGTGTAGAAATATTTTATAAGTAGGCTACATTTATACACATTTATATATGTATAAATATGTTTAAATATTTATATATAGATAAAAGTTCTGGTACTTCGATGTATCTTTTAATGTATGTATACATATCTATTGTCACTAAATAGAAAGGAAAAGCTCCCGTGAATTTTAAGCCAAATAACTCAAGAAAAGTTGGAGATTTTCCTTGACAGACCACAGGGGCAATTCTCTCCACAGGCCACGCGTAGCAGCCGGGAGAGCCCAGTGTGTGCTGGAGGCTGATGCGTGAACAGCTGGCAAGACCCCTCCTTTCATCCCCTAGATGAGGAAACTCCCGGATGGGCTTTATTAAAACATACTGAGAAACCAAGGCACCACGAAGTACAGGCTCACGGCCAGGGACTAGGATTTGATGGACACGGAGGCGCTCGGGGGCACTCCACTTCACTAGTGCAAGACAAGGGCTTCCCACAGTTCACTGACGCGGCAACTGAACCTTGACTCTTAAGGAAAAACTCAGGCTGGCGAACATCAGCCGAGGACCGAATGGACTTTGAAGAGACCCACTAAGATCCTGTACGCCAACCCAAAATCAAGTGGCTGGCAACCTCAGATCCGTAACCTCGGCTGCTCTAAGACTCCACTCTTTTCCTTTTGAGCCTAGCAAGATGACTGTCACTCTAGGAAAGCATAAACACCGAGGGTTATTTTTTAAAAACAGGGAAGTGATAAAACAAATTTATAAATAATAAAGACATAACTCAAATCCATTGTCTCAATACTTCTTAGTCAGTTCAAGGTAGGAATGATACATTCTGAATTGAATTCCATTGTGATGACGTGAGCGCATACGTGCATGGGTGTGACCACGCCTGCTTTTGAAGTTTGTGAAACTTTGAAATGAAATCGGTAGAGATTTTACTGAAATATTTAAGAGAATTTGTCTACTCAAATCTGTAATCATATTTGAATATTTAAGATGATTTGATTCATAAAGTATATTTCATTAGTGGCAGAAGTAGCATTTTAATGCTGAGTGAAAAAAATTAATAATTAATGAGATTTAAAATGTGGGCATGAAAAAATACCAATAGTAGTAAGTGTTTTTCCCTCTATAAAAGGTCCTTGGTCATCTAAGGTCCTAAGAACAATGTTATTCTCTGACTTTTTTTTCTCCTAACTGGAATCTTAGCTCAATCTTGCATAAAATATAGATAGCACCACCCTCTAAGATCTTAGCAAAGAGTGAGATAAGAGGTAAGACAGACTGTGTCATATACTCTAAGTTCATTTATGTCTCTGACAACATAAACATCAAAGTCCTTACAGAGAACTCCATAAAATAAATATGTTTCTTTGTGTGTCCTCCTCCCAACAACAATAAAAATAAATTAGCTGTTCGATGCTTCTAACAAAGATGAGCGCACATTTTCTTCCTTTACAGGGTTGACGTTTTCAACATTTATCTCTGAAAGCAGTAGAGGGGTCAGCCTGACATGCTTTTTAGAGCATCATAACTTGAACTTTCAAAGATGAAATCTCATTTACAAAACTGCCCTGCCAGAAAAAGCAAACCTCTTGTATAACGATCTTGATCAATGCCTTAGCTACTCCATACAATATTCAATATTCCTACAAAAATGTCCCCACACAACAAAGGCTCGCAGGCAGAGTGTCTTAGAGCCTCTTGTAATGGAATTTGACAAGAGCCAGGCACTTTAGGCAGGCTCAATCAATGTTAATTGAAGCAGAAGTTATTCAAAGGCCAATAGGAGTCCTTGAGAGGTGAAAGTGGGCTTTAGGGTTATGACTCTCTTCTTTTCCCATTACCCACTTGTATTTAATTACTTGTTCTAGCTGCTGCATTGTAATTTGATTTGCTATCAGGTGATTCTGGACCCGGTCTCGCATGTCTGTTGAGTCTTTCATTTTAAGGAAAAAATCTCATAACCTGTGGAGATTCCTGTTTCACAGGAAGGAAATTGTTCTCTGGCACGTGGGTCTCAGATTTATACGGTCTCCTTTTCAGTTCCTAACATAGCAGAGGTACCAGTAGAAGAACAAGGTGGGGAATTGCTGACTCCCAAAGGCTACTGCTGTATTTTCTCTGGGACACTATTATTTCTATAATTGACCAGCACCAGAATATTTCATTCCCTGGGGCTCCCCTCAGAAGCACACGCTAAGACAGGAACTTATGTGCAAATTAACTACTTACTGGGGAGATGCTCCCAGGAAACACTGGTTGAGAAATGTGGGTGTGAGACAAGGAGGGAAAGGCAGCCAACAAAAGTAGATTAACAAACCAGTTCCCACCAGGGGCATCTGGTCTGTCGCCTCCCTGGAACCAGGGTAGACTGTGCCTCAGTGGGTCCACCCAAAGGCTGAGGGAGCTGGCTCGTTTATATACCAACTTGGTAGAGAGCTAGTCTTAGTCGGGGGGGAAATACAAAGCCCAGCACTTCTGGCCTGGGGTGCACACGGCTGCCCCAGCCAGGGAAAAGACCTCAGAATATAGCCACGGTACCAACTGTATCTGATACATTTTCCCTACAAATATGTAACTGCTTTAAACTCCTGGGGCCCTTCAAACAGATACACAATAACAGTGCCTTCTGGATCAACTGTGGAAGGGAACTGGAAAGAGCCTCTTTTCCTCTGACATGAATAATGTTTTTTTCATGCAGGCTTTAGGAACTAAGGTTCTATTCAGCATAATTTTGCTCAAGAATCTAAGGCTGTTTTGCCTTTAGTCAGTGCTCACCCATTTACCCTTGAGATCGCTCTTGGGTTCAACATTTGCATCCAGTTAGGACAGCCCCTGGATAGGATGCACTGGAAGCTCGGAATGCAAAACAGAAGCAGACATCCAGCATAAGGTAGGCTGGATCTGTACCCATTTCAGAAGCATATATATTTTTTATTTTCCATTTTAAAACTGCTAACTTTTTAAATGAAAGCTTTTACTTTTCGTATTGATTTGCAACTAATTGGTGTACATTTGCCAAGAACTTAGACGATAGTTGTGGGAACCAGGCAGGAGAGGATGCTGGTTAATAGCCCTAGATATGAGTAATTTCCAAAGGTGAGGTTCGAAGTCAGAAGCCAGAAAAGCCGACAGCAACTGTGAGGAGGCAGCCGAGTACAGTGGGAAAGGGGCTTTGGAGTCAGGAAGACCCAGTGCATCCTGGCTAGGACTCACCCACCGGAGGGTCTGGCTCAATTATCTAGCCATTTCCGGCCTCAGTTTGTCACCCGGGTGGTGGGAGTGAAAAGCACCTACCTAATGCGGTTGTTGTGACAATTAAATGAGCCAGTTCCTGTAGAGCCCTTTGCCCAATGACCAGCATATGCTAAGTATTTAATAACTGTTACTTGCTATTGTGCTATTATTACCATTTTAACAACTTCAAGGTAGAAAATGGAAAATATTTCTGATGCATGGCTTAAAGTCCAGGATTAGTATCGGTGGGACTATAACCCATCCCATGGCAACCAGAGAACGCTATAAGCCACCCAATATGAAATCAATAATTTTTGCTCCTGTCTTTGCTTCACATTTCGTTCATCCTAAAATCTCAGGTGCGGTGGTAGAGAGGGCTGGGAGTTCTCCCAAGTGCTTTCTACTAAAATGGCAAACGCAGTCTGACAAGGCCTGAGATGGGTCTGATTCTTCCCGGCAGTGAACAAGACCTCTTTGTCAGAATTTAGAGGGAGCCTCACCTGCTCTTTGACAGCATAGACACAATGTTGCAAACAGGTGGGAAAATATCTCATACACCTCTGTGCGCGGCAAGTTTCACTTTCTGTAAAAGCGACAGTGTGATCTCTGTGAAGGAGGTAGAACACCTGCTCAATTCCACAGGAGGAGGAATGAAGATATTGAGCTACATGGTCAAGGTAAGAAATGGCAGGCTCTCTCCTCCTGGCTTCTTGTTCCATGAATCTTCACCTTTTTTCATAATGGCATTAAGCAAGGAGGCCTTAAGAGGCTACTCATTGTTCTCAATCATAGCCCAACTATACAGAATTAAAGTGGCCTTTTATTTTATGTTACAAAGTAAAATAACCACTATTTGAGTGCTGCTGCATTCCAGTGTATATATAACAATGTATAAAGTACCATCCATGCGATGTCCTTGTGCAGGCACTTAACACCACACCTATAGGAAATGTCATTATCCCCATTTTATACAGGTGGACACTGAGGTTCACAGAGTTCGTGGTTTGTCCTAGAGTCTCGGAGGACTCAGAGGGAACTACCAAGTTAGAGGGTGGTGGCAGATGGAAGCACTTTGGCCTAACAGGGTTATGCCATGACTAGAGATTTCTAGAGTTGTCTATAACATGAAGAGTAGAGAAGTTGACCGCACCCACTGCCCCATGTGCAGACAACTGATGACTCCAGTGACACTTCTGACAGAGCAATTAAGGTGGCGCCCAGCTAGGATCTTTGGCAGGTCAGCCACTCGTAGGTCTGCCCTGGACTTTCTTACAGAGTCACTAAGGAAGGACACAGATTGCAGGAAATTGACAGAGACCTTGTTGCTGAGTCAGTGTAAGGAGTTTTATTGCAAGGCACGGCACAGTTACAGAACGTAAGTCAGGAACAGCACAGTTCCCGTAAACCCAAACAGAGAGGCGTGCCTTGTTCTCTAATTCCCCCCAAATGGACAGATCCACAGAGAGACCTGGGCCACACTCAGTTGATGAAGGCAGCTGATCTCCAGTTTCTGCTTTGCCTTAGAAAAGGGCAGTTCAAAACCATCCACTTACTGTCGGTTAGCTTACATTCAGGGTATTGGAAGCCATTTTTGACGTGCATAATTTCTCCCCCATTCTAGCTGCAGGATCAGACAGGAATTAAATTTCAACCTATTAGGTTTGTGTTTCTTTGTAGCATAACATATACATAAAATAGTGTGCCAGAGTCCCTGGTATAATATATGTTTGATTATATTTCAAATCCAAGCGACACCACATTGAGATCGCTTCAGTAGTTAAGCAAATGTGATTCAGGACATTACCTGAATTTAAAGTTAAAAAAAAAAAAAGAAAGCAAGAAAGAAAGTGTATTTTTAATCTAAGGATTGGTACTACACAAATCAAACCATACAGCCCCATTTACTAGGTAACCAGGGATTGCAATGCAGAAAATCCCCAGTGACAGAATTTGCTCATAAACAAGGCTAATGTCAGCAACGATTATATTTTCTAAGGCAATTCTTTTCTTACAATTCCCAGGGCCAAGAGAAGAAAAAGAAAAGACGGGGGTCGGGGGTGGAGGCGGGAGAAGAAAGCAAGCCAACTAATCAAAAACGTCCAGAACTGGGTGTTACGATGATGATGGCAAAGCGAAAGAGCAGTCCAGTCGGGAACCCCAGCTCAGAGAGCTGCGTCGCAAGGGTTGCTGGGCTTGAGTTCCACGTGAGTTGCTTCTTGGTTCCAGCTGCTGCGTTTCTGTCCCGGGGACCAGCAGCGTCTTCCTCAATGTCCTTCAGCAGGTCCCCAGGACACCAGAGAAGGTGGTTTGTCCTTCGGCCAAAACACAGGCCCTGTGAAAGGACACACAGGAGAAAGCCTATCAGTCCTGGGCCCAAACCATGTGATGGCTGAACGTCGATGGAGTCAAGGGCAGAGGGAAGAGGGAAGTTTCCTCACCTCCTCCAGGCATGCTTCCTGCGCCTCTCCAGGATGGTGGCTTGGAATCTTTGAGATCTTGTAGTGAGCTCTTCGGGGTGCCCCATCGCCTTTCAGTCCATGATATCTCTGTTGACAAGAACATAAAATAAATATCCGTGCATCACTGGTCTATGGAATCTTGAGGAGAAAGAGACACAACAGAGCAAGAGACACATAGAAGGAGGGAAGGGAGCACGAGAGAGTATAAAAGTCAGAAAGGATACTCTACCTGCTACCTTTCCCTGGACTTCCCCCAGGCAGCTGTATCCTCCATGGAAGGCTTGAGGTGATTTCTAAGACCGCCCAGAGGTCTCAAAGGTCTGAAAGGTCGGGAAGCATCATTCCATCGCCATGTGGGCCCCTGAACTCAAAACAACTCCTTGACAACCTCAGCCAGCCTCGCCCCAACTCTCCTCACTGGATCTTGTCACTGAAATACTACATAACAGAGAGCAAAACGCAGTTGAAAATTAGCAGCAGGTCCTCCTTCTTCCTTTGCCCCGGGGTGGTGGTCGGGGATGGGCAGGGAGCTGGGGTGGGAGGGATATCAACAACCACCTGGGTTTTTCTTCAGTGATTTCAATCTTCAACTTCAAACTCTCAACTTCGCACCAAGCACCAAATCTCTAAGAAGATTCCTCCAGGCCTGTGGTCCATGCCCTCTGGGTCAATCTAGCGTGGCTTGTTGACTCTAAAGCATCATTCAGATCCTAGAGAAAGTTTCTATCCCAGTCAGGCTGCCTGGGGCAGAAGAGCTCCAGAAATGGAGCATGACAGACACGTGGATCCACGTGCGAACCTCCTTTCCCCAAACTCATGAAAAACCCAGGGTTACCCCTTTGTCTCTCACAGAATCTGTCTCCTCAGGAACACAGCATGGGTAGCACACCAGGGAGGACCACGGGCTGAGAGTCAGAGGAACTTGGAGTGCTACCAAGAGAGGCAGAGAAGGGCTTTCAGGAGCACTTACACTAACAAAGCCAGTTACCAGTGGCGTAACAAAGGCCAGGGGGTGGTGGGAGTGCTCAGTCCTGGGCATATATAATAAAGAGGGCACATTATCCGTCAAGAATTTAAAAGCAATAATAAAACTAAGAGTAAGTCTGTTTTTGACTATGACTGTGCACTGGTAATTCTAAGCAACGTCGGTGGCAAAACACTTCTACCCACCCAGGCAGATCCCCCTCCGTGGCCCATCACTGAGAACTCTTTGTGGCATCTCCATCCTGCCAGGGTCTTTGCCTGTGCTGCCTTCTCTACTTGGAATCTTCCTCCCTGCAGCCCACCTGCCCACATCCTACCCACGTTCATGCTCCATTTCAACTGCTACCCCTCCAGAGGAGACCGCCATGACCCCCTCAGCTGGGAGTAATCCCTTTGTCCTCTTTGCTCTTAGGGTAATGTATCTATACTTTTTTATTTCTATCTTGTAGTTCAACATGCAAAAGCAGTATTTTTCCTGTTCATAGACAGACAGCAAGATGCAATGCTTGGGACTTGGAACAGGGCTGGGGTTAGAATCCTGGCTCTCCCCTGCACTAGCTCTGTGTTGCTGGGCTAGTTTTAATAGCCTCTTTAGCTTTTTTCACATCCATAAAATGAGTATATCACCTGTCTCATGGGGCTGTTGCATTGAAATGGGTAATGCATGCAAAATATCTAACCTGAGATAATACACATTCTACAGTTATTTGTTTTTCTACCCTCTTCTTAAAGGGGGAATCTTATTCTTTCATCTCTGTCCTCCCCTCCCCACTGCTGCAGGACTTATCAAGATAAGTCATAAAATGTGGAAGGTATAGAAATGTGAGGGTATTAAAAAGAATAGAGAACAGCTATTACATAGGCTTGTTTGGAGGATTAAATGAGGGAATATGTGTTAAGTTCTTAGATCAGAACCTGGTGCATGGAATGAGTTCTGGAAATATACGCTCAATAAAATAATCTCGTGAATTAATGTAGGATTCCTTGACTCCATGAAGCACTCCGAATATAAATTATCAAGATTCCCCTTAGCCTGCTTCAAACTCCCTTTCATCATCCCCAAATAAAAACATCAGGAGGTAGAGATCGCAGTGCATTTAGAAAATGTCATGAGGTTAGAGTGAACTTTTCCCCCTTAAAGTGACACGCCACAAGAACCCGTGATGTGCCAGGTACCATGCTAAGAGATTTACGGCGTCTTACTTAACTCTCGCTGAGCCCGGGAGGAGCCACCTTGACTAACCCTATTTTACAGATGTAGCAACTAAGGCAGAGAGTGGCTAGGCAGCCTGCCAATGGATGCTAAGCTAGCAAGGCGCAGCGCTCGGTGTGTTAAGTTTTAGAGTCACACTCTTACTGTGGGTCTGGTGCAGAACTTTCTGTGAGGGTGGAAATGTTCTGTTCTATCGAACATGGTCGTCTCTAGCCACGTGTAGCTATTGAACTCTTGAAATGTGGCTAGTGCAACCGAGGAACTGAATTTTAAATTTTACTTAAGTTAAATTTAAATAGCCACACATGCTCAGTGGCTGCCATATTGGGCATGGCAGGTCTATCATATCTTGAAGACTTTCCATATGACCTTTGTTCTGATGTTGGAGTGATTTGCCCTAGGCATGAAGTCAGGACAAAACCTTTAAAGGGAGGAGCCCACATCACATTAACTAACCTCCCTGTGTATCTGATGGCTTTTCGGTGAAGGAGGCATAATAATACCATTTTTAGGGTTAATGGGATCTCAAGTATAATGGCATATGAGAGAGTGCATAGCACATACCCGGTACAATTTAGGGTGGAGTTGCACACATACATGTCATTTACAAGAATCCCTCTCTCTGTGCTTGGTGAGAGAGTGGGAGAAGAGAGGAAGAGAAAGTGGTAACATAAACGGGGCAGGCGTGAGGTTTCCCCTGCACTCCACTCAGTATGCCTGTGTACGTCAAATCTGTTTTCTCAACAGACTGTCAGAGTCTTAGTGTGTGATTCTCGTGTTTATATTTGATGTTCCCCTAATGCCCTGACTTTAGAACTTAATCACCAGCGTACCCCCAGCTAAATAAGGGCCCTTAATATTATTCTCCCCTGAGCCAAATTCTTACACACAGGCTATTATTATGATTATTTCTGTAACTGAGTAGCAGTGCTCCTAATCCAGCCTCGGATACCTGCTTGTTCTTGCCAGCTCACTCAGGTGCACATGGTCTCTTCAACCCTCTCTCTCCTTCTTCTCTTGTGTGTAGGTGCATGTGTATGGTCTCTTTCTGAGTTGCTGTTTTGTTTTTTGTTTGTTTTGTTTTGTTTTGTTTTAGAGAGAGAGAGGAACATTGATTTGTTGTTGCACTTATTTATGCATTTATTGGCTGATTTGGTTGATGCTTGTATGTGTCCGGACCGGGGATTGAACCCACAACTTTGGTATATTGGGACAATGCTCTAACCCATTGAACAACCCATCCAGGGCCTCCGAGTTGGTTTTTAACCACTCGTCTCTCTTCCAAACTTGCTTTACTTAGTGGCGTTAGTGCTGGGTCTCTACGAATTATCTCTCTCCTGGGCCAGTGGCCTCCCTTTTAGGTCTGCTGGGGTAGGGGGCTCCAACTTGAGATCAGAGGCAGGAGGAGGAGAAGTAACTGGCTTCTTATTTGCTTCCTAATCTGTCAGCAAGGCCCCAGTGATATCCCTTCACCCTGGAAGCAACAGCTGGTTACAGTAAGAGCCATTGATTCCATTTTGCAATTTCTCTATATTCCTAGCATCAGTTTCTTGATGTCCCCTTCAGAGGCTCCAGCACAGCTAGCCAGCCAGTGCATTCTCCTCAGAGGTCTGATATCCCCCTCTGCAAGTACTGACATGTTCATTCTCGGGATTCCTTCCGTTTGTTCCACCCACCCTAAAGGTATAGCAACTTCCTACAATTTACTACCTCTGTGAACCTCAGTATCCCTTTGCACCTCTTGGGCTGTACAATACCCTGGTTAACAAGTGATGGCGTTCAGGACGTACTACCCCCAAATATAGAACCCCTTTGCATCTTGACTATTTGAAGCTGGAGGAGTTTGAGAAAACAGCTGAGGCAGAAAGCTCACGCCGACTTCCTACCCCATCACCCTTCTTCCCTGAAACGGGTCATAAGAGCCGCATGTGAGAAGTGCCCCTTCTAAACCCTCAGTCAAGCAGCATCCTTATTTCCAAAGACATTGGGACACCAGGAAGAATCTTAACAGGCCTTTTAAGTTTACCCAGATCACTACACTTACCTCTGACCCCTTAACGTCTCATACTCCTCCCGGACTACCCACTCTTCATCATACCCCACACAATAATTCACAGGTCTAACTGTTTCTTCAGACCTTCATGTCCTTATGATGAAGGTTCCATGCCACATAAAACTTGCATTAACTAACTCTGTGCTTTTCTCTTGTTAATCTGTTTTTGTCGGTTTAATTTTCAGACCTGGCCTAAAAGTGCTGAGGAAAACTTTTTCCTCCCCTACACAAGTCTCCATACAACTTCCTTCTGTTAAAGTAACCGGTGTAGCTTCTGTCTCCTGAGAGGATCCGACTGAATTCACTCTTTCCTCTCCATGGACAAACTATGTGGCTACATGCATAAGAATGCATCAGCATGCCCTACATTTTCCCCCAGATAAAAGCTATCAATAAATTATCAACATCTCCTGACATTTCTATTATGGATATTTTCTGCTCAGCATCTCAATACTGGATAGAAAAAAGAAATAGAGCACATCAAATCACATAATTTGATGTGGTAGAGAGTAATCAGCCCTTAAGGTCCAACCTCTGGGAGCTCATTCTTGGGCACATCCACCAGGGCAGCTAAAATCAGGTAAAACACATGGACATTTCCATTAACAAAGACCAATTCACGGGAGTCCTTGCTGGGGGCATTTGCAAAAGCCTCAGGTGCAGGCCTTCTGAAGCGATACGTCAGCTAGAGTCTGAGAGAGAATTTTGAGATGCATGTACTTAGGTGTTCCCCAGAATTGTCCCATAGGCTTGCGCCCCGGCGTCCACAATCACCCACTGTCGGTTTAGTAACACATGCTCTGCTAGCCGCCATCCTTCCACTGTCCTCCCTTCCCTCTCCTCCAATGGACGTTTCCCGCGCTTTCTCAAATAAGCTGTTTGCTTTCGAATCCTTGTTTCAGGGTCATTCCTTGTGAAGAAAACCTTTCGACACTAGAAAACCACGTTTTCCCAGCTCCAGTCACATTAGTCTTTTCAGAAAAAGCTTTAATGTTATATAGTCCCAGGCCACGTTAATTGGATTTATGAATAACAAATGATATTTGAGGTCTGTCTAGAAAGTATCCAGCCATGTAATATGAAAAACAGAGACATTTATTGAAGAAGATACAAGATACAAGAAACATTGTACATAGAACAATTACTCCTCAGTCCCTCCCCAAGTAGGCACCTTGGGACCTCACACAGTTCTCCCAGTCACCGTCAGCTGCCCCATCATATTTTCCTGAATCTCATCGATGGTCTGAAACCTCTCCCCTTTCAAAGGTGATTTCAGTTTTGGGAAAAGCCAGAAGTCACAGGGCACCAAATCTGAACTGTAGAGGGGCTGAGTCACCTGGGTGATTTGATGTTTCGCCAAAAACTGCAGGAGACATGATGCGTGAACAGGTGCATTGTCGTGATGAAGCTGCCAATCACCAGCTGCCCACAGCTGCAGCCTTCTGAATCACCTGAATAGTTTCCACGGAGGAATGTTCAAGATTAACGCAAAAGCTGATGCAGATCTGTTGCTCTATTCACTCAGTCATTTGGAATGCGATGGCCACACAGTACACACACTCCCTCAATGGCATCTACAGCCCTCACTGACAGTACAGTGAAGTCATCGTTGTTCATGCCTGCATATTCCAGCCCACTCTCCTTGGTTGCCAGGTTACATCCATGTGGTGCAAACTGTTCTCGTTATATTAACAATGGCTGGGCTTTTTCCGGACAGACCTCGTATGTCGGCCTGACATTTGAGTGTTGATGTGTTTTGCTTTGTGCTGGTTCTGTCTATCCTATAAGCTGATAAGATGTTCAAAGGCCAGGAGTGCATCACCTCCTTCTTCTCTGATTTTCCATGATGCCTGGCGTGATGCTCTGTGGAGTGAATATTCAATCAGGGCTGACAGAGGAGGCCATAAAGGTCAGGTCCATCTGTCCCATGGGCTTGTCAAGGGTAAGAAAGCTCCTAAGACAAAGAAATTGTGATGCTATTTTCAACCTTTTGCAGGATGGGCCTGGAAGCCCAGAATGGAAGCTGGCACGGCGACAGGGCACCAAATCAGGACACCAGAGTCACATGGCATGTGCTAAGCCCTCCAGGCCAACAGAATGGGAGATGCTGCATCATCAGATATGTCCTCTTAGCCTGTTTCACAGTGAAAATCCAGTCAGAGGCAAACTGAGCTAGATGAGCTAGATGGGTCAATGTCAGGTCTATCCCACCGAGATCTTTCCCGGAAATCCTGGGCCTTGGCTGAAAATCAGTAGCCATCTGATATATTAAGCACTTCAAAGTATATTTCAGAACTGGGTGCTAATAGGTGAGGGATCAAAACAGGTAAAGCGGAGGAAGTCCTACCTTGACCCACCTTATACCTACTAACCTTTGAGGGCTACTGGCAGAAGCAGACTGCAGTGAATATGAACATCTCCAACTATAGCACACCCACCTTTGCTTCGGGCTCTCATCCTCCTCCTGGGCCCAGGAACCTTAATACCCTTCCCACTTGCCTATCCCGTCCTAAGCAGAATAAAGGCTGGCTTTTCAGACACTCTAGACTGGGAGACATCACTGACTACTCCCCCAGGATACAGAGATTCTAAAGGACCTTCCGAATCAAAGAAAGGTAAAATGATGCTCCACGTAATTTTAGAGCCGAGTATTGTTGCATTATTTTCTAAGCCTTTTGCAACTGACAATCCAGATGAGGCACTGATTAAACATATCCCTCCATATCCTCAACTTGGCTGCTAACAGAGTTCACTGTAATATTCTCTCAGCCCTTCCTGGGTGACTTGAGTGCATCGAGAGCAAATGGCCACTGGAAAGCTCATGCATCAACACCTCACGGGGACCAAGCCAAGTTCCAGGTGGGTAGGGTGTAGCCATCCACCAGTTACGGGATTCAAAAAGAACATTTCTAAGGCTTTATCTGAGAAAATCACACCAAAATATGGTTTTATGTAAATGCTTCTGTTTGAAGAAACTTAAATTCCATAGCAGCTTTCTAAAAATAATTCTAATTTGAATAGAAAGTCCAGCGCTTTACAAAGCCCAGGCTGGTTTGTTGTTTTTTTTCTCCCCATCACGTGGGAACTTGAAGAAGCCACAATAATGACAAGCAGACAGAGCAATGGGTAACTCATCCAGAAATGAATTGCAAACAGAATAATAAACAGCTGTCATACGGCCAGAAAGAAGCCAGAATTAAGGACGGCGTGGAAGGGAAGCACGATGAAGACCAGAGACCGCTGAGCACCAGCTACAAAGGCACACACACAACATGCCCCCACGATCGTCCTCTAACTTCTTCCCCCAGCCATATAGAAATACTTCACCTGACAGCCGGATAAATTCACTTTGGAAATAAATGATCAATGTGTTACATAAACACATTGAAAATAGTCCCGATTATGGACAACCAGAACAACAGAGTCTGAGAGCGAAGTTCTAGATAATCCGGTCAATCCAAAAGTATTTGGCACATTATTTATGGGAGAAATTCACTGCAAAATTTCTCACATATGAGACATACAATGCCAAAGGAATGCTTAATAAACATCACCTTCAAAGCTGCAAGCCTACTGAAAGAGAAGCAGGGCAAGGGCGAAAGAGGAAACACAGTCCGTCAGGGTTATTTACTCTCTGGGTCCTTTGCACGGAGGAAAGCCATTATAGTATGACAATAACATCACATGTCACCAATACGGGAGGAAGACTTCCACACACTCTTAAGAGTCACGTTAAAAAATACTTGATATTATTCCAAACTCTGCTTAAGTGTGCATTGAACATATCATTGACAATTTAACCTGCAGAAAGTTATGGCTCGTTGGTAGTCTTCTTAATGTCTAAAGTAGCTAAATATTAAAGGGCTGTTTATTTGAAGTCAATTCTAATTTTGTCTAGTCTTCACTGCCAGGGTAGTTTAACATCTCCTTACCTTAGTTTTATAGCAGTTCTTTTCTTTCTGCCCAACATTGCTTTTGTTCTTGACAGTCTCTGGGTGTTGTAAATCAGGAATGGACAAGCGGTCATTTCTTGTGTGGAGTGTTTCCACAACATCTCAACAAAGCCTATAAGCTCCTATTTGAACCTTTTCATACAGATGCTTGACTTTAGCAACTGGAAAATAAACTCTATAATGCGGAACCTGTTTCTTACACATGTTCCTTTAGTAAGTCCCATAATGCCTAGTAGAGTACCAGAGATGGAGTCTAGGTTACTATAATTTCTAGTAAAAGACCTGATGATCACTACAGTAGAAGACAACTTGAGTGCTGTTGAACTTGGATTAGACCCCCCCAGGCTTCCGATGGTGGGATCCAAAGAAGTGTCCTTGATGAAGATGGTGCCAATGAGTCTCCTCCAGGAGGGCTTCCAGGAGTTTCTCATGTCTGGTCCCCCAGTCTTACCTGTAACCCACTGGTTGAAGCTGGAGTTGAAGGACAAGACATTACTGATGTCAATCCTGCAAAGACTCGGCCAGATCATCACAATGGGGAAGGGGGCCTTAGGGATCCTTCGTGGCCAGTCATGAGTTTTCAGTCTCCTGAACTTGATCCCTTTTCTCTTGGCCTTTTGTAGATGGTTGTCACGTGACATAGAGGAGGAGTGGTGAATCTTTCTTCAGGAATTCTGGGAGTGGACCTTCTTAACTTGCCTGGGAGAGGAACCCAGGAAACAACAGTGAATTCTGCTCATTATTGACAGGCATAGATGCTATGTGATGAGGACTCACCTAGCTGATATAACTTAACAATTCTAGGTTTTGATCACCTCACCTATAATATGGGAATACAGATGACCTATGAACAGCAGGGTTTTGAACTGCACGGGTCCATTAAACATAGGTTCTTTTCAATAAATACATACAGTACTATAAATGTATTTTCTCTTTCTTATTATTTTCTTAATAACATTTTCTTTTTTTCTAGCTTAGTTTATTGTAAGAATATAGTATATAATGCATATAACATACAAAATATATGTTAATCAACTGTTTAGGTTATCCATAAGGCTTCTAGTAGGCTATTAGTGGTTAAGTTTTGGGAAAGTCGAAAGTTATATGCAAATTTTCAACTGCACTGAGGGTTGGCACCCCCAACCCTTGTGTTGTTCAATTGTCAACTGTACTAAATGTTTTGATTTCATTGAATATCTCATATTCAGACACAACGCTTATACAATTGCTCTAAAGTTCCCTGAGCTGAAGCCCAAGGAAGGTCATTAAGGACAGCCCCTACTGCAGGTTCAAGTAAGATTTTTGCCTCCAAATCTATACCAGTAAATTTCCAATCTATCAATCGTTCCAAAGCTGTGACCCAGAGGAACCAAGTTCCCAGGCAGGAAATGAATATAAACAGAGTTCACATTTGTCTGTGTGTGGTCTACCCAGATGCAAACAGATTACTCAACCAGGGCAAACACATGAGATGCCAGCTACAAACCCAAATGGTGACAGGACCAATTATGGCTCGGCTCGCCTTCCTGAGTTTGAAATGTCACTACACTGGAGAAATGTGCTGTCTGTGAAACCCCTGTAAAAGAGAAACCACACCACTAGGACTTCCCTTCCCACTGATTTCAGAACAACCAACTGGCTGTGCCATGCAGCAAACCTTTATGTTCCTTGATGTTGGGGAACGGGAAGTTTTTAATTGACTCCAGACATCACAAACACATTTGAACACAAAGGCCCTGGAGGTAACACAGACATGTGAAGAGGGTTGGGTGGGCACCGCGTGAGACTTGAGAGTCCATGACTCAGCGCCAGTGGCCACGTGCCACAGAGAGAGCAGAGCCCATGGATAGCGGATCTTTTCATTTTCCCAGAGATGCCAGAAAGCTAGATGCCTTGTGGGAAGCTTCTTAACATTAAAATGTTGGCAACTATAAAATTTTCAAGTTACCGTGCACATAAATAAGACATCTCCATGGGCCAGATTTGGCTTATGAGATGTCAAATTCCAGCTTGGCACAGTGGCGATATCATAGCCTATGGGGTTTATCCAAGGTGCGATTATTGCTAATTGGAAGATGTCAAATTCCTAGGTTTCTTTTATGGATAAAAATTATAGATATGGAAAAAAGTCCGGTTCCAATGATTTCATGTAAATAGGGTACAGTGGAAGGGTATCAGACTTGGAGCGAGGAAACCTGCATATTTGTCCTGGATGTCTGATGTTCTTAGAGGGAGAAGGTAGGCAAATCACTTTGCTTTCTGGAGTCCATTTCCTTCTGCCTAAATGGAGCTAGATTGCAAGGCTCTTATGAAAATTACATTAAAATGAGCTAAATACATGAAACGCACTCAGCTCAATGCCTGTATGTTTCATCATAATATACTTTATGTCTCTATTCCCTCAACCGAAAATTTGAGATGATAATTTTACCTCAAAGGAGCTGTCCTTTGAGTGAACTGAGTGAACGAACACAAGCAAGGGCCTTAGCACAGTGCCTGGCAGAGAGTAAGTGCTTGGTATGTGTTTGTTGTTGTTATTATTTGTAACCAAGAGACATGTGTCTAAATCCTAAGTTTTACCAACGTGGACACAGAGATCCAGAGAAAAAGAGCATATAGTCAAGTTTCTGCCAGTGTTTAACAAAGCCAGAATCAATAAACAGGTTTCCTGATTCCTGACCAGTAAACTTTCCCATGAAGTTCTAATTTCTACTCAACTCTTGGCTCACACATTGCTTTCTCTGTATTGGTTTCACCAGTGTATTCGGTATCAACCAATAGGCTGCTTTTATTGTTGTTGTTGCTGTTAATGGCCGATGAAGTTGATGTGGCTGTCTCAGTTTATTGAATAACAGGAAAGAGGCAAAGGGAAAAACAGTAACAGACTTTCTCTATTAAATGAAATCCAAAGGATAGTGTACACTTTTCAATAAAATCCAAACAACGAACACATTTTCTTAGTGTATGAAGGGACTGGCATTCTGATTCATTATATAAAATCAGAATTATGTTCCCTTCGGACAGTCCTGAAACCAACAACCTCATGGTCACAAAGAGCAGTATGTTTGATGTCTGCAGGAAAAGAATGTTACTCTATTTAATAGACAAGCAAAATTATCTCCAGCCACTGTTTGGGAAAACAGGGTTTATGTGTATCAACACTGTCAAGGTAAAACACTCAAGAATCCAACACTATCTTCTATGAAAGCTAAACTGTATAAAATGTTTGGAATTCCAGGCAAGAGACATTATTGTAAAGAATCAACAACACTGATAGTTCTCAAAACATAAAGTTCCCTTTAACTGTGAGCCTGGAAATAGAGCCTGGTTTGTCAACATCGGTTCATCACCTGCTTTCTCTGTTCTGTGCGCTCCATGGCTTTTGTTCTCATCTAGTCTTCACCTCTTGTCTCCTGTTAGAACCTATTACCTAAATTCTTCCCTTCTCTCTCAAGTTCCCATTCAGATTCATGAACCACCATGCTGAGGTCCAACTGTTCAGGAAGCCAATGCAAAGCACACACAGTGTCTCCATTGAGCCAGGGTCTTGGAAGACCCATAGAGAGTCTTGGTCCTTCTCTCAGAGTTGCCTCCCTCTGCTTCTCTCATGTTCCCCAAGTTTCTCATTTGTTTAAACACTTCATGAATATGAACTGGGGGTCAGGCACTGACATTCAATAGATGGTGATTGTGGGTGGTCATTTTAATTTCTATTTAGGTAGGTCCTTAGCTTTAAAACTGCAGAAATAATAATAATTATACATTTTAAAATCCTCATGGTTTGCCTGAAATTATCTTCTCTATCTACTTACCCATTTACTCTAACAGACAGGGATAATCTCTCCTTGGTAATATGCTCTGTCTTACCATAATTTGTTTTTGGTAGTATTAAATATGTATTCATTTGCCTCCTTGATTACATTGGAAGCTCCCGGAGAGAAGGGACCAAGTGTTGCTGGCATTTGGAAATATTTCTTCTAGTGACAGCCTAGTAGAATGGCCTGCACTTAGTAGGCGTCCTCATCATAACTTGTTGAATTGAATTATGGCCAGACTCACATCAGGTCATCATTTTAAAATACTTCAACCTTTAAAGATTCTTCTGAGTACTCTCACAGGGGAAAGTAGAAATGAATTCATTATGATGCTTGACAAAGTGGACCTGCCCAAATTGGATCTGCCTTGCCTTTCTTGCTTGGTACACAAGTGGGATATGAAGCTGGTTAGAAATCACATCCATCTAGGTTGGCAGATCTATCAGGATCCCGTTGAAGATATTAACATATGAGCTGGTTAGAGTGGGATTTATGCATTTCCATCATAGGTAATGGAGACAAAAAGGAACCTGTCAAATCGCAGGGCCTATTTCTCTGCCCAAGGAGAGTATTCAATTAAAATGATTATTTATATATGTTCTGTAGAGTTTTAAAGACTTCATTTTTCATATTCCCTTGGAAATATGGCAAAAGACAAAGAACATATCCATTTTTGCAGGTGAGGCAAAGAACTCAATGAAGAATCTGGGTTCATGGAGATTGAAGTCCTGTCTCTTGATCTTAAACAATAGAACGTTTAGGTCACGGATTTCAAGATAGAGATTCTTTGCCAAGTTTATATGTTCCTTAAGAGAATGTAAGAGCTAATTACAATGAAGTTTACTGTCATTTTATAGGCACAACTTTACAAAATGAGGCTCTTTCTTCCTAAATACTACATACGATTCAGAGTCAGTTGCAAGTTGAGCTACAGTGGCTTGGCAATGGTTTCATGGGCTGAAACAGATTCTAAACAGCACAATCATTCTACTTAGGTAAGTTTTTTCATAAAATATACCTGTTTATTAAAGCAATCACCTTTCTTCCTATTTAGTCAAGTAACACACTGAGCAATAGCAAAAGAAATTCAAACACCTCCGTACAGTTAGGTGCCATGTTAAAACTTTACATTGTTATCAGTCATCACTTAATCTAAGCATGATCATAAACACAAATTTGACTGGGCCTCATGCTCTCCTAGGGTTCTTGGATATGTGTGTGCATGTGTGCTTGTGCACGAGTGCATGTGTGTGTGCATGCTTTGGGTGGGGTTCTTTGCTCAAAACCACTTATCCAGCATTGCGACTGCCTAAACTCCATGTGGCCTCTCTTCATGTTTAGGTTTTCACTTTTTCGAACACTGCAGCTAACAGAAAAATGCATCACTCCTGTCTGGTGGACTACTTAACACAGAATATGCCCTCTGTCCCCTTCCAAGTTTCCTGGTTCCTTTTCTCTTCACATCTTTTGCAAAAGGGATAAAATAGGCAACCTACAGATATGGTAAATTTTGTGAGCCCTCTTATAGATAATTTCTAATTTAGAAAAGAATTTTGCTATGATAGTTAGGAGCCACTCTGTGCATCTGTCTAAGGTTTATTCCACAGCCCTCCAGAGCTGCTGTCTGATTAGCTCACTCACACACAGCTCACAGACACGACACTATTTTCAAAGGACTTGGAAATACTTAAATGCCAATCTATTTCAGACCTTTCCTTTAGAAACATGTGAATAGAATATTTTCTTTACACACAGGCATCACACACACAAATACACACACAGCATTTAAATGCCCAAAGGAATTGCACTGTATTAGATGCTTTGACATTTGTTTATTCCAAGGAGCTTATAATAAAATAGGCAATACTGACTCAGACAGACATGTGGGCACTCAGCAAACACTATCTACACCATTAAACTGTGAAGGGACAGTGAAATGTCTGTCCCATATACTACAGCCCAAGGGCTTTCGAGGTGAGGAACAAAGAGAGGTTATAAAACTGAGGAAAACAGTCCAATACCTAGTGACACCATGTCCAGTAGACTAACGATGCTGGGAAACCAGAAGTTCTTTGCTCGTCAGACCAAAACAAATACAGTCATGACAACGTGGCTTGAGAAATTAAAAATGAGAATGGCTGGAACAAGGCAAAAGGAAATTCTGATAATACCATCATAAAGATCCAAATGAACATAACAGGGATTGATTTTTAAATGATAATACTAACCCAGTGGCTGCACACAAAGCTCTTTGATGAGCTTATATTTTCAAAAGAAGAGTGAGTATAAAGCCAGAAAAAAATTGTGCAGCGTAAAGGAGACACATGAAGTGTCAGAAAGGCTAAGGCAGAGAAAGAACCACAGACATATTTAGAAAAATATAAAGAAACCTAAGTGCCTTTCTCTTCTAGGTGTTCTTTTAAGCTCAAGGCAAAAAGAGAAACAAAGGTAAAGAGAGTTTAGCTAACTGTAGTCTAGTTCATGTTCATATCAGAGAAAGACTACAACGAATCTTCTGCTGTCATTTTCTCTATCAAGATTTTTTTTAAAAAAATGTTTCTATTGTTGTTCAGTTACACTTCTCCCCATTTATCTCCCATTGCTCTCCCCTGCCCTGCCCACCCCCCCTGCCACATTCAATCCTTCCATCTCTTGTTGTCCGTGTCCATGGGTCCTTTATGCATGTTCTTTGACTAGTGTTCTTTATTTCCATGTCTCTGGTTCTATTTTGCTCACTTTTTTGTTTTGTTGATTAGGTTCCACTTATAAGTATGATCATATGGTATTTGTCTTTTACCACCTGGCTTATTTCACTTTGCATAATGCTCTCCAGTTCCATCCATGCTGTCATGAAGGGTGGGAATTCTTTCTTCCTGCTGCATAGTATTCCATTTATCAAGATGGTTTTTAAACGAAAAGGCTGGAGTGTGGCGAAGAGAAAATTTACTTCTTTCTTTATTTACTAGTTGATTGATTATTTATTAAGTAACTCCCACGTGCCAGGGATTGGGCTAGCCTCTGGAAACTCTGGAGAGTAAAATAAACATGGTCTCTGCCTTCACGGAACTTGCAGTCTAGCGAAGTTAAAACTCAAAGAAAACCTGACCGCTCCCTTAGTACAATCAAAGATCCTCCAAGGTCAGCAGTGAAGTTATCTATCACTCCTCTGCCAACCTTGGAGTGCTGAAGATCATTTTATTAATGGAGCTGTCAGATTGCTTTACAACGTCTAGGAGATGATGAGGAAATAGTAATGGAGCATTTGACTGACTTTGAGACTCCAGAGCCCAATAAATCAGGTCTTAAAATACAGAAAGACATTATGGGGTAAACATAGGCCACTTAGTGAAGCTCACTCTTTAAAAATTTTTTATAAGAATGCCGAAAACTACAAAAGTAGTTTTAAATTTAAAAGTATTAAATTCTTTTTTTTTTTAACACGTCAAAGGATACAGACAGAAGACTGGAAACACTGTGGGATCGCAGACACGTTGTAACGAGGTTCTTGTGCAGCTGTCCTGATGCCGCGTCACTGCAGGGCACGCCTTTAGAGTTGTGAGCATCTTTTTCCAGCTCTGCATATTAGGGCCTTGAACTTGGCCACGTTGGGAATATTTACAGCACGGAAAATGACGAATGCTACAAGAAAGAAATTTCCTACCTTCCTTTCTTTCCTTCCCTACTTTCTTTCCCTCCCTCCTTTCCTTCTTTCCTTTCTTCTTTCTTCCTCTCTTCCTTTTTGGAGAGCCCACAGTTAGACATTTACCAGCACACCAATGTCTTAATGTAATATGCTGTGCCTTCCATAGAATTGTGTTTCCCAATGGGTTTTGCTGGGTGTATATATTTTTAATTTTCAGGTATACTACCAAGTTATTTTTGTTTAATATATAAATTTATACTGTGACTAGAAGTATATAAAAGTACATATATCAGAGAGTCCTTAGCAGTTATATGGTAAACATTGTATTGGCTTGTAAGTGTATCCAATCCAAAGGGTGGAAAATTGTATTCTAATAATGTTTTAATTTGTGTTGCCCACATTACAAATGAGGTGAGGGATATTTTCATGTTATCGACAATTTGCATTTCTTATTCTGTAAATGGTCTGTTCATATACTTTGCCTATTTTTTATTTAGTTATTTGCTTTTTATATCATTGGGTTTGATCATATTAGTTACATAAACTTTGTTCTGTCATGTGTTACAAATATTTTTTTCCCAGTCTATTTTTGAGCTTTAGACTTTATGTTTGCTATCTTTTGTCAAACACTTTTTGTTGACAAACGTGTCCCTTCTTCCTTCGTAACTCCTGGTTTTCTTGCTCTACTTAACGCAGTTCTCTCTCATCCAAGCGCTTCGATCTGAATGGTTGCACCTTCCCCAAATTCACAGCTGATCTCCTACCCCGGGCTGTGATGGTATTAGAGGAGGGGCCTTCTGGAGGTGATTTGGTCCTGAGGGCGGAGCTCTCATGAGTAAGGTGGATGCCCTTACTACAGAGCATGCCCTTGCTCCTTCTGCCATGTGAGGGTCCAAGGGGAAGCTGGCCACATGGAAGAGGACTCTCACACGACCCTGCTGGCACCCTACGCTTGGATGTCCGGCCTCCAGACTGTGAGAAATAAATGCCTGTTGTTTATAAGCCACACAGTCTGCAGTATTTTGTTATAGCAGTCCAGACAGTCTTAGACACCAAGGCTTCAAGGGAAGTCACATGGATAGGTAATTAAGAGCACAGGCTCTATCCTCAAACTGCTTCAGCTTGAGCCCCCACTCTGCCACCCTGAACGTCAGTTGGATCTTTCTAAGTCTCTCTTTTCCCATTTACAAATTGGCTAAAAAAAAAAAAAAAGCAGCACATTTGTAGAGCCCTTTTTGATGGGCAAATATCTAACTATACAGTGTGGAATTCACTGTTCATCACTCTTCTCCTCTGTCTTGAAATGTCTACTCTGGCTCAGTTTTCACTGGGTTATATTAGTTCACCAAATATTTTCACAGATATGGCATAAGATGAGATTATAGGCTGACACTTTGCATGATGAACATTTCTGTCTTTTCTCTGATTCAGGAGTGAAATCTCAGATGAGATTCCTGGACACTCCCCCTCTCCGTAGTCTCTTGACATCCCACCATCTTCTAGCTTCAGGAGCTGCAGGCTAGTGGTTTTTATTCCTGCTAAGAAATGTACTCTATCTGGAAGCTTAGAAAAATTTCTTGCCTATCCAGAATTCACCAGTAGACAGAAATTATACATATACATCCATGTGCCCTCCCGTATATACCGGGGGACCCCAAAAGCCCATAATTTATTTATAACAAATTGTATACTTATTCTTCCATGTTTAAACTTCAGTCACCTTCAAAGTACTCTCCATCTGATGCAATACACCTATTTAAATTTTTTTTCCTCTGCTCAAAACAGTTTCTGAACTCGTCAATTTTGATGCCTTTTAGCACTTCTTGTGTTTTTTGTTTTACCTCTTCCACAATGGCAAAACATTTCCCTGTGAGGACTTTCTCATCCAGGAAAACAAAAAATGTCACTCAGGGAGAGATTGGGTGAATAGGGAGGGTCAGGCATGGCAGTCATGTCATTTTTTGGTCAAAAACTACTGAACGCTCAGTGCGGTGTGGGCAGGTGCACTCGTATGTCACCCATTATGAAATGGGCAAATGTGTTGAGTCTTCAAAAACATTCACTGAAGTTGAACAGAGTTTCTCACCACAACACCAGCTGGTATACTAATAGAGATGGGTTCCTAGAACACTCACCTAGCGGAGGAAGCCTGCACTACAAGGGGCCCGCCCTGCAGAAGATAATTCTGGTTTATTTTGGGTCCCCCCTGGTGTACAGCCCCATGCATGTGTATATGTGTGTGTATGTTAGATAATGTTTTATATACATATGTTATATGTATAATATTTATATACACTTACATCATTATGTATTTATAATCCCAGTGTACACACATCCATATATATCCATAAGTGTATTTACATATATGTGTGCCAACATGTGTAGATATATGTATGTGTATGTACATATACGGGGTATATGACTGTCCATGTACATATATACAAACACATATTTATACTTTTACTTTTGTTTCTTCATGAAGCCAACCTGGAACTTGATTATAGTTTCCAAACAGAACTTTCATGTGTTTCTTTGTCTTAAGAAACTTTTGTTTTCTTTTTTTAAAAATTAACAGTGCTCCTCCATCTGTTTCTTTTTTTCTTCCTTTTTTTATTTGCAAGGTGTCTTGAACTGCCTTCCATGTCTCTTATATTTTCAGTGAATATTTTCTTTTTAAAAAATATTTTTACTATGTGCTGTAAGATAATCATTACACTTGATCTTCTAGGAATCTAACTTGGTCTTCAGAAGAGACTATTGTCCTTTCAAATTGTCTGCTGAATTTTAAAATTTGCAAAGCAATGTTTTTCTTAATTCTAGAATTTGGGCATTCTATTTGCATCTCCTTAAAAAATCGTCCCGCCTCTGAGGTAAAATTTGAACCTGTCAATTCCATTACTTCTGTATTAACAGAAAAACCTTTTTGAATGGTTTATTGGTTGCTCACACATTTTAGTTTTCTCTCTTTTTAGACACAGAGTGGGGCTGCAATTCCTGCCCATGTAAAGATAAGCGGGACTCAGTCTTGCCATCAAACTGTGAGAAAACTGTTCTGTGTAGCTTCAAAGCACAAGCTCCAAGAACCAGTGCATGCCCCACAACACCCCCTTCTCCCTGTCCCAGCAACAACCATTGTCCCACTCAGCGGCTGTTCTTCATCCTGGGTCTCGCGGGAAGAAGGATGATGATACCACAGAAAAGAGCCCTCCAACCAATCATCACTGAACAAGCAGGGGGGTGAGAAAACTAATCTTATTTTAAGCCACTTAGCTTTGGAGGCCCTTTGTGAATTGCCGCAAAGTCTAGTGGGTCCCGACTGATGCGGTCTGCTCAGTCTTCCTCTCTCAGACGGACTTTTGATTTTCTAGTCACTATTGAGAGTTCCTTCTGTGCCTTGCAGAGAGTAAACCATTCAGTTTTCTCAGGCGGTGGGAAACTCTAAGTGAATAGAAAGGGTATTTTTATACTCACAAGCCAGCTGTGAATGAGCTGGCTCATCTCCTAAGATATGAGAGTGAATCCTTACTAACCTCAAGTGTCTTAAAACACAAGTGGCATTTCTCTTACACATGTCAACACTGGGAGGCATGATCAGCTGATTCACAGAGCAACATGCTCAGTTTACGCAGAGGCACCAAGATCGGGGGTCCTCAGCAGGGCAACAACATCAGACAGAAAGAGATGGCCTCCTCCCAAAATCTTAAAAGGCATCATCTTGACCAACTCCAATATTTACGAGACAGAGTGAAGCAAGCCACCTTCGCTGTTGCTTGTCCCTTGACTCGTGTCCAAGGACTCCGAGGAGGAAGCTCCACACCTGCCCTCCTAGAGGTCTCTGGGGAATGGGGAGTCACAGACTCCCCCTCGAAGGTCCTCTAGCTTCCCTACTTTGGTTGCTGTGATGCTCCAGAAAAGGAGTTAAGAGGAACAGGCGGACAAAATGAGTAAGTGGTCAGACATCTTCATAGATTCCCCCTGAAGATTTAAGGAGAACAGAAGAGATGTCAGGTGTCCTGTGAGAAATGAATGCCCTGGTTTTTTGAAAGGAATGAGGATAAGCAACGAGGAGACAAAACAGACTCCAGAAACTGGTGAGATTGATATCAAGCCTTAATTAAATTCTGATGTGTACGTTACATAAATTGTGGCTGCTTTAAAGAAGACGTGATTACCCAGAATTAATATCTGTTTACCTAGATAGGGCTGCCAAGCCTGGTCCGTTCAGGGAAGTACCATGAACATGAAATAACAAGCACAGCAGGAGATTTTGCCATTTCAAGACATCCTCCTAAGGAACACAGGGAAATGACTAGGCATGAGACGGCCTAACAGCTGGTTGGAAAAAATTTTCCAAAAGAGTGTTGATTAATGACTTCAGGTCAATGTGGAAGAAATCTGGATAAGTTGCAGAAAATTTTCATCCTTTCAACGACATATATCACTGTCAGGTACGAGAGCAGGAATCAGGCTTCACAGAAGCTCATATAAATAAGACCAGGGACTTTTGTTAGCCACAAGGTCAAAATCATGCGTGAACGATATTCTTGCCAAAACAGCATAGAAAATCTCAGGTTGTATTCTACAGACATACAGAGTCTAGGAGGTGGGCAAGGTGAAAAGGCGTTAGAGTAATTGACTTGGTGTTGGCAAGCCCATCCCATGCCTTTGTGCTAAGGAGAAAATGGAGGTCCTTCCTCTGTGTAGACACAGGCCTGAGCCAGGACAGGTGGCTTGGTGGGTGGCTTGCAGGCTAGAATTCAGTTTCCCCATGCCACCTTTGCCAGCATCATTGTGCAATGCATAACTGGCATTACTGTGTGGCAGCCTTGGTAATAACCTGCTATACTCTGCATTTTGCTCTGAACTAGGTATTCCATTTTAAGAGATACTTTCAAAGAGAGATGCTTTCAAAGACGAATAGAACAGCAATTAGTCTGGAACTAAATCATATGAGAAAGGATTTGAAAATCTGGTTAAGCCAAAGCCTGATAAGAGAGAACTCAGGAGACCATGATAGGAGACTTCAACTGTTTGAAAGAAAGGGGATGAGATCAATTCTGGGTAGATCCAGAAGGTCAGCTGAGGGCTGGTGAGTGGATTCACAATGCCCTGTAGATGGTGAGTGTTCGAGCACTATGTCAAACTGAGTCACAGTTATAACAAGCCAAAGCTTTCACTTAAGTTAAAGGGGTATTTTTCCATAAATATCGGACTTCAAAAAAGGGATGACATCTTTTGAAAATAAATTCCTCGTAAGTGGAGAGTTCTACCAGTCAAGAATTTTATAGAAGAGCCTCTGTTAAGCAAAGGTTGAACTAGCAAAAATCTTCCGAGATTTCACAAAATTTCACAGCACAGTGTTTGACTCTGCACACGTAAGGGTTGTAAGAGATACAAATATAAATGAATATTTTCTTCCTTGAAGTAGTTCGCAGTCTAGTAATGAAGATAGATATGTACACAACCATGATGCTAAGCTACAAACAACTATTTCCTGAATGCAGCCACCATAAGAATAAACCCGTGCAATAGAAACCGCGCATCTTCTTTTTATTTTCACCTGGAAGAATGGGAACATGAATGATCCAATAATTTGGCTGGCATTTTTATTCTCTTGTCTTTAGATATTTAGCCCCAGTAGGAATACTAAGAACATATTTACTTACAACTTCCCACTAAAGTTTATCTTATTTTTAGGGATCAGAGATCAGATCTGAACACAGCGCCCTCTGCGCAACCCACTCGTGTTTCAATATCAGTTAAACAAAAATCGCCATCCTTGCTTCCCAGTGAGTCCACACACCTGGTGTGACTGGGAAGAGCTGGGCCTTGTGCCTGCTGTCCCACTATAAAGAGTAACGCCACACCCTTCACTCTCAACAGGGTCCAGTTTGGACTATAAATGATCTGGTCACCCCAAAGCTATCCAACTTCTAAAAGTCCTACGCTCCACTTTGTGGAATGAAAAGTAAGAAGCATAAAGACCATTAACTGAGTAGTTTTAAACGGAGAAAGACGCTTGATAGGTGAGCGCTCACACTACTTAAATACCTTTACTGCAAAGCAAGTTAAAATAGTTATCTAAACAAAATACAAAGATCTGTGGAAGCGTGGAGGGACCATACGAAGGAAACCAACTAAGAAAAGCCTCTACGATAAATAGGAAATGTCCTGAAAACTGAAAATAGGTGAAAATTCCAGTAACTGGAAGGGGCATTCCAACCAGGATATGTTTATTCATTCATTCATTTATTCACCTAACAAATAAGAATGTACGTAAACTTGGTTCAAGGAATACTATATGATGTTGGTGATAAAACTGGGACAGAGAAATGCTGGGCTAGTCAGACCCTCCAACATCAACAAGCCGTTCTGGCTGTTGTTAGCAACAGAAATGGAAATGGAAGGAAAATAAGAGCAAATGGGTTTTCCAAGGTATTTTACATATTATTGTTAGCAAATGTGATTCAGTATAACCATCTGAAATGGTAATGATTTGTGCCTCCGTGGTTTTCTTCATTCAAGTCGGTTTTTTCTCTTTCTCCTGCCTGGGGATTTATGATATAACAGGCTGTAATAGGCAAGATAAAACCATTCATCATGCAGGCTTAATGTGGGAAAGTAAATTTAACTTGGTGAGCTTGATATATAAATATTGGCCTTTTGGGGAACACACGGAGCATATTTACTTGAGTGTAAAATCCAGGCTATGTACCATGTCCAACAAATGTCTCAGGTCCGAGGCTCAGGGGAAGGGTCTGCGGCTCCTTAGATTCCGCAGGCAGCTGAGAGAGCTACCGGGGGCGGGAGAGAGGCTATGCATTCTGTAGCTTTCCCAGCCTCTGCTCTTTTGACTACATTTTAATAACGGTACATGTTATCTCTACATTTACTCCTTAAAGGACAATGGAAATTAATTTACCCACCTGGAAATTGGAAGGTGGGTCTATTCCTGGTAGATTTATTCATAAAGATAGTTGGACTGTCCCTAAAAATGACAAGGCAAATGAAAATGGCATTGTATGAGATTTAATACCACGTCTAGACATTATTCATAAGCCTCCATCCATAGTATTTGCCAAAAAGGCCCTGGGTGGTAAATGTGGGGAATGTGATGAGAAGGGGCTGACTGAGGCTGTGTATCAGTCAGACAATACAGACAAATATTGTAAGGTTGATTGGTCAAATGACTTCACCTGTGTTCATTTTTAGTCAGTGATTCTAACATTCTTTAGATAAGGTTGAGAGGTAGACTAAGAAATTTGGAAATGTCTCTACACATCTCCATTTAAATCTTTGGTATAAAGAGCCAAGCTTCAAGTTCTCGGTGGATATGTTCCACTGATATAATTTAAAATACCTTAGGATGCCCTGACCAGTGTGGCTCAACTGATGGGCATTGTCCCACAAAGCAAAGGGTCACCAGTTCGATTCCTGGTCAAGGCACATGCCTGGGTTGCCTTGGCAGGTTCGGTAGGGCGCGTGCAAGAGGCCACCAATCATTGTTTCTCTCTCAATGTTTCTCTCCCTCCTTTTCTCCCTCTCTCTGAAAATCAATAAATAAAATCTTTTAAATAAAAAACAAACTATCTTGGGAAATTGGCCATTTTGTTGTAAAATATTTAAAATCGGGTGAGGAGGGCGCTGTGTCGGACATGAGGAACACAACACTCGTCCGAGGTGGTGGGGTCAGCACAGCTGTCGTCAATATTGAAAGGTTCTGCCAAAGGCAAGACAGGGGCCGCTCGACGCCCGCCTCAGCCCACCTAACTTCAGTAGATACAAATAATACTCAGAAGTCAAGTTATCGAAGAATGCTGCATCCTATCGCTTTCTTCCAAACATCTTTAAAGGTGGCATATGCTATATCCAGTTACCAGAGATCACTGAGCGCAGTTCCACAGTGATGAGTGCCTACAACACAAGGGCCTCTAGGTGCTGGAATTAAAAGCTAAGTATCAACCATGGTCCCTATTCTTAATAAACTTATAATGTTCTGGTTTAGGGTATGAGACTAATGTGAAGGCAAAGAGATGGACTCAGATTACGAATTTTCAATTTGTCCAACTGCTACAACTATATATAAATATATATACGGAATGAGGGAAAGACACACAGAATTATGGTGATGAACTTGTCCTTAAGGAGCTCAGAATTAAGAATCTGGATCGTGGGGAGATATGCCCAGTGAGAAACAGCAAGACAAGACAAGCACTTCAAGAGTACCGGAAATATATTTTTTAGTTCAGTTGCCGATCAGTCAAAGCGGTTTCCAAGCTGGTTGGGGAAGGCTTCAGAGAAAGGGCTTAAGAGTATATGCGACACAGTAAGAAAGCATTCTAGGAGGCTAGAGTGAGTGGGAAAAGCACAGCAAAAAATCCATGCAAATGTTTTAGAAGTTGAAGTAGGGCAGAAAAAGCAATGAGACAGATGCTATAGTTCAATTAATAGACAAAGGGCATGAATAAGGCTAAAAACATTTATGCTGGCCTTACAGTAAACTAGCCAGAGGGTGGGGAAATGATCCAAGGATCAGTGTATTTGTAGGCCTTCAATGGAAATTTCCAATTCACAAAGTCAAGCCATTGACAGTGAACATGATTGACCTCATTCTCATTGGGTGATGATGCTAAACAGAAGGCAGTTACTCTGTGAAATGTACCCAAATGAAAAATACTATGCATACATGCCAAGGGGTGAGGCTACAGTTACCGAGGGGATATGATTATAAATTTTCGGTTCTGTGTTGGGAAATAAAATCCTACTTGTCTTGAAAAGAGAATCTGAGCATATAATTAACTCACTGTACGCTGACTTGTCACCCCAAGTAGATTAGTTCTTTCCATCAATTTTAAGTACATTAGAGCTTTCCAGCAGCAAAATACATCCTGAGTAACAAAGGACATCATTAGTCATGTGTATCAGGCCCTAAAATGTCAAAAATGATTCTAACATTCTCTTAAACAGTTACAAGTCTGGGAAGTCCCAGAAATGTCACTTTGTTTATTGATAGCAGTAAAGAGCAGTGGGAAGAGAAAAAACAGAAAAGACATAAGCATGTAAACTACAGCAAGACCCATTTATTTCCTTCAGGGTTTGAAGGTATCACCCCCAGTGATAATTATGACAGCATACACACTAAGCTTTGGGTATGGGCTAACAATTGACTCCAAAATAAGGTTAGCTGAATAGGTTAGCAAAGGCACACGATTAAGGAAAACCCTCTGGCTTCCAAAGACATTGATCTTATCATCGTTCCACATATAGATAATGATACCCAAAATAAATAAAGTGTTCAACTTAGATTTTTAGAGAAGAAAATTTCCATTCTAGATATCTTATTTGGGAATCTCCTAATTGCATTTAAAAGCTTGAAAAATTGTTCTTCGGTCCCCAACTGTTCACTCTTTGAATATCCTTCTATTGATAAAGCTAATAGTTTCAATTTCTTTACAATAATGGGATTAACTATTTGTGGGCACAGCAACAGGTCAAGAGCCAATCTCCATTATCTGCCAGATAGAAACAATCCAATAATGTTTTTGGCATTTTTCTTAATGTGGTGAATGTAGGACAACCTTGTTTGAAGTCATTATGAGCTTTGTCTGAATACCCCGTCACAAACCCAAGGCGCCCAGAGGGCCAGGGGGCCCGAGGAGCCTTTATAGTGGGTCTTTCTGTCTGGTGGCAGTTGCTTATCAGAATATACCTTATAAAGTCAATATTCATGTCAGCTGCTTTTCTGTTTGTTCTATAACATTGCCAGTTCTTTGAAAGGGAAAAGGTCCCGCACTGTCTGTGTGTCAGTTTACCAAAACAGTCAGCTACTGCTTGCCAAGAAAAAAGTTTCCCTACAGTAAAAAAAAATGTTAAAATCACTTTTCTCTTGAAATAATATTGGCAAAGATAAAAATAATAAGAATTAGATTATTCTGGTCATTCTAACTCTCACTGTCTGAAAGGTTTTCTAAAAAGGCATTCTTTCTTCACTGTTAATGAACTGGGATATGGTTTATGCTGTTTCCTTCATTGTACCTAGAAGACCAATCCACCATTCAGAAAATCTGTGATCCTAACAGTGGACTCAGCATTCTGAACCATAGAGAAGGGTTTTGGGTCAATGCCTTACCTTTACCTGCCCTGCACACCCTCTCCCTGCATCCTTTCCTACCCAGGTATAGTCATGAACTTGTCCTACAACAGGCTCAGAAGCAACTCATTGGCTCTCTTACCATCATCACCATGCCCTTTTATTTTCTCCCTCTCTTATGTCTTATATTCTTCTCTATACACTATACTTTTAGGAGAAAGCCCCCCCTCCAAAAAAAACAAACAAACTATTCTTCATTACTGATTTTTTCCAATCATTTAACTAATAATCTA